>PVKZ01000265.1:600000-906027 GCA_004027375.1 Macroglossus sobrinus | reverse complement strand
AATAGGTATTTACTGAATATTTCTTGATAGAATGACTGAATGGTGATTACTAATAGACAACCCTGCTATTTCTTCAACTACTCCACATTGACTTCTTAGGAAGCCTAAGTTAGCTGAAGAAAAACATAGAAACTTAAAGACTTTTCTCAACCTTACATACTATATTATTTCATTAAATACTACATTATTTATTAAATCTGACATACTATATTATTTTAGTCCTTTTATTCTTCCATTATTTTAAAAGAACATTTTGTATTGTCTCCCCTCTTTAAACCTTTAATATCTCTTTTCCAGTCTCCACTCTCTACTCTTTGTCTGGTTTCTTATTTCACAGAGAAAACTGACTAAATAAGAAGAGAATTTCTATAAATGACCACTAGACTGCATCTTTGCCCACATTCTCTGTCATTTTTTTTTTTTCTGTTACTACTGTCTGTGCACTCACTAACCCGAGTCCTCTATATGAGCACATTATACCAACTCCTCAAGGATAATGTTCCAATGGTTCTTACCGTCTTCATTCAAATTAGTGTTTTTTGTTCTGAATGGGATCTTTCTCTACATCTGAAATTTCTCATCTATGCTGATAATCTTCTCTTCAGAGAAAAAGGTAAAAAAAATCTTAACTGGAAGTTTCATCCTTCTGATATCATTTTTTCTTTACAGTAGAGATTCTCAATATAGAGTTCATGCAACAGTATGAAATTCAGGTCAATCTAAATAAATAAAAAATATAAATAACTTGATATTTATTTTAACTGACTAAACATAATGTCCTTCATGATGCATTCTGACAACCTACCCCAAATACTTTTAGCTCTAACTAATTTTTATTATATGTTACTTTAATACCAAAAATATTTTTTTATACTTAGCATCACTTTGAAATTAGAATGTTAGCTGTTTTCTATACATTACTATTTAAAAATTAAGAACTCTAGCTTTAGAGTAAGATACTTTCATTTGTTGATGTTCACTGTTTTAAACTACTTTCTTTCCTATCCCTTCCAACTTTTTCATTCAGGCTTTTGCTCATACTGCTCTACAAAATAGTTTTGTCATAATTGCTAATAATATGCATCTGCTCAATCCAATAATCAAATCTGAATCTTCTTACCTGAAAAAACATTTGTCACACTTTATTATCTTATGTTTGAAATACTGCCTTTTCTTCCAAGGTCACACTCTTCTGTTTTCCCCTTACCTCACTAATCATTTATTGCCGGAGCCTGCCAGCTAAGATCGAACACTTCCTGAGAGGGGGAGTGAGGATTGAGGAAAAGAGAGAGAAAAGAGAGAGACAGAGATAGAGTCAGAAGGGCTAACATTAAATACTGTACCCGAGTTTATTTAGCACAGCATATATATACCCTTGGAGAAGCAACACTCACACATATGCAAATGATCGCTGACCTTTGGGTAAATTCTCACAAAAAATTCTCCTTCCTGTTTTTGTCTCTTATTCCCTGGGGCAAGAAACATTCAACATTAAGCCAAACTTCCTCCTTCAGTAAACAAGCCCACCTGCTCTGCAAACTTCTAGCTTGCAGGCAACTCCAACCCTGTCTGCAGGGCATTCATCAAGAATGGCTCCCAACAATTTATTTTTTAGTTTCCTGTGCAAGTTTATCTTCATAAACAGAATTCCTTAATTTTAGAGTACTACAGTTCTTGGTCCTTAGATTCTTTTTCTTTTTTCTTTAGTTGGTCTTCCTTTTTGTGATTTCAAGCATTTCAATAACTTTAGGTAGGCTAAATGATGATGACTTCCAAATGCATAACTCCTATGGACCTCACACTTGAACAACAGATTGTTTTTTAAACTGTCTTCTTACATCTATATTGACAATCCAATAGATGTCTCAAAACAAATCTGACCAAAATTGAATTGGGATCTCTCTCCCCAAAGTTACCCAAACCTACAACCTTCTCCCATAGTCATATTCTTCTCAGTTATGGCAACTCTATTGTTTTAGTTGCTTGGTCAGAAGTCCAAGTCATTATTCACTCCTCTCTTTCATACTTCATGACTAATTTATCAGCAAATCTTGACAGTTCTACATTGAAAATATACTTTTTATATGACCACTTCTAATTTCCTAAACAGCTATCATGTTTGTTCAAGTTCCACCTTTTCAAACCTCAGTTATTATAAAGGCACACTAGCAATCTCTCTATATTCACTCATGATTCCCTCCTATATATTCTAAATGCAGGTCTAAATAAACTTGTTTAATACAAATTTAAATTGTTACATCTCTGCACTGAACTCTCCATTTGCTTTCCATCTCACTTGGGATAAAAGCAGGGGATGAGTACATATTTTGGTTACCCATGTACATCTTTGACATTTTCTATTACTTTCCTTCTGGCTTATTCTGCACAAGCCAAACTAAATTTCTGTTTTTTCTCTGAACACAGGTATATCTCTTTCTCAGAATATTTACACTTTTCTCTTCTCTCTAGAATATTAGAGTTCTATATCTGTGTAACTTGCTTGCTCACCTCTTCAGTAAGATCTTCTCTGGTGACTTTATTTATTTTTTTGACAATTGCCTACCTCTTTATTCCTATTTCTTTATCTTTGTGAAAATTATTACCATCTAACACATATTTTGCTTACTGTGTTTGTGGTCTTTCTTCCCCCTGCTTCTAGAATATAGCTCTATGATTGAAATTACTTTGTTTACATCCCCCTGTGGTTTAGAATAATATCTGAAATATCTGATAGGTATACACTCATATATATTTTTTTAACAAGTAAAGAAATAAGTGAATAAATAAATACAATTTTACTATATATCTCTCTTCATTTGTCTGTTTTAATCATCTGTCTTCAGAGAGTGTAATGGCAAATTACAATAGCCAAAAAAATAAATGATGAGTGAATATGAAAAAGCTATGTATTATTTGTGTCAAAAATTATGATAGTCTTTTACTTCTTAAAATACTACCATATATATCTGAAATATTTCAGTCCCTATTCAGTGTTGCCATGTCTATGTCATATCACTGTTTATCTAAAGTTTCAAAACAATTAAAAACATACCTTTTAATCAAAAAGAGCATAAAATAATAGAAAACTTTAAATATCAATTATACTCTAGTTTTACACATTAAATCTTATTTTGAAACCATTCTCTCATGGCTTTTATGAATTGTATTTCATTTATATTATTTGACTATTTAAAAGAATGATTTAAATTATTTCTTCAGTAATATTCACTTTATTAAAGATAGAGATATTATTTAATCCTACTTGGATAAATTTCTTAGATTTTTATAGAAACTATGTATTTCTAAACAAAGATGTCTATAATTAATTGAAAAATGGTCTTTAAAATTCAGATGGTAATGACTGAATTTTTCTAGGCAACATTATACTCTATTTATCTATTAACAAATGACTTCTCTAAATTAGTAACTTTGTCCAAAAGCATTTACCTAAGTAGGTTCAAAAAATATAATTTGATATATTAAAATACAGTATAATTTTAGATGATTTTAATCTACTTTTAGAAACTATATAAATATTATTCTTTGTCATTTACTGACTAATCATTTTTATTTCTAGATAAGCTCTTTTTGAAAACAAATGTTTCCTGAATGTCTTTACAACATTGATTAAATAAAACATTAGCCACAGGCTGATTTTGACCTTTTATATCATTTTATAGTATAATTATTTAGAAAAATATTAAATGACATCTAGCAAATTGTTTCTTCTATTTAATTAGACAGACAGAAAATGTCATTATATGTTTCTACTAGTCAACATGACATTATTAAAATTCTATCTGGGATTTCTCTCATTAACAAATTTGAGCTGAACTTGATATCTTAATTATATTAAATAGTTAAATATTTGAAAAAATATTTAAAGCTTTACTTTTGTAAAGTTTATTATTTAACATTGTGTTGGGAGCCATTTTTGCTAAATGCCCTACAGACAGGTTTAAAGTTGCCTGCAGGCTAGAAGTTTGCAGAGCAGGCTGGCTCTATGCAGAAGGAGGAAGTTTGGCTTAATCAAAAATAGGAACAAGAATGTTTTGAGAGAACTTATGTAAATGTCTGCAATTGTTAGCATATCTGTAGGTTTTGTTACTCATGCATTTCCAAGGATATAAATGTGCTGTGCTTAATAAACTTCCCGCACAAGCCCTCCCTACTCTATCTTCTCTCTCTCTCTCTCCCTCTCTCCCTCTCTCCCTCTCTCCCTCTCTCTCCCTCTCTCTCCCTCTCTCTCCCTCTCTCTCCCTCTCTCTCCCTTTCTTTCTTTTCTCAATCCTCACTCCCCCTCTCGCGAACTGTTCGATCTTAGCCAGTGGGCTCTGGCAACATTTCGATCTTAGCCAGCGGGCTCTGGCAACATTTCGATCTTAGCCAGCGGGCTCTGGCAACATAGTCTTATCTAATTGTACTGATTTGAAAATATTTCAAGAATATGATTCACATATAGAGCCAAAAAAGCTTTACACACGGGCAGATTAAGTCTGTACAGGTAAATATAACTTGAGGCATAACTCTTAAACTTAAAATTTTTCCATTTCTATTAAACCAGATCTTTAATCATTTTTCTTCTCATATTAAGCTTTCTTTTAAACACAGATGCTCCCCAAATACTAGTACAGTAGGTCACACTTTATTGTAAATCATGTTAATGATTTTCCCTATAACAAGATAAAAGAGTCAAGAAATACACTATATAATTATGTTAATGTAAGACGATGAAGACGGAGGCAATAAAAGATAGTCACTAGCCTGCAGAATGTTGCTCAAACTTTTGCTTCTATCTAGGAAAAGCTTGAAAGTAAGCACCATTCCCAGTTATTAGTGGCTACTAGGGAAAAATATCATTTTCAAAAAATTGAAGAAGAAAGAACAACTCAAAACTCATTTTATGAGGCCAGCATTATCCTGATTGTCCCTTCCCGCGGGACGACTAACGGGAGCTCCGACCAGACGTGAGACTCAAGGAGACAATCTGCAAGAGAATGGGGGACAGGAGATGCGAAGAATGGAGGCAAGACAAAGTTCTGATCAAGCCTTGTTTATTGTAGGTAGGGGTAGAGTGTATAAAGGGGAGGATTTGCATAAGCACGGTTGCCTTGGATACCAAACCACAGAACATTCCATTTCCTTATATGACCTCAAAATGCAGAAGGGTCCCGGAAGAGGAGGGGGCTGCAAGGTCAGATGAGTTTAAGCAAATGGCTCAAGGGGCCCAGGGCAAGACAGGGCATGTCAGGGCAACTGACTTTATGCTGTCTATCCTATCAGATAGCACAGGGCGAGGCAGACCCTGTCCCAATGCGAAGTTGCCTGGATCTCAGGTATGAGAGCCTTGATAAGAACGGCTCCGGACACCTGATAGCAAAGCTAAATAAGGACACTACAAGAAAAAAAAAAAAAACTGCAGGATGGTATCCCTGATGAATACATATGCAAAAATTCTCAACAAAATACTAGCAAACTGATTTTAACAGTGCATTAAAAGCATCATACACCAAAACTAGGTGAGATTTACCCCTAGGATGCAAACATGGTTCAATACACACAAGTCAATGATTGTGATACACCACATTAAAAGAATAAAGTATAAAATCATCTCAATTTATACACAAAAGACATTTGACAAAATTCAGTATCCTTTTGTGATTAAAACCCTCCAGAATTCTTATAACTAAATATATTGTAACCACCTGGTAGAAGGTTGAGCTTTTATATGTTTTCTCCTTACAGAAACAGAATATCAGAGAATGTTTTTTTAAAGAAATCTCTGGGTGAGATATTGTGTTAGAACCCTACAGTCTTGCTAACATAACCACGCTATACCTAGCTCCACCCTCAGTCATATGAGCTTCATCATAATTAAAAATCTGTGTCCCCATCCTCAAAGGCTTAAAATCTCCTTGAAGAGAGGTTATACCTACACAAATTAGTCAATAAAATGAATTAAAATTTAAAGAAGTATTCTTTTGAATGACTTATTAATAAAAGGCAGGCATAAAAAGATGACAAATATAGAGAATATCTGATAAGAATATAAGTAGTTATAAATCAAGCAAACTATATATCATATATTTTCAGTAGACTTTGCTAATGAGATAGAATGTGAAGTAGGCCTTAAATATGTATATATTATAAGGTTAGAAGTAGCGATGGATGGGTTGTAGCTAACAGGTGGGTAGATGATAAGACCTATTTGTAGTAGATATATAGAAGACACAAAAGAAGAGCTCTTAAGTGTGGAATACTACACTAAAGGCAGATTATGGAGAACCTTAAAATCAAGAGGCCAATGTTGAAATTTCATTCAAGAAGCAATAGGAAACCAAGATATGTTGTTTGTTATTGTTTTGTTGTTTTTCTGAAAAGGTTTTATTACACACAGAAGAGATGGGGCACAGTCCTTCTTGGCTGCTGCCTTTTTCATGACTGCAAGAACTCAGCTCCTCTCTTGCTCAGCTCCTCTCTTGCTCTTGGCATGGACATGTGTCTCTACCCTTTTCTTAATATATTTCTGGGCCCACTTGTCCTTAGAGATCTTGAGCAACTTCATGACACGCTACTCATAGGAGGTACAACCGCACACCTCTTGGATCATGTACTGCATAAACTTGATGTGTTTGCCCATGTTTTTGGTCACCTTGCAGCCCATTTTGAAGCCCATGGCTATAATGTAGTATAGAGCCATCCATGGCTGCTACTTTTCAGTGGTTGCCATGGCCCAAGATATATGTTCTTTAGCAAAGTTATAAACTATGATTTTTAAAAAGTCATGACTAAGTAACAGTAATGCCTATTTTTACAACATTTTCTATGAGCTGGATACTATACAAGTGCTTTCTATTTATTATTTCACTTATCCACACTACAAACATATGAGCTAGAAATGATGAATACCATTACCCCCTGGAAATGAAAAATCTGAGTCATGAAAAAATTTACATACTATTAAAATCATCCAGCTGGTAAGCAGCAAAGTTGAGTTTCAAATTCATTATTTTGTCCCCAGAACACATGCTATACCACTCTAAGACTGACTTTTTAAAGTTAAGCGTTTAAGAAAATAATAGCTACTGCATTCTAATAAAAAACCTAGGATGTTATTATTATTTTACCCTATTTTGTGCAACACCTAAACTTTTTTAAGCACTTTCTATGTGCCTAAACTTTCTATGTGCCAAAATTTGTTCTAATATCTTTATAGACATTATTATTATCCTCATTATAAGGTCGATATTCAAATAAATTGAAAAGCATTAAATAGAAGTAGTTTCAGCAGGGAGGTGACAATTATAGAGTTCAAATGCATGTAATTATGTCCAACCTAAAATGACTCTCTCCTAGAATTTCCGGTGAGAAAATAGATCTTCTGGAGTCCCTATGCATAAATACCTAGGCATCCATCTTTTAAAAATATTTTTTAGATATTACTCAATTTTTATTTTATAACAGACTATGTGTGTCCCTACACAATATTTAAGAAGATTTATTGAAGTGGTACTGAATATTTTTTCCTAGGTATGAGAAAATGCAATTAAAAGTTAAATCCAATTAAAATTAGAAGCGATAAAGTGCTTACTATATGCAATACATATATTTTCTTAGTCAATTTCATAACAATCTCATGACATTTTTAGCATATTGCATATGAGAAAGCTTTGACTTAGAGACATTTACTAACTTGCTTAGGATAATGTAGCTAGCAATTGGTAGAATGTAAATTTGAACATGGGTGTTTTTTGTTTTAATTTCAAAATCAATACTTTTTGCAACTCACTGACATAAAAATAGTGCTTATGTTAAATTGGAATCAAATTATATTTTAACTCTCTAATTATACTTTTATATAAAATTGCTCCCATCATATATAGTTGAAGACATTAAAATGTAAAGTCATGTTTAGCATTTATAACTAGCAGATGTTAATGGGCATTCCCATAGACATAAATTTTATGGATTGTTGGTAACATCTTAGTTGAAAATGAACACAAATATTCTTTATAATCATAAAATAGAAAATGATCATAGATTATATATCAAACTTCTTTACTCTCTTTTAAAATAAAAAATATATTAAATTTTTGTAGTTAATGAATTCTAAATTAGTATTTTAAAACTCATATATTTTAATGCAACTCTCTGTTTTCTCTAGAGTTTCCATTCATGTGGTTGCTATCCTACTGTATTCTACAATTTCAAGGAGGATCTGTAAACTAAGTCTGACCATTGCAGTATCGGCACATACATTTATTGCACTTATTTAATGTTAATTTGATTTACAAGTCTGCTCATGTAGTTGTAGTTTATAGGAAGTTCTTTTAAAGCTTACTTTTGTATGAATACCTTCTAATGCACTTTTGACATACCTAACATTTTTCTTTCCAAGGAAGTTTTTCTTAGTAACAGGTTTCACTTTATGGATAAAATCAATTTCAGGACGTTCATACATTTTCTAAGTGCATATTGTCTTTCATTCATTACCTAAACTTTATTTTTTTTAATGACATAGATATATTTCAAATACAATGAAGAAGTTTCTTACACTTGATTCAGATTTTTATGACATACCAAATGTGTGCTTTTAAAATGTGTGCTTTTAAATTTAGAAGGTAATTGATCTCAGAGTCCAATGTGAGTCCAGGTAATTAAATGGCAAGAAATAGAGGGCATGGATCACTACTCAAGGAGTGCAAGTAGCTGAATGGTTAAAATAGTGGAGTATCCAACCTTACTTGTGTTATACTTGTGTCTACACATGAATGGCTATTTTTTTTTTTACAAAGTTACTTAAGCTCTCTGCTTCTGAGTCATCCATCTGTAAAAGAGAAATGCTGTTTTCTACAAAAAAAAATCTGTGGAGAGTGTAATTAGTATATTTAAACCAATTTGGAAGCTTCAATTTTAATGTAGGTATAAAAAATATTTTGGCTTTTGCATAATTTCTTTAGATAGCTTAAGCAAATGTTTTTCCAAGCATATTAAATCACTTTATATTATAAGGAGTACATGAGATGGTGGTTATATTTACTATATAATAACATAAATGACTAATACTTATGAGGAAGAGTTTTAACTTAGGCCTTTTTTTCCCTCCCACTTTTCCTCCCTCCCCTTCCTTCCTTCTTTCTTTTTTAGTTTACACTATATGCTTCTAAGTGCTAAACTTCTGTGAGTTCATCAATGTTTTTCTCTACATTGGTAGTAGCCAGTCATTTGTGAACTGGAAATTTAGAACTCTAATAGCCCAACAACCTAGTCTCAGTAACAGCAAAATAGCTCCTTTGTTCCAGAAAAAAAATCCAGTTTCTCTTCTTTGGAGAAACTATCTTTTTCATTTTTTTTTAATTAAGTTTTTTGATATAGGAACTGACAGCTCTCTGGATGACTTCATATTCTCTTCATCCTATGATGGTATAATTTGTAGAAATCTGATCCAAACAAAGCCTATTTTGATTATTTCATTAATTTTGCCATCAGGATTTGTGCAAGAATTGCAAACCAACTGGGTGAATAAAAATCCTATCTCAAGATTATACTGAAGTGGAACTTGGAGAAATAACCACTTTAGTTTTGATAATTAAATAGTGGGATTGTAATAGTTACTGTCCTTTAGCCATATGTTCCCTCTCACACTACTAACATCTTCATAGTATATTTTCTTATCAATATAGATCAAACCCAAGTAAGGATGAATAGAGCCAGTATAGGAAAATACACTATGCTCTGAGCAACCAACTATAAAATAGACTGATCATAAAGACACTTATCAAGAAAAAGAAAACTATCCTTCTATTTTCTCATTTTTTTAATACTTAAATACTTATATCTGAATATGTGGCCTGTTATCTACATGGTTCAAGTCAAGTCAACCCAGAAATCAGGCCTGGAATGTCTGTAGTAGTCATAATGAGTAAATATCTGAGGAAGAATGAACTACCATGAAATATTATGCAAATTATATAATGATTTAGATAAATCCAGTCATTTAATCAATCTACCTGGGTAGGTAGGATTAGAACACAGTGTCAGAATACTTTGAATGAGGTTTCATACATAATTTCTCTTTATTACTAATATTTTATAATCTATTTATGACTCAGCTACTTCAGGATTAGATCTAAATATGTATTTAATCAACACCCTTCCTTTTTGATGATGTGAATTTTCACTCTACTTTTTATAGGTTTGATATAAAAGATAATAAACAATCCTGAGGAAACTCTTTAATTTTAGTAAAAAGATACTTATTAAAATGGACATACTTTCTACATATCAGTAAATGTATGCCCAATTTATGACAGACTTTCATTACAAACATTGCACAACACACTTCTTGTCATTAAATGATGTTTTAAGTATTTGTCAGCACAAATATACCCAAAAAAAAGAGTTCAGTGATAATAACCAAGGTTCTAGAGCTCTTTTTCTGGTCATTGCAACAATCATTGTTGAAATTTCTGACACTTTATTATGATAAAATTTCTGTTCTAACCATTAGCAAATAAGGTGAAGGATGAAAGTAAAGAAAACACAGCTACTTCCTGACACCTGGGAAAATCTGAACATGGTTGTTGATATTTCTTATACTAACTGGTGTCACAAACAGGCATTGAGGACAAGGGTTTAAGATTACCAAAAAGGAAAAAAAAAGATTTAAGGACATCAATACATTCTTGCCTTTAATCTTTCATGCTATTTCTCTAACAGCACTTTGGATAGAAAACCAGTTCAAGACATTTTTATATTTAATAATTACAAAAATAGTGCCTGCACGTAAAGCTGGCTGCTCTCTAACTCAAGTATTATTTATATAAACATTTACACAGGTCTTGCTGAGTATTACATGCTCTAAGATAAAATTATTTTTACTTTTTGGGTGAGTTGTTAGTTGGAGGCATAAAAAAACTGTAAACTCAAAATTTGTGGAAGATTTCAGCCTAAAATATTTTTGCCTAGGCCATATATCAGTATGCTTCTAATTGGAATTCCAATTGAGCTTTTGATTAAGATTGTTCATGGAAGACACCTTCTTAACTAATATTAACATTAATTACCTTTCTTTTCCTTTTAAGTACATCACACCAGTAGTTATTCACCCAGATAAGCTATATAAAATCTTTTTTTAAGATAAAATTATTAATCCATGTAAATTGGAATCATCTATAATTCATTTCTTTTCACCATTCATGCTCTCTCTGAATCAGCCAGTTCACCAGCAAACACATTAGTTTTATTTCCAAAATAGCTTCTGAATCTGTCCATACTGTTTTATCATTACTGTCACCACCAGAGTTTAAGCAACATCTTTTTCTTTTTTTTTCTTTTTTTTTTTTTTTGGCTACTGTTTAACTTCCTACATGACCTCCATGCTTCTAGTTTTGTCTTCCCCTAAGCATTTACTAAATGGGTGATCTTTTTATAAAGAAAATTAGATTTTTTTCTTACTCCCCTGTTTAAAATCACTTAATACTTTCTCATGCCATTTAAAAAAAAAATCCAAATTCCTAACCATTGGACATGAATATTATGTGATCTTCTGCTGCCATTTTCCCCCCTTATTTTTCTTTCTAAACTTGCTAAACATTTTGTTGCCTCTGTGCCTTTTTTTGCCACTGCCAGTGTATAAAACAGTCTCCATGGGCTCTTTGAAAGGCCTCAGTCCTTTGCCATCTTACAAGAGAGATTTTCCCAGCTCATTCAGATATCACTTATCATGACATCTTTTTTGTTTGTTTATTTGTTTCTAGATGTTTATGTAACATTTTAGATACTGTTAATCTATGTCCTTATTTGTCTTGAATGTAAGCACTATAAGGCAAATTACCACTGCTATCTCAGCGCTTAAGTCAGTGTCTGCGAAATAAAAGTTACTCCATAAATATAGAGCTGAAAAATTAATAAATATCCACATTTATTTACCAGAATGTGTGTAGTTATTTTAATTTTTCTTTGTAAGTGATTTCTTACAAGTTTTATTGCAACTACCAAACTTGCCCCTCCCAACACTAGTTAAAATTGTGTTTAAAAAGGGCACTATAAATCAACAATTAAAAGCCAGACAAACTAATTTAAAAATAGGCAAAAGTTTTGAATAGTCATTTCCTCCAAAGATGAGATATAAGCAATTTTTAAGCACATGAAAAGATGTTGAACTTCATTACTCATTTGGTAAACACAGATCAGAACCATAATAGATACTATTTAACACACATTAGAATTGCTATAATCAAAAGACATATAATAACAAATATTGGCAAATATATTGGGAATTGGAACCCTCATAAATAGTTGTTAGCAAGTTAAATGCTGTTGGCACTATGAAAACAATTTTTTTCATTACCATGTTAAATATAGGGTTACCATATGACTTAGTAATTCCACTCTTAGGTATATTCCAAAAAGAAATGAAAACAGATGTCCATGTAAAACCTTATACATGAATATTCAATGTAGTATTATTTGTAGTAGCCAAAACTAAAGCAAAATAAATGACCATGAAGTGATGAATGGGTAAACCAAAAGTGGTATATACATATAATAGAATATTGTTTAGGAAAAAAAAAAAAACTAAAATGTAAGATATTGATGTGTGTTTTAATATAAATGAACTTTGAAACCATTATGCTAAGTGAAACAAGCTAGTCATAAAAGAACACATGCTGTATGATTCCACTTCTATGACATGTGTAGAATATGCAAATCAATAATAGAAAGTAGATTAGTGGTTTTTAGGAACTAAGGAAAAGAGAAAATGAGTGGTGACTGCTAATGGATATAATTTTTTTTCATAGCGATGAAAATCATCTAAATTTAGACAGTAGTAATGTTTGCACAACTCTGTAAATATACCATAAAAACATTGAATTAAACTTTAAAAGAGTGAGTTTTATGGCATGCAAATTATATATAAATAATACTATTAATAATAAATTTAAAAAATAAAAAGTAAAAAATTAAAGAGCATAAGATCCATCTTTTTGTTTCTTTTCAGCATAGCTAAGATAATCTTATAATTTAAACAAAACCCAAAATTAAACCAACAGACAAAATAAGCTAAGATATTCACAATCATATAGTGAAAAAAGGTTCAAAGAAGAAACAAATTTTTTAAAATTGCACACATTACATTTACAAAGTAAGATTTCAGTACTATCATAGTACTAACAAGATTTCAAGATTTATGCTATTCCCTTTTTCATCTGGTTAATTAACTGTGTGGTAACTCTGAAAGCTTACTACAACTTTATTTGGATTCCCTGTTTATTGGATACAGACGAATATTTCCTCACTCCCAAAAAACACTTCTTGACACATTTGCCCTTCTAGGCCAATCAAAAATAAACAAAATAATACAAAACAACACAAAACAAATCAACAACAAATAAATCTAAAATGAAAAAAAATTCTACCAAGGATTCTAGGGGAATCAAGGCAATTTTTTAACTTATAAACCAGTAGTGTCTGAGTAAATGAAGATATCACCATTAAGGCAATATTCTGTTCTGTAACTATAATGATAAGTAATCAAAATTATATAATAGTATTTGCTACATACTTATTCTGAGATTTGGCATATTCTAAACAGTCTACTTGTATTATTTCACTTAATCTTCAAAAAAACGCAATAAGTTAGTCACTATTGTAATTCTATTTTCAAATTGATTAGCAGGCACAAAGAGGATGCATAAATTATCAAAGCAACTCAATTAGCAAATGATGGAACAATGGTGTGAACTCACTACATCTTACCTCATAGTCTTATGCTATAATAATTTCCATGTGCATATAAATAACTTTTCATATGATAAATATAACATTTATTCAATGAGAACTACGCACATTGATTACATATAGGAAATAGCTTTCATCATCTCTTCTAGGTCTGGATGTTTCACTTTTGTTGGCCAAATGTGCCTTTTTCTTTATTGACTCCAATGTCTCTTTATGACTAGAGAGGCTAATATTAGGTATTAGGTTTGGAGAAATTGTTTAAAACTAGCATGACTCTTTGTGAGTTATTCTCTACACAGAATCTTCTGAACTCTTGTTATAGGTTACCAAAAGTAGGTCAACATAAATATAAAGGGGTATGGAGCAGTCCATTTTTAAAGATAAGGAAAAATGTATTTCTTTATGAATAACCCTTTGAATAACTATAGTAAATGATGTTGGTGAGAGATGAAAAACCTGAATTTGTCCCATATGTTTTTTGAGAAAGTGTTTGCAATTAGGAAAAGTAGATTATTGTACATAATTGATATTTTTTAAATATGCTTTTTAGTTTTCATTTTTTGAAGGATACTAACTTTTATACTTTATTAAGATCCAGTTTGCTTGTTTAAAATATTACTGTTATATTAACTGATAACTGTAGCTTCTTCATCCTGGTGGCTTTCCATTTAAGATATATAGTAGAAAATAAATATTTCTCTTGTCCTTTGAAAAAAAAAGTACCTTTCCTGTTCAAAAATATTAAAATATTTTAAAATTAAATGATATGTATAAAAGTAAGCAATTTATAAAATTTTATATGGGGTATGTAATAAACCTTGGAGAGACCATATGATTGTTAGTTTTCTTTTTTCTTGGAATGGATTAATACCTGAGATTAAGAACATATGCAAAGTAACCTATAAATTATACTCTAGAATTGGGTTGATCTTAGGAATCAGAATGACAATATAATCTGATAACACAAAGTACAAATTTAAATGTTAATAAGCCACTTTTGAGAATATAATAAAAAGTTGTATTTATCATATTAAATCACAAAATACGTAGTTACTCTTTTATATCAAGTAAAAACTCAATTATTACTATGATAAAATTAAAGTGGGCTAAAATGAACTGTTACAGAAAGAAATGTTTTCTAGGAAGTTGGAAAAATGTATGGTATGGGAGATTTACTTATAGACAAACAAAACAGAAACAAAACTAATACATACATACATATATATTAATTAAAAATATTAGGGTGATGTTGATTAATAAAATAAAATAAATTTTAATTGTACATTTCAACAATATATTCATGTATATATTGTATTGTGTGTTCACCATCCAAAGCTAAATTTTCTTCTGTCACCAAATATGACCCTTTTTACCCCAATCTACCTCTCCCCTTCCCTCTTCCCTCTGGTAACCACTAGTCCACGGTTCGTGCCCATGAGTCTCTGTTAGTTTGTCATGCTTTTTTGTTGCTTTCAGTTTTATATCCTATATATGAGTAAAATCAAATGTTTTTTAATATTTTTGTCTTAATTTACTTAGCATGTTTATATTAAGATCATGAGAGCAATCAAAAATAGATTGGCTAAAGAAGATATGGTAAATATATACAATGGAATACTACTCAGACATAAGAAAAGATGAAATATTGTCATTTCTATTAACATGGGTGGAGCTTATATATATATATATATATATATATATATATATATATATTAAAGATGACTATCTCAAGTTTAAGATATTTAATTTTTTATGACTAAATTTTTGAGTTGATTATACTTTATATAAAATTAAATTTATTTTTTCAATAGACTGGAATAGAAAAAATTTAACCTTATAGTTTTAAACAGTAAAGTAGACATCCTTATACATTCATGAAAGATAATTAGAAGTCAGGATGGTTTATGATAAGAATCAGAATTAAAATTAAAAAAGAGATTATATAATTTAGAGATATTTAAGGCATTTGATGTAATTCTAATTGGTATATTAAGCATGTAAAATAAAAACTGTTTTTGTTTTTTTTAATCACAAAAATCCAGTCTAGACATCAAAACTAACTAAATTCACTTTCTTGCTATCTTTCTAACTCTTATAGAACATGCCAAATTACTTTCCAGCATTTAATTTCTTCTTAATATTAAAGAGAAATGCTTCTTTGTAAAACATTAACACATTGCTCTAAGAGTATTTTCTCTTCTTCAGAGTTTATTGTGTATTGCTCTTTTGCTAACGCTTTGTAACATTATCTTTGTGATATTGCCAGGTTATTATCTGCTAAATCACCTCTTGGGTAGGGAGAGAAAACATAGGAATCTGTTGAGAGACACCTTGTCTCAATGTCAGTGCAGTGCACACCATTAATTTGATAGAAAAAGTGTCTTGCCCTTTTTTACTCTGATAAGCTTCAGAGTGTCAGTGACAGACATCATAGTTTTTCATTAGAGAGAGAAAAAAGGAAAGGCTAAGATTAGAAATTAAAATTTTATCCCATAGATTGCTGAAAGTGTTTGAATGTCATATATATATATTTATGACATTCATATATATATATATAATAGTGTGTGTGTATATATATATATTTTTTTATGACATTCATATATATATATATATACTATTTGTCTTGCCTTTAAACCTAAACATTTTTAAGGCTTCATTAATGAATTAATAGGACAGCACATAAAAACAAGAACATTTTTACTTGAATAAGTTAATAGATTTCCCAATTACAAAGTTAGTTTGACTAGATGTGTTCATTTAGTTTGAATTCCTTCTGAAGAAACTCTGAACATTATCTCTAACTCTCCAACAAGAAAATCTACAGTGAATGTTTTTATTTTGGAAAAGCCAAAGTAGAACTAATAAAGAAATTTATAAACTTAATTTTATAACCTGAGAAATTAGCAGCAAGAAGAATTTAGGACTACCTTAATAAAAATATTAACTATTTTTAAATTATTAACACTGCTTCACAAAAATACAATTAAATTACATATTTTAATAGCAAAATATTATGTCACAAAAGTTATAGGTAGGCAATGAACTACCTATATCATCACTGTTTCAGATGTTCATTAGAACAAAAAATAATTACATGTACATTTAATTTACTCATATTTTTCACTCGATTTCTGGTTTCTTTTATCTACCTTCTTCTCATTATTAGTAAATTAGATAATCTACAACAGTTTCTAGATAAACTGCAACAGTTTCTCGTTTTTAGTTTAATTTGAACCTATTATTATTAGTCCAAGTTGCATTAGAGTGAATTTCTTTCACAACGCAATCAATGACCATATAATCGTTGGCAGCTTTTGCAGATTATAGCGTTTTTATTTTTTTTTGCTTACTAACACATCCTGAAATTTCCCAGGTTCTTTGCTTAAAACCTCTTAATCCTTTTTTCTTTGAATTATCTTTGAAAAAAAAAATCTCTTTACTCTTAGTTCCTATTGCATGGAAAAGAATAAAAAAAGGCAAAAACAAGAAACTAAACAGCTATTCAAAAACACTCAACTAATAACCAAATAACTACAATAAGACGTTATCAGAAAGCTTAATTTTGTTACATATTTCATTGTTGTTGTTAGAAAACATATACTAAAAAAAGGTAAAAAAATATTTGCTAAATATATAAATGAAGAAGTAGATTTTATCCATTGATCAGACTTTCAGTAATATCTATATGCATATGACTTACAAATTAAATTTTTTGGCTTCATTTTATCACTATAATTTCAAAAAACTGAGAACAGTTCGTAGAGAATTCAAATCGAACAGATCCAAAGTTCGTCTATTTAAAAGCTGAATGATTTTGCAAGATGTTTAAAAAATGGAGAGGCTCAAGAATTTACTGACTAGTTAGAAAAAGTTCAGACATTGAATACTTTACAGGACTGGAAAATGTTCTATTCTCTACAGTGGGAAATAGCATTGAAGAGAGTTTTTCAGTAACAAAGTTCCAGGAAAAGTTAACAGTTGAAAAAGTGATTTAGGGTAAAATTTGAATTCACCTTGGCTTTACAGTAAAACTTTTCTCCCGGAATACAGATACATTTAATCTTCTGTAACCTACCTTATGATTTTTTATTGTAAACAGCTTTAGTCTACAAGGACTTCATTCTCTTTTTCTTATCAGATATGTTTTTATTTATCTTCAAAAACAAAAAGTTTTATCTCAAATATAATGTCTCTTATTCAGTGTTTCATTATCAAAAAAATGATGTAGGGGCCACATGATCTTATTCTCTATTGTGCTCAACTTTCTTCCCGACCAAAAATTGTGTTAGACACTTCATACTTATTTTGTAGAGTGATTTCCTCTTTGAAGTTTACATATTAGGCCAGTCAGCACTTTGTAACTTAGCGTGGACTCTGAAATGGGCTTATCATAGCATCTTCTCAACAGAGGTGAAAATCTTCCTGACAGGAATTAAACATTGACCACATTTTCTTTTTATTATTTTTACCCTTTTCTCTCTTTTAACACTTTCTTACTATTCTTATTTTTGTTCCCTGTTTCTTCATTAAACATGAATGAGTAAATTCAGTATTTTATGTATTAAGCTAGATGATACAAAATTGAGTTTTAATATAGCAGGATATTCCTAAGTAGGAAGAAGCTATAAACTATCTGAGACTGAAGTTTTAAAATTCTCTTGGTGGGATTTAGACAAGACCTTTTTAAATAATTTAAAAATTGTTTTATTCTTAACTCTAAATAGTCCCATTATGACAAATCTACCTGAAAAATTAGGATCTATCTTCCACTGTGGCATTATTAGTCAATGCATTTGCAAATTATTGAATGATGTAACCATGTCTAAAGCTCATTGTGCTAGAAAAGGAAACAATTTATCTTCTTTAAAAAACTAAATATTGAATGTTTTATATTTTTAAAAGTTAAGTGATTTTTGTGTGTGTGTTGGTAAACATATGTAAATCCATGTTGCAAACATTTCTTAGAGTGTTATAAAGTTAAAGTTTTTAGAATAGTTTTTAAATTAGTCTAGAACTAATTTTAGTTTCTAAACACCATTCTCCATTATATAGAATCATGGTTACTGAAAGACATTACTGATTCTAGGGCTAGAGCAGAAAAAAATTATAGATATATTTGGAGAATCATTTTATTTATGGCAAAAAAAAAGGAAAAAGAAAAAAGAAAGTGCTCAAAAGTGACAAAGATGTATCAAAAAATTAGGAAGCTAGTTCGAATGAGTTTGCATGGACTAAATTGGGATAATTTGTTAATAAATGTAAATAATAATGGTAATGAATCTTAATCCATTAAAAGTTAAGATTTCTAGGGTCTTCCACATAAAAATAAAAATAAAATAAGAGAGAATGAAAATATATCCCTTGCAGTAGAATATCAACAAATAAAGGCAAAAAAAGAATAATTATAATTATGTAATAATCACTATAAAAATGGATTATGAAAAAAGAAATGTTAAAACTAATTACTGTAACTATGCTGATGAACAAGATATTATCCATTCCATTACTTATTTATTACACAATTAACAATAGTTACTTACATAGAGTAAGCTGGAGAATATTATTTAAATAAATGATCAAAATTTACATCACTAATGTGGGACAAACTGATATCATATGCCTCTTGATATTTTGCACTAAAGAAAGAGCACTTATATAGTGTTGCTGTCCAAAATGTATATCTCAAACTAAATGATAAGAAATCATCAGACAGAGCCAAACTGAGGAGCAATTTCTTGATTCTGGTAGTTTATTATAATTATATAAATAATGTTTTTATCTTAAGAAATATACATTGAAGTATTTGGTAAAAAAAAATGTCATGATGTTTGCACAATATTCTCAGGTAGTTCTGCAAATAATGGTAAAAAAGACATTTGTATCTATACTTATATATGTATAGATACATACTTATATATGTATAGATACAAATACATACATATATATATATATTCTCAATCCCTCATATATATATGTATGTGTGTGTGTATATATAAATATATATATAAGGAGCAAGAGAGAGGAGAGGGATTGAGAATAACTCATGTCCAGCAAAATATTTACAATAGGTGAATATTAATGAAGAGTATTGAGAAGTTCTTTGTACTAGGTTTGCAACTTTTCTCTGTTTAAACTTGTTTCAACATTTTAAAACAAATTAAAAACTTTAATTATTTCTCTAGTTTCAAGGTATTATAAATTTGAGACTCAACTAATGCAATTTGGGTATGAAAGAAAAAAAGCAGGGAATTTATGAATTTAATAAAAACAAAAACCTTAACAACTACAAAAGAGAAATAACTAAATAAATAATTGGTAATGTAATTTATGATTAATATTATTAATTACCTAGTCACGATTATTACTGAAATTTTTACTCATTTATTGTGTATATCAAGACCCTTTAAGTTAGTAAAAAAGAGTTAAAATAATTATAATAATAAGGTTTTATGCAGTAGCAGGAGTGGAATTCAGCGAGACAGATGAGTCTCTCAGGATTTTCAAAACTCCTTTCCAATGTACAGCTTGCCTAGAGGAAATCGCATCACACTAAAGTTTGCTAGAATGTCATGAATGAGGGCTGTTCATATTTCAGCCCAAATTAACTTTGATATCCAGTCTACACATCCCAAAACTTGTTCTCTGGCACTATTATCAGAAGGCAGCACTGTCTCCATGTACATGAAAATGAGACAAATTAACTACAAATCCTAAAACTATAAGAAAAAAATATATAAAATATATACAACTAAATAACATTTTCTAACATTACTCCAAAGTATCCAAGATTCATAGTATAAAAATTGATTTGATTACTTTCAAGACTCTTAAAGTAACTATGAATCAGACACCAATACTTATGTTTTTAATGTGCACTGGTAATTACTTGGGATTGGAAATTATCATATTCTTACTAATTATAACATTAATTTATCATAGTTACATACATTTTTCAATTAATCATCTAATCAACACATTTAAGTGGATACTCTCTTCAGATTTGTAAACAATAATATTTATATACTAAGTAAAATGTAAGTGTATTGATTACAAGTGCTTTTATATAAAAAGACATGGAACTAATGTCAGGAATTTTTATTGAATATGAATTAAAAGGCAAATAAAAATTCACTAATAAAAGAACATTTCTAACATGCACTGAAATGTTATATATTATTTTTTATCCATAAATGTTTAAAATTATATCTCCATATCTAGCATAAAATAGGTTCTATTTGTTCTAAATTTTGATGGTTTATAATATATAAAAGCAAGTTTATTATCTATTTATCTATTATTTACTCGAAAATTTAAATTACAAAAAAGTTTATTGTCTCTCTTTTTGTTAACACTTGAAAACCACAGTAAGAATAACTTACCAAAGGAAATAACTCATAATAAACCAAAGTTGTCATTTTAAATCTGCTTTATACACATTTGTATCCTTTATAGACTATGATTTTATTCCATTCTAGGTAAAAGTATCAAACAGCCCTTAACATATATTTTTCTAGAATATTTTCTACATTCTGGCTTATGTTAAAAAAAATTAAATGAGTAAGAAAATTAATCAATGAATATAGTAAAACCCTTAAGAAAAATGAAAAGAATATAAAACATTATTAATCTTAGTAAGAAGTTATTACATGCCAATCCCTCTCACTTTTGATATATGTGTTTTCATCTTCATGATTCAGAAATTAGTGATCACTGAGCTTTAATTGCCCACACAAAGTAATAAACTGAGGTGAAAAATTAACATTCATCATGCTAATTAAATCAATTAAATTGGATACCTTGATATTCTCTCCTCATTCATATTCAATAGTATCTGAATTATTTAACTGATTGTCAGCATTAGTCAAGTCATTGAGAGAAACTCGGTTTTGACAACATAACCCAAACTTTCCCATATGTGATGTGGACATACTTTATTTCACTCCATGAAAACACTTTTTCTATTTTTTGAGACAATGTTAGATACAGAACCTGATTAGCATGTATTTGAGCATTGCAAAGTTAAGCTCACAACAGATTTTGTCATATGAGTGATGGGTAATGCCTAACACCAGCTGTCTTTTCAGCTGTGACCTGCCATCTAGCTTGTCAAATGGCCCAATAAAAAAAACAGTACTATGTGCTGTTCTCCTCACGTAAAGAAATGCCTCAAATTATAAAGTTTTTAATTCTCTATGATGAGTTTCATAAAACTGTTTTCATAGCATGTTTTCTTCTTTTCTTATTCATTTTAAAATTTACCTAAGGCTCATTTCAATAGTCAAAAGATACTTTTCACAATTTTCTTTTACTTATTTATTAGCAGACCCATTATATTACAGATGGCAATAAATTATCAAAGAACCCTATATGTTATTGAGCCTAAATTATTTGGTAGGTCTATTTAGTTTTAGTATTCAGGTTTAAGAGATACGCAAAACAAAGCAAAATACCTTGTTTTCTTGTTAATTTCAACACCTGAAACAACTTTGTAAACATAAATGTGAAAGACTCAAAATGGTGGTAATGAGCTACTTGATGTACTATAGTAGTTAAGACAACTGTCTCACAGAAACTATATTGTGTAAATAACTTTTTCAGGACTTCACATACAGAAATGTATTTCCCCGTCATTTACTTTTGTAATCCATCTTTTTAGACAGTCCATTAGAGCAGTAAAAATTAATGAATGCCATGCTTTATTGATGTTAAATGCTAAATGTTATGAACTAAGAAAGATTATGTATATTTTAACTTCTGTTTTACTATAGCGAAAGGGACACTGAATGTTAGGAGAGCATTATATTTATGTGACAAACTGAAACAGAACTGAACATCTTGAATTAAATTATTAAATTAAATGAATAAATAGATCTAGTTCAAGTCAAATGTCTCTAACATCTTTACAGTAGAAGCTTATTCAGAGGTAATAACAGTGGTTATCAAATTTTATCATGCTTATAGAACTCATTAAAAAATGCAAAGGAAGATGTTTTGTTCCCTTTTGTCAGAGATTTGGATTCTGTAGGTGTGGTATTCACCAATGTCTCTTTTTCCTCTATTCCAGATACATGGGGATTTTTACTTTTTACCCCCTTAAAGTTATGCGATGTAATAACCATTTCTCATCAACCAGATGTGACAACTGTGAGACTTTGGGTTCAAGGACTTCATTGAAAGTTCTCTGTTCTCTCCTCATATTAAGTTGGGGAAGAATTTTCCCTCCAAATGATGACCAAGTTAAACATGTAATCTTTCTTTTTTTCAAGCAACTGTGATTTGTGCTTTGTATATTACTACAAAATAACTTTCTAGAAGTGGGATTGGATTAAAAATCAGCATTTTCAAAGGTTTCTCCAGTTAATACATTATTCATGTAGTACATGGATCACTTTTATTTTTATTTAATTTTAACTCTTAATTTGTTTTTAGTTTTTAATTACAGTCTACATTCAATATTATTTTATATTAGTTTCAGGTGTACAGCATAGTGTTTAGACATAATTTGCATATGATTCTTCCAATTAGTCTAGTATCCATCTGACACTATACATAGTTATTACAATATTGCTGACTATACTCCCTATAAAACTACAAATCTGTACTTCTTAATCCCTCCACCTTTCTCATCCAACCCCCAATTCCCCTCTCATCTGGCAATCACCAGTTTGTTCTCTGTATCTATGAGTCTGTACTGTTCTGTTTATTTCATTCTTTAGATTCCACTCATATGGTGTTTTTCTTTCTCTGTCTGACTTATTTCACTTAGCATAATACCCTCTAGTTTCATCCATGTCATTGCAAATGGTAAGATTTGATTTTTTATGGCTGAGTAATATTCCATGTATACATGTATCATGTCTTCTTTATTCAATCATCTATTGATGGACATTGAAGTTGCTTCCATATCTTGGCTAATGAAAATAGCACTGCAGTGAACATAGGAATGTGCATATCTTTTCAAATTAGTGTTTTGGTTTTCTGTGGATAAATACCCAGAAGTATAATTGCTGGGTAAAAAGGTAGTTTTATTTTTAATTTTTGAGGAATTTTCAAACTGTTTTTCATAGTGGCTGTATCAATTTGCAATCCTACTAACAGTGCGTGAGGGTTCCCTTTTCCACATCCTCACCAACACTTGTTTTTGATTTATTAATGGTAGCAATTCTGACAGGTATGAAGTGATATCTCATTGAAGTTTTAATTTGCATTTATCTAATGTTAGTGATGTTGAGCATCTCTTTATATGTCCAGTGGCCATCTGTGTGTCCTCTTTGAAGAAATGTCTATTCATGTCCTCTGTTCATTAATTAAATTATTTGGGGTTTTTTGGTGTTATATTGTATGAGTTCTTTATAAATGTTGGATATTAATCCTTATCAGATGTACTGTAAGGAAATACCTTGTCCTATTCAGATTATATTGATAGTTTCTTTTGCTGTGAAAAACTTTTAATTTTATGTAGGCTCATTTGTTTAATATTTCTTCTATTTCCCTTGCCAAAGGAGTTATATCAGAAAAAAAATATTATGAAGAGCAACGTCAGAGAATTTGTTGCCTATGTATTCTTCTAGGAATTTTAAGTCATTAATTCATTTTGAGTTTATTCTTGTATATGGTTTAAGAAGGTGGTCCAGTTTTGGTTTTTTTTTTTTTCATGTTTTCCCTATATCATTTATTGAATAGATTGTGTTTACTCCATTACATATTCTTGTCTTCTTTATCATAGGTGTGAATTTATTTCTGGGCTCTCCATTCTGTTCCATTGATCTATGTGTCTATTTTTATGCCAGTACCATTCTGTTATGATTACTACAGCCTTGAGTATGATTTGATATCAGGTAGTGTGATACCTTTGTTGGTTCTTATTTCTCATGGTGACATAAATATTAGTGGTCTTTTATGAGTTCATATAAATTTTAGGATTATTTTTCTAGTTATCTGAAAAATGCCTTTGGTATTTTGGTAGAAATTGGCATTGAATCTATAGATTGCTTTGAGTAGTATGGATATTTCAATGATGTTAATTCTTTCTATCCATGAACATAGTATATGTTTCAATTTCTTTGTATCTTTTAGTTTTTTTCTTCAATGATTTATAATTGTCTGAGTGCAGGTCTTTACCTCCCTGATTAAATTTATTGCTATATATTTTATTGTTTTTGATGTAATTATAAATAGTATTATTTTCTTTATGTCTCTTTCTGATAGTTTATTATTGGTTTATAAAAATGCAAGTAATGTCTAAATATTAATTTTGTATCCTAATATTTTTCTAAAATCATTTATAAGTTTTAACAGTTCTTTTTGTTTGTTTGGTGAACTTTTTGGATTTTCTATATATTATATTATGTCATCTGTAAATGAGTTTTACTTCTTCCTTTATAACTCAGATGCCTTTTATTTATTTTACTTGTCTGATTGCTGTGGCTAGGACTTGTAATATTATGTTAAACAAAAGTGGTGAAAGTGAACATTTTTGTCTTGTTCCTGATCTTAAAGAAAACACTTTTAGCTTTTCCCCATTGAGTATGTTAGCAGTGAGTTTGTCATTTATGGCCTTTATTATGTTGAGGTATGTTTCCTCTATTCACATATGGCTGAGAGTTTTTATCATAAATGGATACTGGCTTTTGTCAAAAGCTTTTTCTGCATTTATTAATATGATCATATAATTTTTACCTTTCAATATTTTAATGTGGTATATCACATTAATTAATTTGCAAAAAATGAGTTAACACTGCATCCCAGGAATAAATGCAACTTGATTGTATGATATTTTTAATGTATTGCTGAATTTTGTTTGTTAATATTTTGTTTGCTAATATTTTTTGCTAATATTATATATTATATATTATATATTAATTATATATTATATATTATACATTATACATTATATATTATATATTATATATTATATATTAATTATATATTATATCATATAATCATTATATATTAACCATATTATATATCATATATCATATATCACATATCATATATCATATATTAAACATATAATATGTTATATGTATATAAGTAATTTTATTAGTAATTAGTAATATATATATATTAGTAATTTTCTTGTCTGGTTTTAAAATCAGGGTAATGGTCTCATACAATGAACCTAGGAGCCTTTTCTTCTCTTGAATATTTTGAAATAGTTTGAGAAGAATAGGTGTTAATTTTTTGAATGTAGTAAAATTCAGCTGTGAAGTCATCTGGTTTCAGACTTTTGTCTGTTGAGTGTATTTTGTTTATTGATTCAATTTCATTAGTAGTAATTGGTCGGTTCAGATTACCTGTTTTTTTCTTGACTCAGTTTATGAAGATTGTATATTTCTAAAAATTTATCCATTTTTCCAGATTGTCCAATTTGTTGGCACATAACTGCTTGCAGTCTTTTCTTATAATTTTTTTGTATTTCTGTGGAGTCAGTTCTCACTTCTCTTTCATTCCTGATTTTATTTATTTGGGTCCTCTCTCATTTTTCTTGATTTTAATTAAAGGTTTATTAATTTCATTTATCTTTTCAAAGAACCAGCCTTTGGTTTCACTGACTTTTCATATTGCTTTTAAGACACTATTTCATTTATTTCTGCTATGATTTTTACTATTCCTTTCTTCCATTCACTTTAGCTTTTGTTTGCTGTTCTTTTTCTAGTTCCTTTAAGTGTAAGGTTAGATTGTTTATTTAAGATTTTTTTTGTTTCTTAAATTAGGGCTCTATTGCTATGATTTATTTTCTTAAGACTGTTTTTATTATATCCTATAAATTTTGAGTCATTGTGTTTTCATTGTCATTTGTCTTAAGGTATCTTTTGATTTTTTTCTTTGGTTTCATTGCTAACACATTAATTATTTAATAGTGACTTATTTACCCTTCCCCTCATATGTTTGTGTATTATTCAGGTGTTCTTTTTTTGTTTTTTTTTTGTAACTGAATTCTAATTTTGTACCAATCTGGTTAGAGAAGACACTGGATATAATTTCAGTCTCCTTAAATTTATTGAGACTTGTTTTATAGCTCAACATGTAGTCTATCTTTAAAACTGTACTATGTGCATTTGAGAGAAATGGATATTCTGCTGCTTTGGGGTAAAACACACAAAATATATCAATTAAATCCAGCTGGTCTAGTGTATCATTTAATCCTACTCTTTTTTTGTTGATTTTCTCTCTGGAAGATCTGTCTGTTGATGTCAATGGGATGTTAAAGAACCTACTATGACTGTATCACTGTCAATCTCTCTTATGTCAGTCAATACTTGCTTTATATATTTAGGTGCTCCTATGTTGCGTACATAAAGGTTTACTGAGGTTATGTTCTCTTATTGGATTAATTTTTTTCTCATTATGTAATGTCCTTCTTTGTCGCTTATTATAGTCATTGTTTTAAAATTTTTTTGTCTGATATAAGGATGGCTATCCCAGCTTTTTTCCACTTCCATTTGCATGAAATATCTTTTGATATCTCTTTAATTTCAGTGTATGTGTGTCATTTGATCTGAAATGGGTCTCTTTAGACAGCATATGCATGGGTCTTGTTTTCTTATTCATTCAGCTAACCTATGTCTTTTGATTAGAGTATTTAATCCATTTACATTTATAGTAATTATTGATAGTTATTGTCATTTTATTGTTCATATTTATGTTTTTTCCCTTTTTTTTTACAGGACTCCCCTTAACTTTTCTTTAACACTGGCTTGATGGTGATGAACTTCTTTAGACTTTTCTTGTCTGAGAAGCTCTTTATTTCACTGCCTGTGACCACCTGGGAGTATTTCGTAGGAGCTACAGAGTGATCCATAGTTGGTCACTGCCTATGCTAGACCTGAAGAAACATGGGAGAGGCCATGAGGCAAACCACAGCTGGCAGCCACTAGCACCAGGCTTTAGGCAACTCAGCAAAAGGTCCAGGGCACCTTGAGGTCTGAGGTTGACTAATGGTTGCCTACAAAACTTGGTAACTAAAGGAGTCCAGGGTGGTAAGCAAGCAAGGTAGTAAGTGATATGAGGTCCTGGGAAATCACCAGAATGGGACTGGCAGGGCTTCCCGGGTTAGTACAGACCCAGATTTGGTGCCAGTGCTGAGCTTGTGGACAGTCACAAAAGTCTCAGATTACACCAAGATTACTACCATCCACCTGGGGCCTGCAGACCCTTGAGATTTGTTCAAGAAATATTGCATCTCTAGCAGGGACTGGTTGTCCACCATCAAACTGTCCCAGGAATTGTGTGAGGTAAGCCTTGCAAATTTCTGCCTAAGCTGACTTTCACAGAGAAGAGCAAGCAGAGGCTGTCATGGAGCATTTATAACTCCACATAAAATTACTGTGATCATAGCTTGCACATATTCTCTTACCCTCCCACAATGACAGATACACACTCACATATGCACACACACACACACACACACACACACACACACACACACACACACACATACATACCCCTCCTTCACCATGGAGAAAATCTTTGCAACAAGAGGCACTTGAATAATATTATAGAAGTTCCTATGAGAGGCCTTTCCCTCACAGCAAAGTGGGATCCACAGAATAAAAAAACTAGGTTCTCGGGATTCCATCTCTTCTTGGTCAAGGGGTGGCAGCACAAAGCTGAGAATTTTGTGGTAAGTCAGGATTTCCTATAAGGAGTTCTCTGTTTTCAAATGATTGATTGTAAGGATCTGTCAGTGGTTCATCATTAGGACCATGACACCTAGCATGTCAAGGCAAGGGCACATGGTGTGTGCACGGGCTTATGCTGCTGTAATTTTCTTTTCTGAGTCCAATACAAGCATCTTCTCTAGCAAGGGGTTGGCACCAATAAATACGTTTGCAAAGTTTATCTTCATCATTTGAGTCAAAGACTGAATGCAGTTTCTTGGCTTCAGTTCACAGTCTTCATTCACAGCTAGATTACTAGGTTTTAGATCCCTGTGGATTATGTTACTGGAAGGTATTTACCTGAGACCTTGGAGAATCTGGTAGATAAGAAACAGAACATGGTCACCCATAAGCTTCTGACATTTCATAATTTTTTTTTCAGATCTGGCTCCATAAGAAGGGTTGCCAGACACACATTGTTGAATTCCTCTAGATACCTTGCCAGTATAAAAATATCCAACAGACCAATCACATTTTCATGCTTTGTATAAGTAACCACAGTTCTCTACTGGTCCTTTTGGCTTGAATGATGGACTAAAATGGTCTGGGTAGTTGATTTTCACTGCCACACGTAACCCGGTTTTTGTGACACAACAGCACACACAGTGCCATAGGCACCAGGAATCCACCAGAAACAGGTTCTGGTAACTCTTGGGTACCTCCCAGATTGTGTTGTTCGGCTCCTGCTGGTAGAATATAGGCCTTTACTGAGACATCCTCCCAGCTCAGTGCAACTGCTTGTCTCCTGGCCTCTTCTTCTCCAACCAGTCAGATAGGGATCTTGCACGGGCTGCCCACGCACCTTAGAGAGTGGGCCAATCCCTACTAAGCACAGGAATACCCTTTTGAGGCTCAAGGCTATGATAGCCACACTCCCTGCACCCTCACACCAACCAAGCCAACTCTGGGCTGCACCATGGGATTAGGGTTCCATCTTCTGTACATTCTGAGGTTTTTAATATTGCCTTTTTTTAGAGCAGAGGTTTTTAATTTTAATGAAGACCAGCTTATCAATTATTTCTTTCATAAAATGTGTCTTTGATGTTGTATCTAAAAAAGCATGGCCAGTGTCTTAATTTTTTAATGTTCTTGTCAATATATGTAGAACAGAAATTAAAATGTCACTTTTCTAGTCACTAATTTATGCTAGAACTTGGCTAATTCAATCACTATTCAACATGTTTTTTAAAGCATTAACTGTGATAAGCTCAGCTATCATATACATCGAAAGAATAGCGAAGAGAGTAATTCACATTTTAAAGGTTTGCTTGATTTAGGCTTCAGATTCAGAGGTGGCAGCCTGTGCAAAGCCCTTTCTCAAACTTCTTCTAAACACCTAATTGGTTAAGACAATTAGATATTTTTGCACTTTATTCGATATATAGAACCAGTGACTTAGTGGCATGACTTGGAATAAAGTGTCTCTCCTCTTTTTGGAGGTTCTCATTTCATTCTCATTGAATGGCACTTTAGTGGCCTAACAGAGACAATATAACCCCCCTAGAGTCATCTGTATTTCTAGTAGCTAATTTTCTCTTCTATAGTTGGGAAAATATTAAGACTAGATTTGTTATTATTTTTGGTGTGGGAGTGTTGCGATTGAAAATGATACTTTTTAAGAGCCTTAAAGAAAAAGAGGAAAGGTAGCCTGGAATTAAATGTCTTTTTTAACCTGTAGAGTTTTTGAAAAAGGCTGAGATGAGCCAGGTAGAATTGCTCTTTGAATATATATAGAGGAAATTCTACATGCTGTAGCATTTTCGGACTCAAATAATTCGCTCATCAACTCCTGATAAAAGTTTATTAGAGAGAAAGGACACCTTTGATTGTTAGAGGTAAAGTCATTTATTACCCCCTTAAGTCCCCTAAACTATCTTGAATTTCATTCAGTGTAAGAGAGAAAGCCATCTGAAGTTTTAATTTAAGGGTACAAAGTAAAACAATAATACAATTATAAGATAGCTCTGAGCTTTGTGTGTGTGTGTGTGTGTGTGTGTGTGTGTGTGTGTGTGTGTGTGTGTTGCAATCTTTTCTATATTAAACCATCTGATTTTATTCATTTCCATCTTTTTGTCACATTAAATTGCTGTAAAGCCATATGCCTGAATCATATTTAAATAGTTTCCAATGAATGGAACTTTACTAAACTCTTTTATAGTATATAGCTATCACTTTAATAATAAGTAATGAGTACAGGCACTTTCTCAGTCTCTTTTTTTCTGTGCCTCAATAACATGGAGATATAAATAATCCTGTGAGATGCTTCTCCTCTCTCTCAGAGTAACTGACTGCTTCAGTGATTATCATGGAGGCAACTATGAGATGATGCTTGCCTGCATTTATCTTAGAGCTCTACTAAATGCATCATTCCATACCCGAAGGGACAACCAACTTCATAACACAAAAATGAAAGTTTATTTCATACTAAAAATTCTGTTGGAAGGTAAGGAGATCCATTTATTCATTCAGAAAATATTGAGTCTCCTGCAGGTGCTAGGATATGAGTGAACAAAACAGGCTTTATGCTTTCACATGGGAGAAAGACTTTTGGGAGAAACCAAATACAAAAAAGCAAACAAATACAATATTGCAAAAAGTGGTAATAACTGAAAAATTAAAGCAAAGTGAGAGAAGAGTGGTGAAATTTGATCTAGGACTATCAAAGAAGCAAAGAATTAAAGGAAGTGACAAGCAAGTCACCTGGGATATAAGATATAAATACTACAATGAGCTTGAGTTGTGAGTGTATTTAGAATATTTACAGAATTGCAATGATTACAATGTAGCTAGAGCAGAATAAACTAATGTAGAGGATATTAAAAAATTAGATCAGAAAAGTAATTAGGGGTAAAGTCATTTATTACCTCTTAAAGCCCATTGAATATCTTGAATTTTATTCAGTGTAAGAAGGAAAGCCATTTGAAGTTTTAGTTTGAGGATACAAATTAGAACAATAATAAAAATATCAGTTAACTCTGAGTTTTTCATGAGATGTTTTATTTTTAAAATTCTTGGCTTTATTTCTTTTCTGGATCTTATTCCATAAAGCCACAAATAAATCCTCTCTACTATTTAAAAAGTCCATGCTGTTTTTTAGCTCATATTTTCCATCAGCATAATAAAAGCCTAAAACAGTGATCATAAAAATTATTTAATTCTTTAAGATTAACTTCGGGTTGCTTCTCTAAACTTTCTCCCTCTTTCCAAGCAGATTATCACAATATTTACTTTCTAAAACCAAAATTCAAAACAAAATAAATAAATCAGTTAAAATGTGTATTTTATATAAGATGGGAGTATTTTATGGTTTAGAAAATAAGATTTTTTCTATATTCTCTGCCTTATTTTCTTAGGATACTTTTCTTAACTTTCTTTTAGTTTGGTTGTTCTATGGGGCTTACATGTTTTTATCCTTGTGCGTTAGTGACTTTGGGAAAGTAAATGAAATGAAATGATCACTGAACTTCCAGCAGTTCTTAGCTCAACCCTTTAGTTTTGTGACTAAAAAAATAATAAAGTTTTAATTAAACTTTATTGATTCCATTGATCTTAATCTACATCACACACAAAACTGACATGTGACTACACTCTATCACTTTTATGCCTTATTTTCTAGGTTTAAATTACGTAGAGGAAGTAGATGGATGTATATTTCTGTTTATTTTCTAAAATATCATCACCTGTCAAAATATTTGTTCAATAATAAAATGCTAGAATAACATTTTCTAAAATTTTGAGAGAGAGAGTTTCATGAATAAATAGCAGCTAGTGTATTTATCTTGTCTGGAAGAGAAGTAACAGAAGTGCTTTGTGTCAATCAATATGAAAATGTAATTTAATCTAATGAGACAAAAATCAATTTTCTTTTCTCAAAGTTTCAAAGTAGTTAAATATCACCTGTTCTGCTTTATTAGTTTTTGATATTTGTACAAACTCACCTTTAAACTACCTAACAATACAGTTTTTGTTTGAGCTTCAGATTTTTTTTTTTGTCCTAATTACATTCTGATTTAGCTAGCTAGAGAGAGGAAGAGAAAGCTTCTTTTTGCAGAGAAACCATGTTGATTTAACAATGGTGCATAGGATTTTCAAGTTCCAATGATTAAAATAGCCTTCCACTGCCCTGACGTAGTTCATAAATGAAGCTTTGTAAATCACTAATTTACCACAAACCCACGATGCATTTTGGAATAGGTTAAGAGTATATTTGAAAGTTATATTGTTGTTGGTGTTTATGAATGTGGAAAGAGGAGCTTTTGCAATTGGAGATTGATATATATGAGTAATTTAAAAATTCAAAACCTGGTTGAAATGTCCAGAACAATAGAAAAAAAAATACATGTGTACACACACACACACACACACACACACACACACACACATAAAATGAATTAAAGTTTAGAAAGGATGCAGGTTGAATGGACATATCCAAATGTGCAGACACACTGTAAGATATGGTACTTCGGGGGCAAAATCGACTCAACTTTAGGGAAAATAAATACTAAGGCTTATAATTATTGCTAAGTTTAGTTCATATATCTCAGGAGAGAAATACATTTGTGGATATGGAAAGGTACAACCCAGACTCTCCTTCAAGAAAAAAAGAATTGCCCCAGCCTCTGACAGCTTTCAGCCATTAGAACTTTCAGAATGTTCTTAGTTACAGAGAGCATCCTTGCTCAAGGTCATGTTTTTTCTTGGTAAGAAAATAGAAAGACACTGAGCGGGGCAAGATGGGAAAGAAGGTATAGGGGCTTCCTCATTTCTCTTTTACACAGGGCAGCTTAGATGAACCATTTTAACTCTAGAGCTCCTGAAGTGCTGACTCAAGTTGTTGGGCCTGCCCTGTCTTGCCTTGCTTTCTCCTTTTTTTTTTTTCATAGGTGTTGACAACAAGAGTTTGTTCCTAATAAACATCTTGACACTAAACTCTGACTTACATTTGGCTTCCCTCAGAATATGACCTATGACAGCACTGTTGTCCAGTTCACAGGCTAGCATTGATTCTTGAGAGATATATGATTCCATTATAATTTTTCATGTCAGCAAAACATTTTATATTTGGCTACAGACTATAGTAAAAAGAAATGACAAAGATAAATTTCATAATGTTTTATTTATTAGCATTTACTGTCATCTCTCTGAGGTATACTTTTTTCACCTTTAAATTAATAAAACCTATCTTAGAGAGCTGTAATTAGGATTACAGAATTAAGTAAAATTGGCACTACTTAGATAAGTAGATAATTTTAGAGAGAAAAAAAGTATAGTTGCTAAGAAAATCAGCTTTTATGTTAGTCTGCTTTTGTTCAAGAATTAGCTTGGCTTCTTGATGATAATTAGTCCTTGATCAATTTGTTAGTCTCAGTTCCCTCTTCCATAAATTAGGGGTAAGAGGAAATTAGAAATATCAAGGTTTTGTGAGATGATTAAATTGAATGATGTATATAAAGTTTTTATATGATATCTGACTCAGTACAACCTCAATACACATTAGCTATCTTTTTAATAAAAAATGAGGAAGAATGAAATATAAATCTCATTAATATTAATTCTATGTGCTTTAAAAATGTAGTTTGTGACATATAAAAACCATGTCAATGAATTATTAGATAGTAATGTTAGACTTATTCTAGAAAAGAGGACAAAAAATGGTCAATGATAAGTCTTCCATTCAATAGAATTATGAATAGGGCTTTCTTTTCATGACTAAAAATGTGTATTGAGGAGTGGATTTCATCTTATTCTACATGCTAACTTAAGTCATTCTTTGTTACTACTGTCCATTCTAAATGACCATCAAAGTGACTAAATTAAAAATATAAAATTTGGGAGAGAAATCAATATATACATCGGAAACCAACAAGGGTACTCTGCCTATTATTCCTCACTTTCCCTATACACTCATTCTTTGATTTTCTTTGTCTTGCTCTGAACCTAAGAGGCTATTTCCCAGACATAGCATGACAAAGATCTTCTGACCAGCTGGCTTCCTAGAAGTTCAGACAGTGGGGAGTAAATATAGGTTATGAGAGGCACAAATAAGACATATTTATACATACATATATACATGCATATATATATATATATGTATGTGTATACATATATGTATATATACACATACATATATATGTGTGTATATGTATATATATGTATGTGTATATGTATATATATATTTTTATTTTTTAAGCTCCCTTCCTGTTTCTGCCCAGCATCTGTAGCAATAACTGTGTCATTCCTAGATTGAAGCCCTTTCTCCTGAGATGCAGTTCCTAATGATCTCCAGTGACCCTAGTTCTGTCCTATGTCCATTCAGCCCTAGAGTAGTTTTGAGTTTTATGCTATTGCTAATTACTGATTATTTCACAATCTCTCACTTATTTTTTTAAACCTGCCAAAGCCTATGAAAGGGGTCCCTTTATTGGAGTTCTTTTATTTGAATCAACTTTGGGTAAATTCTGGTTTCACCTAGGACTCAGACAAATGGCATACTATCCCTTGTGTGTGTGTGTGTATATTTATGTTTTGTTTATTTTTTAGGTTTGTATACTGTAAGCCCTTCAAGTATGATAGTCTATTTTTTTCTTTCACTCAATAAATAACTGTATATTAACAGATATACTCTCTTATTACATTTTAGGGTAATATTTTTTTATAAAGAAATAATATGGAAGGTGTTATATACATTTAGCTCTTTGTTACATGTCTATGGTCTTTGGTTCTCTCAAACTGATACTCATCACTATTTTTTGAGTTTCATTTAAGATAAAAAATAGCAACAGATCTATTTTCAAAAATAATAATCAAATATGTCACCAACTCAAAAGATAAATATAAGAGAATTTACACCTACTTTCATAGAGTTCTTTTGTTTTCCTGAGAAAGCTTGAGTCACAGTAGTTTAATTTTTGAATATGAAGATAATTGGCTAGTTATTATAAATCATATATCTTTTCTAAAGACATTCATTGCTATTTATTACTATTTAGCCTGACTTTTTCCTCTTTCAACTAGTGTTTTGAGTTGTAAACTAATTTTCTTTTTAGAAAACTCACATTTCAATAACAAAATAAATGTCACAGTCATAATACTTATTTAAAAACAATTGCAAATTGTTCTTGTAAATAAATAATATTCACATAAGTAAGCAATTATATTTTAATAAGGTCTCTATTATATATATGTACTAATCTATTTACAGTGTATAACTCATTTAGTAAATTTCACTGAAATAAAAAAGTAATTTTATTGAAATATAGAGTAATTAGGAAAATTTGATCATATTTTGTCTGATGAATACAGAACAACAAATTTCATGTTGCATAAACTTCCACCTAGTGGAATAACTAACCTGGAATTATTGCATTTCTAATATAGTTGATTCCTTATTAAACTTTTCTTTCAAATAATAAAAATATATTTTAAAATATCTGTTATATTAAAAGCATTTGCTGGGTAAATATAAAATTTTGTGAATTCTATGAAAAAGCTCATAGGAATCTCTATGTGATTATAACTTTATAAGAGAGTTCTTAGCTCTTCAGTTTCATGAAGATTAGAGGCAACAGTTTGAGTCTATCTCTAGTTGAGGTCAGCAGAGAACATCTTGGTGGAGCCAGAGATCAGAACAGTGAGCTGAGGGTGAGTGTTGACAGAAAATCTTGGGATAACGAAGTCCAGAGAAGAGGTGAAAGGCAAAAATAGAAGCAATTGAGGCCAGCAATTACCCAGCCAGAAGCCAAGTTTGTTTTCTGAGATGATATCCGACTCTCTTTGGGGATTCCCAGTTATACATTGGAGAATTCTCAGTAGGGGATAATAGTGGAGCTCAGATGTCATTTTATCTTAGTTTTATCCACACATCAATAAGAACTTTGAATATTTTAAATATTAATATGTTAAATTAAGTCTTATTCTGATCTGGTTGCCCAAAATATAATAACTACAATATAGGTTCAATATCTTTTTTATAAACTCAAAATTTTTCTCCAAGTATAATTTATGAACATCAGTTTTGATGGAAATTTTTAATGGTGTAGAGATACATACAAAAATTACCTCTTATTTCAACAGTAACTTTCTTTAATGTGTATAAGGTATTTTAGATAGAGTGACTGCTTGAATAATATCAGGTAGTCTTTTCATGTATTAGAAGCACTCCTTCCACTTTTAAACTAAATAACCTATGATATTTACCTCATCCTCTGAAAATGAAAATCACTACAAAATATACAGTAAATGTTATGTTCTAGTTTTGAGAAAATGATAGTCAATTAACTATGGCATATATGGCTCAGAGAATTGTGAATTTAGAAGCAGCAATATTTTAGAATTTGTTTTACAGATCATTTAAGATAAGCATAATAAAGTTTCTGCAACATTATGCTTAGCTTCTCAGATTCTTTTTTATTTAAATTTGTTCTTTATACCAGAAAGGAGAAATTTTTCTTTACCTCTCCCTCTAATCAGTGAAAATTATGATTACCTTTCTTCTCATGCTTACCTAAACATTGTATAAATAATCTTTACCTACTTGGTGGCAATTTCAGAGCTAAAAAAAAGATCATCTATACATACTACATAAAATAACTGCAAGAAAATGTGTTACTGCATACTTTTTTTGGAAACAAAATAGAAATTATTAACAATAATAAAATTGATGATTTAAGATTAAAATTCAGGGGCAGAGAAGTAGGATCAAAAATTGTATTGGCTGCTATGGCTAGGTAATGTGTCAATTTGGCTGTGCTGATTTACATTTCCAAATTTCCTTTCTCTGAATATTTCAATTTAAGATGAGCCACGGAAGAGGTTCTTGTACAAGATTTGAAGGCCTTAAATGAAGCAGCAGCTATATGTAATTCATTCATGCTGTCACTTCTCTGCCAGCTCATCTCTCTAACGTTAGGGTGTAGTCAGAAGTGCAACAGCTCCACTAATTCTCTGGAATTAGAAGCAGCAGAAGCTGACATGGGTTTCAGTCAATCCTTATGTGGTAATACTTGTCTTTGTTCACCATCATTTTATATACATCTTCTCTTCCTCACTATCTGTCCTGAAGACTCCAGGCTCCAGCACCAGATATGAGCACAGCAACTTTACAGGAAATGCCTAAGCAGCTCTAACAAATGTGTAAGGTCAAACTCCTGTAACATTTCATATAAACACCTCCTAGTGGTGTAATTCCTGACTGAATCTTGATATACTTGCTCTTAATATAAGTCTTCAAAGTGTTTACATATTTTAAAAATTTAGTGATAAAACATTTTGTATTTGTGAATAATTTCAAATTAAATTATTTGAAACAATTTAGTTTCAATTAAATATATTTGAATATATTCACTTGATACTGTGTTAGATATTATAGATGATGAAACCCACTTTAAGTCTGATTTCACATGGAAAACTGTATGGAAATTAGTTTCCCTTAAAGTCACCTTGTTTCCAGGTCTATGCACAATATGTTTATCTAAGAATCCAATTTTCATATGAAGTGTGTAATTTTCTCTTGCGTTACCTGGAGATAAGCTCTAGAATTATATTTTCTTGATTATAAAGAGACTTTAAAGTTCTTTGAATTATGGGTACACGTTTTCTACATTGAGAGCTTTGAGTACATAATTAGTGGACTGAACCAAATCACAAAAATACATAGATTTGCTTTAAAAGAATATGTATTAGATAAATTAGGCTAAAAAGGTACTGTCACTCACAGAAATTACTTTGATAATGTTGTATTTTTGATTTCCTCAACAAATATTACATCTACAGAAATTTTAAGCTGTTTTCAAAGAAGACTAAAGGGAATCAGATATATCATTTTCATTTTAAAGAATGTAGCTTATCTATAATCAGTGGGTGGATGAGTGGATTTGAAAATCCATCAACCTAATAGAGAAATTTTAGAGAACACATAGAGAAGCAACTGTTATGAAGTAAAAAGTATCACTTTTTTTTATTCTAGTTGAAACTTCAGGTTTAAAAATATAATTAGGAAATATGAGAGAAAAAATGTTTTTGTTAGGTTGTAATACCAGTGATTTCTGAGAAAAGCAAGATAATTTTGCTTGTATTCAGGATTTGTATTAGAATCATGGACTAGCAATGAAATTGTATGATAAAATCAAAAGAAGAATTGGGACTAAGTTCAGTGATATCAATAAAAACACATCATCTATTTCCCAAATGTCTCTCTTTGGTACGTAAGGGAAAACCTAGCTTCAATTTTCTTTTAGTGCAGTCAACTTCTAATTTACTCATTTATCTGGCTTTCAGACAACTTGCTATATCATTCATCTCTTATGAAATAATATAAAGAATATTCTTAGTCACATTCATTTAATCATTATTTCAACTCTTTTACTTCTCTATGATTGAGTACACAAAGTCAAACATTCTATGATGAATTAAACAAATCAAAGTTCTTCAAAAACACATTACTTAACATGTTTTTGGTAACAAACTCTTGTCCTTGGATAATTTTCTGTAAGTCTTTTCATCTCATCAAAGAATTTTCAGACATTGACTGTGTCTTGCTTAGAGCCTCTGATGACCTAACTAATAGAGGAACTTAAGAAGACATATCAAAAGCAGAAAGCTATTATTGCATACTGGAATTAGATAAAAAGAATATACAAATGAATAATAGTTTTGAAAAATAAAAAGATGAAAGGCAGAAATGTGACTATCGTAAACAATATTTTTACATAAAATGTAAACTGAAATATGTTTTTCAAAATGCAATGCGTAATGAGAAGAGCCTACTAATTGTTTCAGTTGATAGAGAAGCAACCTATTTTAAATTATGTTCATCTTAGTTTCGGGCAATTTTCACTGCCTAAAAATGATGAGAAGTCCTAACATATTGCCAATGCTTACTCTAGTTTCTAATAGTTCTCTTTTATATTATTTTTCATTACTAGATAACAACTTTGTCATAATAGGGCAGCTCAAAAAGTATTTTTCAGGCACTTAGAACAAATTATACTATCAATGCTTAACCACTTTTATTATTTTCTCAACTTTGTGGTGTTCTGTACTGTAATGTATCTCTATCTCACTTTTTGTCCAGTGAGTGATAAAATTCGTCTGAGGAAAAATGTATATAATTTCAAAAATTATTAAAACACTTAAGTAAATATTTAAAAAAAGGTAAATATTAACAGTATTTAATGTGACTGAATAATTTTGGCAGATTTCTTTTAGTATGCACATGTTACAGCAGGAGGTACATTTCTATACAGAGGTAAATTTGCTTTGGTGAATCATAACAATCACCTCTTTAGTCCCTGTATGCTGTTTGAGGGTTATTATAATACATCCTCACTATCACTGAACAAATCTTATCCACAGATGCATCTGAAACCATGTCAGCATTTGATGCAACGTTGTTTATTTCTCTAAGTTCTGATGTGTCTTCCTAAGTAAAGTCTTTGAGAACAGCAATCTGAACCACCAGGTGATCCCTATTTCTATCTTAAGAAACAGGATATAATTGCCTTTCACATTTCCCTTCTATCACCTCTTATTTTAGCATTTAATCCTTCACTCATTAAAATAACTGCTTGAAGATAGCATTTTTATTGGAAAGTTATATATATGCTAAGTGGAATATGACAAATGAATTCTATAATTTAAAAACTTACTAGCTAACAGGTAGTAAGCAATGATTCTTGCCAGTTTTATTGACTATTAGAGAGATTTTATAGCATGTGTTGCTGCAAATACTCTATTTCTAAGTTAAAGCTTGGTGTGCTAAATTTCATGTCACCTTTAAATTGGATATTATCATTCTGGAGCCAAGTCTTACACAGGTGGATAAAATAACATTTTGTCCACCTGGGTAAAACACACACACACACACACACACACACACACACACACGCACGCACATACACACACACACACACACACCAGTAACAAATCTGGAAATTTAAAGGAACCAATCTTGTTAGAATTTTTTCAAAAATTGACTAACAGAAACATAAATATATATTTTTTAATTTCATAACTTGGTAAGCTTTTGTTTTTATTTATTCTGTAAGCAATGATGTATACTCCCTCTAAGTCTGTTGATGAATTTCTCTTTAAAGCAGATCCCACATTGCAATACATAAAATTATGTGGAGCCTAATGGCAAATCTTAATAAACTTGATAATTTTAGGGTATATGGTATATAATACAAGGGGTGTGGAGCTGGAAATTAGCAGATTTTGTTACTAATTTTGTGTTCATCCCTCTCAAAGTCTTAAATTTCTCACAAGTATATTATATGTTTGGGGTGAAGGTTGTATTAAATAAAATATGTGATATTGTGGCTCACACACAATAAACCCTTAATAAATATAAATCACTCTCTACAAGTACTCACATGTCCAGAGCTCACAACCATGCTTAAAATGTGTCATCAAAAAAAAAAGTACCTTTGAATTTTTAATTCAAATCCCTTCCTCTTATTTGTCTCAGAGACATGCTTTCTTACAACACTTTTTGAATTGTAAAATGGCTGATTTAAATAGATAAGCTCTAAAATTATTTTTAAAAATTTGTCAGTAAATGTTTGACTCTTTTATAGAAGGTAACACTAGCATTAGTGTAAAATTTAATTGTGTCTCCTTCCTCAAAATTACAAAGACATTGTAATGGTTTTCTCTTTTTCAGTTAAAGTATTAGACTTATTTTCAAGTTTTATCTTTTTATTGCAATTAAGGTGAATTGCAGCTCTAATTACACGACATTCTTTTTGAGGTATAAACAGCCAATATTTTAACAATCATATTTGCAGTTTCTGGTGAAAATTATGTCATTATAATAATGTCAAGATGAATGTGGATTCATCTAGTTGTACTTAAAATAACAATGTACCAACAGCTATAATGTATATTAATTTTATGCAGTTTTTCCATAATGATCTGTTGGTGCAACAGTTTTTTTATTAGAGACTCTTGCCATATTGAATACAGACAATGTTTATTGGCTGTAATTTTAAATAAGATAATTTTTTATTTTCTTGTCTCACTGTATTTAGTAACTGAACAAGATACCTTTTCTGTTTCTGTATGAAAATTCATGCAGTCTTGTTAAATTTCTAAGTACTGTCAGGTTAATAATGAAAAAAAAACCTACTTCCTGTCACTATTGCCAATATAGTATGAATTCAGATATTCTGCCTTGCTAAATAATAATACGTAAATCTTCATGTGCAAGTAAGTTTCTCTACCTCTCTCAAGTGAAGACATAGAGGAGACAAATGCCAAGCTTCTATGACTAAAGTTGAGGCATGTGGCTGGGTTGTATAGAGTTCTGCTCAGTTGACCCTGGCATCGTACCCAGAGGTGACTTAGAGACACCTTGAGAAAGTCATGTTAGAAAGAGTTTGGAAACTACTAATATGGAGGAAGGTATGAGGAAAATATTAAGAGTGCAGATTATCTAATGGTGTTTCTACTTCATGAGTAATTAAATACAGGATGAAACATGTTTGTTACTATGGCTAATCCCAGAAATAAACTGAGAAGGAATATTCACAAAAGTAGATTTGACTCCAACATCCTGCACTGTCCTCTAAAACTGTGGATGAAGGCTTCTTATATATATATTTTAAATGATTCATCTTCTCACCAAATTTTGATAGTATGCTTCACGTGTATCTATTTCTTATGCCAACTTAGTTTTTATTTCACCACAATTGATTTGATTTTTACCTTCCATTGGTTATTTTCATTCCTGATACCTGCTTATAATATTGTATTATGGATATAGTTATATTTATATATATATAATTTTATATATTTATATATAAATATTATATATACATTTATAAATATTAGGACAAAACTGCTTGAATTGCTATTCTATATAAAAACTCATTTTATTTTTATTACATAATTTATACTTTCAGAAGAATTTATCTAATGTAAAAATATACCTGGAGTTTTCATTGACCTTACATGTCAATAAATATATTCATATATATAAAATGTAAAAGCAGTTGATTTAATCATAGTGATGTCACTCCATTCCAGAATCTGACACATTTCCTCATTTACAGTATTAAACTAATTCTAAGACACTTTTATAAATGACATTTTGATAGAAAAATGCATTTAAAATTGATGATATCACAATTTCATTAGGTTTTGAGCTCTACGATAGTAGTGCATAGCATGATGGTGCCTCTCACAAAAATACTTTAGATGAAATGAACTGAATTATTTAATTTTTCTCTTAATTTTCATAATGTTTGGCAATTTTGTTTCTATCTTCTATGTATTGTTTATTTTCCCTGTATACATTTATAATATTATTGTTACAACTAATAGAATCAGGATATGTGTGTTTGTGTGCGTGTATGTATATGTTCACATGCACCTGTGGATTCTTTTCTCTTAGAGTTGTTTTTCATATTTCTAAGATAAATTGGACATTTTTAATGTTTTGTATTTATTTTCTAAGTTTATATCAAAAAGGCACAGCCTTCTCAATTATTTATAAGATTTTAAATCATAGTATTTAAAAATATGTTATTTTCTTTGCAAAAATGTCAAAGGGTAAAGAAAAAGATATGCATGTGTTCATCTTGTGTTCATCATGTGTTCATCTTGACCAGACTTTCCAATAAGAGAAAGAAAATAAACATCGCCAATATTATTTTTCTTTTTTTCCAGCTTAGAGTTAAGAGTTGCTTTTGCCACACTGCATTTAATTGTAATCAGAAGGTCTAATGTGTAATTAGAAGTTCTCATATTCAGAATCTCAGGACAGGGATAGTGGCTGGCACGCTGCTATTCTAGCATGGCAAATGACAAGTGCTTCCTTTTGCCAGTGCCTCTTTATGTATTGGTCTTGTCCAGGTCGTTTCTGAGCATACTATGTCAACTTTTCCTGTTACTATTTCTGTTTGCTAGTGCCAGAGTCCTACTCACAGTGCTATCACACAGAGATTAAATCAAGAATGTAACCACTCCTCTTCAATGTCAGTTGGCAATGAAAGGAAAAAGTGATAGAGCCCCAGGAAGACAAATTTATATTTTCTTGCTGAGTAACCTGTATAAAGTAAGATTCTTGAAACATTTCTCACTAGTGTCCTTATAAATTTGAAAATGGTAAGATAAAACATATATAATGTGCAATTATGTGTCAATTAAGAGAAACCCTAATACATATTTCTTTTTAGATGGAAAGTTGCTCATTTAGAGTGGATTTTCACCTGACTTGTGCTGATGCTATTTTTGTGACATTATTGCTGATGCAGGTAGTGTTTATCCATCCTTTATTAATCACAAATTCAAAAAGTTATATTTTTAAATGACAGAAAAGAGAAAAAAATAACTAAATTTAAACCTATAATGGATCACACAGGGAATAGCTATGAATGCCAGATGTTGATTTACTCTAAACAATGTAAACTGTATTTTATGGAATATCAGTTTGACATATAGAAAACAAAAAAAATTTCCACTTAATTTGACCATTCCTAGCCCCTTAAACAATTCTAATCAGGCAAGGAGTATATTGGGATCTCTGTCTTTCTGATTTTGTTGTGTGATTTTGATTTGTTTGTGTCATTAGTCTCTCTATAGCAGACCTGGTGTCCAGTGTGCTTGTGGTGACCACAGGGAAGTTATAAGCCTGAAATCTCTTATTATGGTCCTAATCCATACTGTCAAAAATCCATAAATAGCAAAATTAAAACCACTAAAATAGTATTTAGTAAGAATTTATTATGCATATACAAATACGTTGTGAACAAGGAGCTCTCAAACCAACCATAGAATGAGGCTCAGAGGTACATTGTATAAGACATGTTATACAGTGAAAATGCAGAGGATGTTTATTCTTTACAATTATGGGTTATTGCAGTAGAGTTCTCTTAAGAATAGGGGATTGGTTAAAAGTGGTTCTCTCATGCCAATTTGGCGGAACGGCTTAAAATGTGTTTATGATTTTCAGAGCATTTACAAAAGGTGACCTAAGATATGTTTCACTTATGTTTATGAAATGAGCAAGATTTATTTTACTTATGTGGCTAAAATGGTTTTGTCTGATTGAGGAATTTTCAAGTTTGGTCTCCATTTTGTATTTAAATTTAACAAGACACTGATGCTTTCCTCATTTTTCTGATTTACATTTTAGTGTTTCTTGATAACAGAAAACTAAACCCCTTCTTTATTAGGTCCTGGAAGTCAGCTTGACTCATGCTGTCCCCCCTCTCACTTCCATGTGCTATTGTTCTAAACCACTTTAATTTTAGGTTGTGGCTTATCTGACAGTTATTTTCTTGATCACCTCGATTGATTGTACTGCCACCCACCTTACCTCTAATATTGCCTACCAGCCATATGTCCATTTTTCTCTACCATATTAAACCTATTGAATATACATCAAGCACAAAAAAAAAATCAATCAAAAGTACAAAATCAAAAGGTGACAAAATATAATGAAGGTTTTTACAGCTTAGACATTTTGAGGTTTCAATAAAGATGATGGTGGAGTAGATAAATTCTGTGATTACTTCTTCTCATGACCACATCAAAATTACAACTAAATTGTGGAACAGCCATCATTAGGATTCACCTGAAGTCTAGCTGAACAGAATTCCTACAACTAGGGACACAAAAAAGACACCTCAGGATTGATCATAGGGGCAGAGATGCAGAACGAGCTGGTCTCACACCCACGTGAGATAGTTGAGAATGGAGAGGACCTCTTAGCTGCAAAGGTCCCACCTGAGTGCTAGGGGTCACGGGCCCCATTCTGGGCTCTCCAGCCCAGTGTTCCAGTGCCAAGAAGAGAAATCCCCACAACTTTTGGCTGTAAAAACCATAGAGAGTGTGGCTGAGTGTGGCAAAGAGTGACTATGGTCACACATTCCTCTTAAGGCATCCACACACAGATTTCCCTGCTGTTGGAATTACTTGCTTTGAGCTCCAGCACTGGGATGGTAACTTGAAAGGTGCCAAGGACATACAAAGAGAAACTAAATTATCTGGCTTCAGGGCGAGGAATGGAGAAGGAGCTTTCTCTTAGATAGAAATAATGGAAGAACCAATTGCTTCTTTGTTTAGCTTCCCCATTTTCAGCATGCTGACACAGGCAGCTGCCATATCTAAATCTTTGTCAACCTGGCTAACACTGGTTGCCCTGCCCTGGTAGTTCTCTGAAATCTTGCCTCATCCAATTTACAGGCTACCTAAGCTGTTTCCAGTGGCTTTTTTATACAAATGGCCTGTTTTGGCTCATGCTGTGAGCATTTCTAAAACCTGTCATAGCTTTGCAAAACCCAAGCAAATAGCATTTGGCCTTAGCATTCCCTGTACCTCTTAATGAGCAGCCCCAAACTGTGCATTAGTGGCAGCTGGCCTCAGTTTTCAGCTTGGCCTCTCGAGACACCTCCAAGCTCAGAATGGATGGCAGCCATCTGTGGATTGATTGAGATTCTTGCCAGGTGGCCCTGAGCCGGGCACAGGCTGTGACTGAACTTCACATGTAGTGGGGCCCCTACCAAGAGGCCGTGGGGCTGGCACCTGACCAAATATAAGCACAACCAAGAGCTGCATCCAAAAATAACAAACCCAAAGAGCAAGTTTGGCAGACATCAGAGCCCTGCTAAAGCCAGCCCTGCTCCATAGGGTCAGCTACTCACTGGCCAGTCTTCTTAACCAATCAATTTGAGGGTTAATCCCTTTCACTGATGTATAAATAGCAATCAAGGCTCAACTACAAGAGAACACACACAACCCATATGTGGGACACACTTGGAGCACCCAAGCTCAGGTGACCAGGTAAGACTGTTCCACTGGGCCCCCACAGGACACCTACTACATAAAGCCACTATACTAAAACTGGGAGACATATGAGTTCTACCTAATATATAGAAACAAACACAGGGAGGCAGCCAAAATGGGTAGACAAAAAAACATGTCCCACATAAAAGAACAGAACAAAGCTCAAAAAAAAAAAAAAAAAACTTAAACAAAATGGAGACAATCAATATACCAGATACAGAGTTCAAAACAGTGGTTATAAGTATGCTCAATAAACTTAGAGGAAGAGAAGATAAACTCAGTAATAACTTTAAAAAAGAGATAGAGAACATAAAAATGGAAATAGAAAACATAAAAACATCAGAATGAAGAATACAATAACTGAAATGAAGAATCTCTTGGAGGGAATCACCAGTAGATTAGATGAAGCAGAGGCTCAAACTAGCAATTTAGATGATAAGGTAGCAGAAAACATGTAATTGGAACAGCAACAAGAATAAAAGAATACAAGAAAATGAAGATGACTTAAAGGGCTTATAGGACAACATCAAGTGTACCAACATTTTCATCACAAGGGTACCAGAAGGAGAAGAGAGGAATCAAGGAATTGAAAACCTATTTCAAGAAATTATGAATAAATACTTTCCTAACCTGGTGAATGACATACAAGCCCAGGAATTACAGAGAGTCTCAAACAAGATGAATCCAATAAGACCCACATCAGAACACCCTATAATGCAAATGTTAAAGGTTAAATTTAAAAAAGAGTCTTAAATACAGAAAGAGAAAGCAGTTAGTTAACTCTAATAGAACACTCATAAGACTGCCAGCTTATTTCTCAACAGAAACTTTGCAGGCCAGAAAAAATTGGCAGGAAATATATAAAGTGATGAAAAGAAAAGACATACAATCAAGATTACTCTACCCAGTAAAGCTATCATTTAGAATCAAAGGACAGATAAAGAGCTTCCCAAAGAAAAAAAAAAAGTTAAAAAAAAAACTAGAGAGACTTCTTTAAGAACACTAAGAAAAAAAATTTTTAAATATGAATAATAAAATGGCACTCACTACATATCTATTAATAATTACTTCAAATGTAAATACATAAGAAAAAAATACCCTTACATATGCTGTGTACAAGAGACTTCAGATCGAAAGACACATGCAGAACAAAAGTTAAAGAATGGAAAAAAATATTTTATAAAAATGAAAACAAAACAAACAAACAAAAACAAAAACAATACTTACCAGACAAAATGGACTTTAAAACAAAAGCTATATATAAAAAGAAAAAAAGAAGGCCACAGTAATTTCACTTCTCTGTATTTATCTGAACAATCCCAAAACACTATTTCAAAAAAAAATGTAAATCCATATATTCATTGCAGCATTATTTACAATAACCAAAATATGGAGGCAAGCTGGGTGTCCATAAATAGATAAATAGATAAAGCAGAAGTGGTATATATACACAATGGAACACTATTCACTCATAAAAAAGGAATGAAATCTTGCCATCTTCATCAACATGGATGAACCAAGTGTGTACTGTGCTGAGTGGAGTAAGTTAGAGAAAAAAATGCCATATGATTTCTCTCATATGTGGAATCTGAAGATCAAAATAAACAAACAAAACAGGAACAAACTCATAGATACAGAGAACATTTTGATGATTGCCATATGGGAGGGAACTAAGAAGATGGGTAAAAAAAGTGAAGGGATTAAGAAGTACAAAATGGTAGTTACAAAATAGTCATCATATAACATAAGAAATGATATTCAAATAACAATGTATGATATCTGATGAGTACTAGATTTATTGGGGTGATCACTTCATGAGTTGTATAAATGTCTAATCACTATATTGTATGCCTGAAACTAATATAATATTGTACGCCAACTGTAATTAAAAATAAAATATTATTTAAGAAAAAAAAGTACAAATTAGTAGTTGATAGTTGGTCACAGGAATGGATAACGTGGCAGAGGAAATGCAGTTAGCATTAATATAATAGACAGATGGAGAGCAAGTAAAGGGAGAGAAAAATTGGGGGAATTGTTTTATGAACTATATACATGTCTAACCAATTTACTGAATACTTGAAATTAATTTAAATAAATAATTTTTTTAAAAAGTTACAGTATAAAGGCTAGCCCAAGAGTTTGCTAAGTTACTAAAATCTCAATTCTTTCTGTTTCAGAAGTTTTCCTCTTCTTTGCTTATCTAAATGAGAAGTCCCAGGATTATTCTCAGTCAAGTATGGTTTTACCTTTAAGTTGGTGTATTTATATTAGAGAATATTAATTCCAGAGCCTCTAACCACAGTCCTAATATTCCCTCAGAGACTGTCCATTTTGTGATGCAATTTTGTTTTTATTTTTAAAAATATTTTTCCATAGTCACCTGGAAAACCATACAATTCTTATAGTAAATCTGCTACATATATCAACTTCAAGATACATGATCATTTTTGTTGTTGATTTTTTGTTTCTAATATATAAAAGAAATAATTTATGAATAAAATCTAATTCCTCACATTTACAAATGTATCCTCTACATATTCCATTTAGACTCATAACTATTAAGAGAAAAAAATAGTAGCTATAAGATGGAATGTTTATGGAATTTTATTTTACATAAATGGGTGAGAAAATAAGTCTGCAATTTTTATCCATTTACTTATGTAATGTGGATCAGGAATAAAATAAATCTATAGCCCCAGTGTTCTAGTTTTTAATCTAGAATTCTGACCACAGAACATCTGCTACTGTATTTGTAGCCATAATTGGTTCTGATCTTTTGGCTAAAGGTTCTCTTGTGATTAGTTTTGGTTACAAAAAAAATATTTATCCTTTGGCACCTATATTCTTATAATTATGGTCTGAGGCTTTTGTACAATCTCTGAGCATATTTACAATTTCTATACATACTACATAAATATTATGCAACTTGAAAAATATTAAAAATAGAAAAGTATGTCTGATTAATTCTCAAGAATGCCATTACCATTAGTTTTTAGTTTTGTCTGTTGAGTGTATTTAATGGAAACATTTATTATAAATGTATTTTACAGTTAATAATTCAAAAATGTCGGGAGCCGTTCTTAGAAGGCTCTCATACCTGAGATCTAGGCAACTTCGCCTTGGGACAGGGTCTGCCTCGCCCTGTGCTATCTGATAGGATAGACAGCATAAAGTCAGTTGCCCTGACATGCCCTGACTTGCCCTGGGACCCTTGAGCCATTTGCTTAAACTCATCTGACCTTGCAGCCCCCTCCTCTCCCGGGACCCTTCTGCATTTTTGGGTCATATAAGGAAATGGAATGTTCTGCGGTTCGATATCCAAGGCAACCGTGCTTATGCAAATCCTCCCCTTTATATACTCTACCTCTACCTACAATAAACGAGGCTTGATCAGAACTTTGTCTTGCCTCCATTCTTCGAGTCTCCTGTCCCCCATTCTCTTGCAGATTGTCTCCTTGAGTCTCACGTCTGGTCGGAGCTCCCGTTAGTCGTCCCACGGGAAGGGACACAAAAAGAGAAACAAATGAACATTTCTATCTAAAGACTCATCTTAATTTGACAGGTGACTTCCAACTATGTCTACCCAAGTAACTCTAAAATACTAATAATTATAACATGAAATATACTGTCAGGCACTACATAATCATATTTATGTCAATGACAGACCATACATACAATGGTGATCCCATAAGATTATAACTGAGCTGAAAATTTTATACTTCCCAGTGATGTCGTAGCCATCATAATATTGAAGCACTACATGTCACTCGTTTGTTGGTGGTGACGCTGGTATAAACGAATGTACTGTGCTGCAAGTTATAAAAAGTACTGTATACCATATTTTTATTATACATTTTCAATGTTTAGGTATGTTTAGATACACAGATACCATTGAGTTACAGTTGCCTACATTTAGTACAGAAACAGTCTGTAGAGGTTTGTTGCCTAGGAGCGATAGGCTATACCATATAACCTAGGTGACTAGTAAGCTACTAGATTTGCATAAGTACACTTATGGTATTTGCACAGTGACAAAATCACATTTTGATACATTAAGCACTAAGAAGGCCTCTTTCATTTACATGTTTATTGAAAAAAATATAGTGAGAAAATATTAGTAAGATGATTAAAAGAAAGCTTATTTATCCCACATAAACTTAGATGTCATTTGTTCATTTTGTTACATAAAAAAGTGACAAAACTATCCAATTAATTACTAATATAGATTGCAATTCTATATTAGATTGCAATTTGCCAGCTAACAACTGGCAAAAATGAGAAACCTATTAATCAATGAAAACAAAATGAATTATAAGTTTCCCTGCCCCCTACACATAATGTCAAGTTTTATTTGATAAAAGCTGGGATTTCTATATAGATTTGAAAATAAAGAAGTTTATTTGTTTAGCCAGATTTCATTCATTAAATTGTTTCCATCTGTCTCTGTTGTTATAAAATCAAACAATTCAGAATAAAATGTGCAGTTTTTAAGACAGCACACTTAATTTTCCTAAAGAATGGCTAGAATGTTGAAAAACAATGTGTGATATAACTCTCTGGTTTTCAGTATAATTGGGAAGATGCTATTTGTAAAGTAGAGGGAGCAACATTACTTCATATGCTTAATCATATTGAAAAATATCTGGTGAAAATAATATTTCCTATCTAATAAATTTGAGTGTGTGGGGGAAGTACTCTAGCTAACTGTGTTACTAAAAAAATCTACCTATCAATCTCCTTTGAGTGGAAAAATATATTTGTAAGAATTTACTTATTTCAGGTTGATTATATTCTAAACTCCTGCATTCTCTTTTTCTTTATGTTTTGAATACACAGACAAATATTTCCCATTCAAATCTACAGAGGATTCTGTGCCCAATTGGAATAATAATTTCAATATTCTATCAAAATAATTGAGTGACATATAAATGACTCATTCTAAATTTATTATAGAAATCATTGTGATTTAGAAAGGGGACAAATAAGAAAATACCATCCTTATATAGTTTTAAAGGTAATATTATGAAGATAAGTAAATTATGTCAAAAGTCAAGATGAGAGGATTATGATAATATCTGATGTCATGAGGTAAAATTTAAATAGTAATATTAAGTTCCTATTCATGGAATTTCATAAAATATCTTAACATTTAGCAAGTCTAAAAACAGATTTTGGAAGTTTTTGTCAAGCTAATAGAAATATTCCCACAAGCCAGACCTGTGAACAGAGTTTTGAAATTTAACAGTAAGAAAGAAAAAAAAAAGTAGGTAAAGCTGTTAACAATTATTTCATCTTATACCTTGGAAAAATTGTTTTTATTGTGTAAAAGCTTAAAGGCAAAGTACCTCAGCTTTACTTATAGTAGCAATGTCTGAAGACACTCTCTGGAAAATCTATCACCTTTCATGTTCCTTACTCCTTCACCTCTATCATGTTTCTGTGCAAATCTCAGTGGAAATATCTTATTGCAACTCCCCTGACCACTTAGTGTCTACAATTTTCTTTTCTATTTTCCTTATACTCTTAAGCTTAAAATGATTTTTCTTTTGGACCAGTACTGGCCAACCTGTTAGCCTTAGATATGTCTAAATGCAACCAACTTTTCACCTGGAATTTTGCTTTATCTTTGGAGCTACAATTGGGATAATATCTTCTGTTTCAAATTGCACAAGTGTTTCTAAAGGTTTTACTTATTCCTTGGTTTTTGGCCTGTGGAGCAGTGTGAAAAGTTCTATTTCTGATATCACAATGTAACTCTGATCTACTCATCCATCCACCTATCTATTCAACCATCCATTTATTCATTATTTTAACAAAATTTATTAAACATCTACTCCATGTTAGGTAATGTTACTGGCACAAGAGCTACATCATTACACAAAATATAATGTTTTTGTCCTCATGAGTCTCACATTCAGGAGGGGTAAAGAAAAACAAACAAATCATGTGTGATATATAGTTATGTGATGCCTGCTAACACATATAAAAACTCTTGGATGTGTCTGACAATTTTATAGAGGGTAATTAGTCAGAGCCTCTGTGACAAAGTCATTTTGAAGAAGATTAACAGAAAGAAACATGAGAGTGAGACATCTGTGGTGTCATGGGGAAGGTTTCAGAGAGGAAAGGACAAGTGCAAAGGCCTTAAAATGAGAACCTGCTTGGAGTGTTCTCTGCCAAGAAAGAAAATAAATACCATTGGAAGAGAATAAACAACATGAAAAAAGTTTACAGATGAAGTCATAGAACTGTAAATGTCATGGGGAGAAGGTCTCATGTAGCTTTGTAGAGCATTGCAAGACTTTAACATAACACTCTAAGATGGGAAACCATTGCAATGTTTTGCAAAGACAGTTGATATGATTTCATTTCATTTTAAAAAGATCTCTGACTGTTACGTGGAGATTGCATGTTGGAAATAGGAAAAATGATTCAGAGTATACCTAAATAATCCAGGAGACAGTACCTTAGTTTGTACAAGAATAGAGGAAGTGATTGAAGTGTGTGTGTGTGTATTTACAAAATTTTTTAAAGAAAATATTTATTTGATATTAAGATGATTTTTATGTGGGTTAAAACAGAAAATAGTCAAAAATAACTTTAATCTTTGTGAGTATATTTATGCATGGTTATATGTGTGTGAATGTGTGTGCCACATTAACTAATCTAGTTCTTATCAACTGACATGACAGATTGCAAGAGAATAGTTTTACAGAAATGATATCTTCTGTTAGGAACTTATTAAGTCTGAGGCAATTTCTAAATGGAGGTATCATGTTTGCAATTTGACACATAAACCTGGGTTTAAAGGTAGGGTTCAGGTAGCACACTCAAAGTTTAAAATCTTTGGCATATTATTGGTATTTGCAGCTATGAGGCTCAAGAAATTCATTGTTGAGAGCAAATAAAACAAGAGAATGGCCACTTCCTTAGCCCTAGACATCTCTGACATTTAGAGATTTAAGTCCTAAAAGTTGAATAAGAAATTAAAAAAGAAACTGAATAGAAATGACCTTTTAGATGAAAAAAGAAAAGAAAAGAAAAGAAAAAAGAAAACAGAAAAGACCGATGTTCCCAAAATCACATGAAGAAAGTTTTTGAGGAGTAAGTGATGAGCTCTTTCAAATGCTTCTGATAGTTCTAGTAAGATGAGTGGCAATTGTTTTGCATTGGATTTGGTAATATAGAAGCTACTTGTGACTTTGATAAGAAGTCTCTGTGAACTAGTAGGTAAGAAAGTCTGATTAGAGTGAATTCAGAAAATAATTGGAAATGAAGAAATGGAGATAGTGAATGTGATAATGCTTATTTAGTAGTTTTGGTCTCAAGGTGAGAGGAAATATGAAAAGGTGAATGCAAAGTCAAGAAAATTTTTTTATTTCGTATTTCGTTGGAGATATTATAGTATATTTTGCTGTTATATCTATAACATTTGTTTGTTCAATCAAAGGGATACATTAGATAAACAAAATGGTGTATATGAGGAAGAATGTAATTCCTGGGGTGTCTCTGGTATGCAAGAATGACTGAGATCTAGTGTATAAAGAAAATTGGTCTTAGAAAGAAGTATAGAAGTTTATTTAATCTAAAAGTATTTACAGAAATATATGTGGTAGCAAATACATTTACTCTGAGTATAAAAAACAGTGGGATATCTTTTCTTATTGCTTCTATTTTCACTGAGAAATTGGTATCATGCTTATTAATAGAGTTTTGGGGTTGGAAGAAGAGGTTCTAGAGACCTGAACTGATGACGGAACTTGTGAAAAGAAATCTAGGAAAGTGGGAAAGCAGAGTAGAAAAATGTGGTAAGCAAGTTGGGAAACACTTAGAGCTTATTAAATGTTGGTGGTCCTAAATGTACAGTGAGTACAATTGGTGAGGCTTTATGAGTTTTTCAAACACATACACCTATCTAAAATTAGGTACATAGCTTTGGAGTCAACCAAGGTAGGGATTAAGGTAGGTTAAAAAAGAATGGTTAGTTTATAGTCATGCCACACTGAACGTGCCCTATTTCTTCTGATCTCAGAAGCTAAGTAGGGTTGGGCCTGGTTAGTATTTGGATAAGAGACCACCTAGAAATCCCAGGTGCTGCAAGTGTTAAAACAAAACGTGAAAAAAAAAAAAAAGAATTGGTACTCATGATGTGACCGACCACTTTTTAGGCTCAACTGGATGGACTTTGGTAAACTTTCTATATTCAATATGAATGTGAGATTATTTTTCCTGGAGAAGACAGAAATTCCCTTTCACTAAATTTGGATCCATTATAGCCAAGAAAGAGAAAGAGAGAAGGGGGGGGGAGAGAGAGAGAGAGAGAGAGAGAGAGAGAGAGAGAGAGAGAGAGAGAGAGAATTTTTTCCCCTTTGTTACCATCCTTATATTGTATTATTTTAAAAAAGAAAAATCATTTCCCTCTGTCTAACTTTGCATATATGGCTAATTTTTCTAATCCTATTGATGCAGTTAAAAATCAATTCCATGACTTTTATTTTTACTTGTATATAGTAAAATTCTCCAATCACTTTACTTTTAGTTTAAAATAAATTCATTTTAATTATTAAAATAGCTGTCTGCATGCAATGATTAATTATATGTGTTAACTTTGCTAGGCCATGATACCCAGATATTTGGTCAAACACCAGTCCAAATGTTTCTATGAAGGTATTTTTTAGTTAAGATTAACATTTAAGTCAGTAGACTTTAAGTAAAGCAAACTACACTTAATTATGTAGGTGGGCCTTATTTAATCAGTTGAAGCCTTTAACACAAAAAAGATAGTTTCTTGAAGAAAAAGAAACTGTACCTCTTCCCTGGGTCTCCAACCTGCTAGCTTAGCCTGCAGATTCTGAACTTACCAGCCTCGAGAGTTACATGGTGCAATTTTTTAAAATCTGTCCCCACCCTTGGTCACATATACTAAGATGTGTTTCTCTGAAGAAACCTGACTAATATATAATGGGCAAACTCTGAATTACATTTTAAGTGAAACTTATATTCTCTCTCTGCTCTAGCCTGCTCCATTCTGGACCCCTGAAGTGGGTGTAACTGGTTTTCTCTCTAATTTTTCTCACTCTTTTCCTTACAACTTCTTCACCTTGCTAAACATGGTTAATGCTCCTTCCAGTGTTGGATAAGTAGCAAGGCCAAGTCCTAGCTGACTAGTTGCTGTCATGATCTGTCACTGATGTTCTCTAAGTTTAGTAGATAACTGGACTCTAATACCAGTGAAAAGCTTTGTGGGCTTTCAGAGATTGTCCTTCGCTGGGGATTGTTTACTTGTATTTCTCTTAAAGGAAGCTGTATTCCCACCAGAAGGCCACTTAAAATTCCTCCCCTAACTCTACTGATAGGGTCCATACCTCCTTAAGGCAGTCAACTGAGAAAGATTTAAAAATAGCTGCCCTTTGGCACCCTTCCCCTCTTTTTATAACTCCTGAGAGATAGCCCCAAGCATTTTTTGGTCCCAACAAACTAGGAGCTGCCATCATGGATGTACTTTTTATGAAACTCTCATAAAGTCCTCATGACTCCTTCTGGTTCTGTTAACCACTTAGAATAAAAATACATAAATGCATGATAATAAAATTACATAATTTAACAATTGTGTAAGGAACTTGGAAGTTTATGCTGATGAATTATGGATGAACTCAGATAAGTGACTTTATGGCCACTCACACTTAGAAAATAAAATTGGGACTGGGGTATAAAGAAATTTACATACAGAATGAATTATAACCATTAACAAGAAATACAAAATGAATTTATGTTGTAATTTGAAAAGTGTACTTATTTTTTGAATAATAGGATATATATTTTTCTTTTTAAGAAGTTTTTATATAAAATTTGAAAAGACTTTGTAAAAGAGTACTTTGGGTACCTACATTTACTTAAATATATTATCTAAATATCTGTGTTGATTTTGATGGAAAAATTCTCAGTTGGAAAAAATCTCTAATATATATTATAAGCATGATTATTTTTTAAATGCAGTTAGTTCCTCTAACAGCCTATGTTTTTATGAGAATGTAGCCAGATGGTATCTTGTAAATTTTCTCAGAAATAACCTGTTTGTCAAGTAGAGAAAAGGCAAGGAATCAAACTTTTATTAATAAAATCATACAAGCTTATATAAAACATATAAAATATGTGTATTAATTTCTTTTGCTTAAATTTATAGCACAATGATTTTATTGTTTATGCTATCATTGTTACTTTTAATATATAAATTGACAGCCTATTTGATTTTTTGAGTAATCTATTCCACCCCCCCTCCTATTTTTTTCTTTCAGGATGCTCTAAAGATTCTCTCTTTATCTTTGGTTTTGAAGTTCTACTAAGATATATCTGGCTATGGATTTCTTTTTCTTTATCATTTTTGGAGTCATTGAGTGAACAGACTGAAACTTGGTGTCATTCAGAACAGAAATAAATGAAATAGACTAGAAAGACAATAAAAAAGATCAACAAAACTAAGAGTTCTTTAAATAATTGACAAGTTTTTAGCTAAACAGAGATTTAAATAAATAAAATAATTAAAGTACAAATACTCAGATAAATAAAAAGAGGAGACATTAAAACTTTTAGACAGAAATATAATGAATCATAAGAGTACTATGGACAATTAATTATACACCACCAAATTGGATAACCTAGAACAAATGGATAAATTCCTAGACACATACAATTTACCAAGACTGACTTATGAACAACTAGAAAATTTGAACAGACTAATGGCTAGTAAAGAGATTGAAGCAGTACTAAGAATTATCTCTGAACGAAGAAAAGTTCAGGACCAAGTGGCTTCACTGGTAAATTCTACCAAACTTGTATAAAAGAATTAATGCCTATCCTTCACAAACTTCTAAAAAAAAAAAAAATGAATAGGAAGAAACATTTCCAAACAGGCCTGATGAATATAGATGCAAAAATCTTTAGGCTGGCCCAAGATTCTGGTGCCTTGTGCTTTTCCAAACCCTGCCTTTGTCCTTAGTGGCCTCTAGGAGATTAGGGTGTACCAAGTTTACTCAGTGCCCCAGAGGAGGGAAAAAATCCCACAGACATTCAGGTTCCCAGAGGAATACTAATTGCTTGCACTGTCAGCTCCCAGATACAGACTAATTAGAAGCCTGATTATAAGGCAGCAGCTGTGAAAGTTGGGATGTTAGATACACAGTCTAGCTTCTCTCAGGGAGGAACTGAGAGATGGATGCTTTTGCCTACTAGGTCTGTGCTAAAAGCCTGGGGAAATAACCACTTGGAGTGCTTGTATGTCCATATAAAAATTCCCCTTTGTTCTCTGTGTCCTGGATGACTCAAAAATGCAGAGCACTATTCCCAGAGCTAGGGAATTTAGTAGCCAGTCCATTGGGTGGAGGCCTTAGAAGATGGAGCTTTATATGAATGAACATTCTCCTCTCAGGAAAAAGCTAAAGATTGATTAGGAAGCTTGACCCTTGATACAATTAAACCCCACCCAGGGAGAAACTGGGAGCCTGCATTTTTGCCTGCTCCATGTGCACTGGTGGTAGTGATGGAGGATTTTGTTTAAAATTGCCTCTTTGTTTAATGTGGTACCTAGGTGACTTGCTAATGCAGAATGTCATCAGGTGATTTGTAAACCAATCACTTTGGTGGCAGCCATATGAGCTGGGGTGCTAAATGTTCAGTCTAAATCCTTTTCTCCCTAGAAAGAACTTGGGAGTTGGGGGTTCCCTCCTATTGTAAGGCTCTTCATAGAAGGTGGGGATTATGGTACTAGTGTGTCTCAGCTTTTCCTATTTGTTTCAATGTGGGCATTTTCTCAGTCTCTCAGGGTGTAGGAGTCACATAACTAGTTTTGTGATTTCTCTCAGAGGGAACTGAGTCATGTGTGGCTGTTCATGCAATGTGTTCATTAAAGGAAAGTCAGGAGCCTCCCATTCCACTGTCTTGCTGACGTCGCTCTCAACATTTCTTTTGTAAAAATAAATTATAAGCCCTAACCAAAAAAATAAGGGTGGGGGGAAGAAAAGCAGTGTAAGGACTCAAATATTATTTACAAACAATTCAGAGAAAAATATGAATAATAAGAAAATTCTGAAAAACAATAAAACATTATTTTCTCCAAATTTTAATTACAATAAAAACCTATGTAGTTTTCAAGGGACTTGATAGCATATTCTAAAAAGTAATATGAAAGAGAAAGAAGCCAAATACAAGATATGGCTACAGGAGAACCAAATGGGAGGGTTCGTTCTAGTTTATATAATGACTACTTATAAGGCTAGAGTAATAAAAATACTATAATGGTGCAGAAATAGGCAATGCACCAATTCACAGAATTAGATCACTGTTTATTTTATATGGAAACTTCACATATATAGAGCTGTTGCTGCAGATTAGTAGGGCAATAGTGAACTACAAAATAAATGGTGCTGGTTCTATTTGTTTCCATATGGGAAAAATACAAACCCTTCATTATAAGATAAAATATCAATTTCTAATGAATTATGGAGATATATTTGGAAAGCAAAATTTGAAAACTTTTAGAATAAAGTTTATCAGTTCAGCAAATAAAAAATTTTCTAAATTTTGCAGAATAGTTGGGCAAAGAAAAATAACCGATAGATTACTTTGAAATTAAGAATTTGTGTTAATTAAACACACTATCAAGAGCAAGATATGACAAGTCAATAGACTTGTGAAAATATTAACAATACATACAATCGATAAAGGATTTAAATACACACTGTAAAGAGCCTCTACAAATTATTTGAAGAAGCAAACAATTCAGTAGAAAAAATAAACAAAAATCTGGAGCTGGTTTTAACGAAAAAGGCAAAATGTATGATCAAAAAAACCTATGAAAATATGCTCAACTTCATGAATAATCTGGGAATTTAAATTTCAAGTAAAAGTGAAAAATTATTTTATACAAATTATGTTGGAAAAGAATGAAATGTATGACAATATTAAGTGCAGAAAAGGTTGTGTAGCAATGAAAATTTTAGACATACCTGCTGAATGTTTAAATTTATGCAACGACTTTGGAAAACAATTTTAATTTCCTAGTTTATTGAACATGTCTGCATTTATGACACAGCCATTGTTGTACTTCTGGGGGTTCAACATAACAAAATAACTTTCATGTGTGTACCAAGAATCATGTAAATACATTTTTATTGCAGGATTGTTTATAAAAGAAAAAATAATGAAAACAAAAACCGAAATCTTGACAAACATATAATAAAAATATTATGTCCAGTCAGAGTTAAATAAGTTTTACTACATAGGAAAAAATAGAATGATCTGATCAGATATCAAGTCTAATGATGAGTTACCATTTTCTTCGACTGGAATTGCTGCTGACAATAGAAAATTTGGGAGAACATGCAAACCACAGAAGAATAAGAACTGTTCATATAAATGTCAAAAAGTGACCCCAAGAATTCCACACAATGTATTGTTTAAGGATAAATACTACAAAATTAAGTAAAGGTTAACTGAAGGAGAAAGCAAAATAGTTTTGTGGAGGTCCACAAAGTACACTTTAATGATATTCTTTTAGTGTCATGTCATGATATCTGGGTTTTTGTTTTATTAATACAATTTAAAGCTATCTTATTTGCAGTATTTTGTATTCACAAAAATAAAAATAATTTAAATCCACATGTATGATCATGTTTAAATATGTATTTTTCTTTTTATATCTACACAATACCTACTATCCCTATAAAAACATGCACAAACACAAAGATTAGAGCCTGTAAGGATTAAAATCTTTAACATACATCTTTCATCATATAAGAAAATCTTCTTTGTTTTGCTTATAAACATTTTTTACTTCTCTGCTTATCTCTTACTATGCAAAATTTTGAGTGCAAATATTTTTTATCAGGCAGTCAAATTTTTCTCACAAAACTTAGGATCAGGCCCAGGTGTGCTCTCTTTATAACTTTGTCAAATTGCTTAACCATGTTGTTTTGAAATATCTAATTCTATTTAATAAAGGTAAAATTTTTTACATATTGTTTTAAGAAGTAACAAACATGATTTCTTCTTTGAAATGTATATAAAATAATATCATTACTGTTTATTTTCAAAAATAAGGATGACTCAGCAGCATGTGTATAAACCTATATGCTTTTCTGATGTACATTTTGAAACTGTATTAACATAATTTGAAGCAAGAATATAACTATTCTCCTTCCTTCTATGTTAAAAGCAATCATTATCTCATAGCATCTTTGTCATTTGCTAAACTAACAATGACACAATCAAAACAACCCAAAGTCTGGGAACTTTTCCACACAATGGAGCTTTCAAAGTGCAACATGAGCTGCCACAGACAGTTTAAGATTATGATTAATGATGGTGCCAGAAAGCTTATTAAAAATGTCAATTTATCTGTTTCATGTTGGCATTGGATCTTTAATCAACACATGTAGTTGTCAAGTAGAAAATAAGAAATATGTGAACTTCAGTTTTTCAAAAATATAATCAGTGAAATAGAATGTACAATCAAGTATGATAATTAAACAGTATTTTTGAATGAGCTTAGTTTTTTTCTTAATTAAATTTGAACCAGAAGAACAAGCTATGGCTTTAACAGATATTTCCTGAAATCTCTTCAGACAATGATTTATAAATTTATGAAAAACACTGTAAATAGATATTAATTGCTCTAATAATCTAAAGAGCATATCTTAAAATTAATGAGACTTTATAAAGTTAAAATAAAAAGTAGTGTAGAATAAATGGATAATTTTGAGCAGCATGCATGTGTGATAAAGATTTTTTTACTGATGTAAAACTTTAATACTTCAAGATAACAACAGTATATACCATAGGACCCATATAGGTAAGCACATAAGGGAAAACAATTTCAAAGAGAAAACTGAATCGCAGTCTTTTGAAGCAGACTTTATTACTAGTTTTTACTCTGAATATATGCAGCTACTCTGAAAATGTAAGCAATTTTATTTTAGAGCTAGGGCAATAGTTTTGTGCCTCCATGTGTTCCTTATTGTGTCAGGTAATATATTTATTTTCCATTCTATATGAATTCTAAACTGTTATATCAATATTCTACTCATTATTATTCTTATTCAGAATTGTGATTCATAAGCATTTTTAAAAAATTTAAACTGTTGCTTAATGCATTAACAAGTCAGTGTTTGTTCTCAGAACCAGGATGGCCTATATACATGCTTTTCTCATTTATTTTTATGGAAAATTCAAGATATCTTTTTAGATTCATACCAAGAAACATTTGTTCTTCTTCTATATTATGCAAGACAGAGGCTATCTGTCTTGCATAATATAGTCTGCCTGAAGAATCAAAAAAAAAATATATCTAAAAACTTTTTTTAAAAGAGTTAGGTATAAAAGAAATAGCTTTTGGTCTGAAAGGTTTTCTTCATGTAGACAGATGTATTTGTGCCTTGTTTGTCATTTTTGAATCTGATAGCAGCAAAACAACTAAATGTTAAGACTATATGCAGCCACAATGATTTACAGCTCATTAAACTATCTGCTTTGCTTCATATTGAATACATCCAAGGCACATTCAATAAATATTTCTCATATACCTACTATATGCCTGGCAATTATTCTTGGTGTTAAAGATACGCTGGTAAACAAAACAGACTAATTCCTACTCTGTGTGCTTATACTCTAGTGGAGGTGGGAGGAAAATAAAAACAAACAAACAAAAAATTGGATATTTTAAGTGTCAAATGATAATATGTGTTCAGAAGAAATAAATAAGGATAAGGACCCAGACTTATGGCCAATAGAGACAGAGTGGTTACGAAATGTTGTCTTTGAAACAGTGATATTTAGCAGAAGCCTGAAAAAAATATTTTTAAAAGTATTCTTGAAATTATCTGAGTAACCGCACACTCCAAGAAAGGTGAAGGTAAATTGCAAACCTAAGGGAAGAGATGCTTTGTGTTTTCTAGAAACAGCTAGGCTGGAACGATGGAGTAGGAGAAAAGAGAACGATAAAGACAGGAGTTTGGGGCTCCAGCAGCACAAGACTGTGGCATATGATGCTATTTTTGTGTTTACTTTTAGAAAAATGATAAGACCAATTTGGCTTATGTGGAGGTTGGTTTTTGGGAAACAAAATTAGAAAAGAATAGCAGTTTGGAAGCTATTGCCAATTAAAAATAAATGATGGTGATGTTTTGAGAGAGATTCACAGAATTTTCTATGGTTATGAAAATGCTCAGACTCCAGATATTTTTAAATAGTAAAACCAATAGTTTTTGAGTATGAACTGGCAATGAGGAGTGAGAAAGGAGAGCGATAAGGCAGTATTTGAATTTTGGCCAGAAAAAAAAGAATTGCCATTTACCTAAATATAAATGACTACAGAGAAATGTTTGTTTGTTTGTTGGAGAAAATCAGGTTTTAAAAGAATTGTTTTGTTTTTGACATTTATTTGACACACCCCTTAGGTTAGTCATTCAAGAAAGATATTAAGTAGTTAGGAATGGGAATGTGATGTTCATGCTACAATTCAGAGTTAAAGTTAAAATTTAAGATTTCTTTTCATGCAGAGCTCGTATTTAAAATTATATGACTTACTGAAAGCCCATTGCTCACTATTTCACTTTCTTCAAGCCTTTGATCAAAAACCACCCAATGTTCAAGGTCTTCTATGTCAACTCTATTTTAATTTGCAAAATTTTCCTTGTCTCCAATTTAGTTTTCTCTTTAATATTTACCACCTTCTAATATAGTATATAATTTATTACTACGTATTATATGACTCTCTATCCAGTAGAATGTGCACTGAAAAAGTCCAGATACTTGTTTAGTTTGTTTATCGTTATATCTCTACCACCCAACATGGTGCCTATTATATAACAAGTGCTAAATAAATACTTACTTAATAAAGGAAAAGTCATAAAATAAAATAATATTATTTAGACAGTGCTTTATTTTATTATTTTTTTAAAGAAAGAGCTTTTAGACTAACCCAAGAGATATGAAAAGAAAATTCAACTTTTGAAAGAGAGGGGACTGGAGTAAAAATGTTGGAATAACAAGATAGTGAGAAAGTCTCAGATACTCAGATATGCTCAGCTAAATACAGATGTGCATGGAGTCAATGGCAAAATTGAGAATTATCCTTTTCCAAACAAACAAATCTTTTTTTCTATACATATTGGAGAGAAAAGAAATAATTTTATAATACATAACAATTTATGCTAACTTTTAATTTTATGAAATAATTTTTCTATCTAGTTTTATAGTTTGACATATGTGAATATTTTCACATATGTATATATACACATTGCCAGAGCCCGCCAACTAAGATCGAACAGTTCCCGAGAGGGGGAGTGAGGATTAAGAAGAAAAGAAAGAGAGACATAAGATAGAGTTGGGAGAGCTAACAATAAATACTGCTGTCTCAAGTTTATTTAGCACAGCATATTTATACCCTAGGATGTGCATGAAAAGCAAAACCCACAGATATGCAAACAATCACTGACTTTTACATAAGTTCTCTCAAAACATCCTTGTTCCTGTTTTCTGTCTCTTATTCCTTGGATCAAGGAATATTCAACTCTTTCCATTAAGCCAAACTTCCTCATTCTGCACAGATGTTCCATTAAGCCAAACTTCCTCCTTCAGCACAGAGCCCGCTTGCTCTGCAAACTTCTAGCTTGCAGGCAACTTTAACCCTGTCTGTAGGGCATTCAGCAAGAATGGCTCCCAACAACACATATACATTTTTCTTTCTCATTAACATTTAAACTTTAAAATTTTTAATTTTATTTCCAGTGTCTTATTTCAGCTTGAAAGTTTCTAAGGTCGAGAGGTATAATAAGTTTTAATAACAGAAGAGTTAATAAACATTATACTTATTTGGTGGATAAATGAATAAAATTAAAATCATATTAATGGAAACAAATATTTATAAAATATGTTAAATTGTATTATATCAAACAAAAGTTAAATAATAAGACATTGACATTTATTACTTAGAAAATGACCTATGTGATATTTAGAACCAAATTTAAGAGGGTTTATAAAATTCTGCATATTTACTAATATTTACAGACAAAAGAAAAGAATCATCAAAATAAATATAAAATTAGGAGAAAACGATGATTATTTTTATGCTATTTTTTCATAGTCCCTGGTATAAGGTAGTTTGTGCAATGTGAATTTTATAACAATTTTATAGTAATTATTAATTTCTCTAATTTAATAAATGCTCTTTATGTGCAGACTGTACTAAAATATAAAAGATGCAATGTCATAACAGTGAAACTCATTGCTCTGAAGACGAGTCAGGAAGCAAATCTACTGATATATTTATCAGGAGGTTAAATATTGCGAGACATCTTAGATTTCTGGATGAAACCTTTACCTTCCTACCAGTTTTCCTTGCATCTAATTTCATTTCAGATGAGTAATACATTTTCAAGTAAAGGTTTTGTATTCCTTTATACTTATCCGTCATCTCATGCCCTCTTTATTTATAACAAAAATGCTTCTTTTTAAAAAAGAGTAATAACAATAAAATAATAATAATAGTATAAAGAACACTTAACCAAGATTTACCACTTTTTGACTTGAATGAATATGTTTTTCTAAATTATTTCAGAGTTTGTTCCAGACATCATCGTCCTTTCTCCCTAAATAATTCATCATTGAAACACTTATTTCCTAAGTTTACTCTCTTACATGACTATAGTAAAATTATCCAATTTAACACATTAAATATTTATACAAAAATATTATTTGATATACATTTTATTATTTCTGTAATTATCTAAAATTCATCCTTTATAGCATTACACAAATTTCTGCCTACTCCATGTCCAATTGACAGTTAAATATTTATTATTGTTCATGTTTCTTTAGTTTTCTTCATCTGGGACAATTATTTTAGGCATTTTGAGGAATTTAGTCTGGTTGTCTTGTTTATTTTTATATGGTATTTCCTTAGGATTAGAGTGAACAATTATTCTGGAAAGTGAGACTAAAAAATTAATATGTCCTCAGCTCATTATATCAGAAGATACAATATATTAGTTTATCACAGTTTTGTTGATTATCATAGATCACTTATGGTTATGACTTCAAGGTTTCATCAATGAGATATTATCATTTGCCCTCTGTAATAAGTGATTGTTTCATGGGCAGACATTGTAAACTATGTAAATATCCTGTTTTGTTCTTCATTAAAAATTATTGTCTAAAAAAATTAATATGACAATAGTTAAATGGTGTATTTATGATTCTATTATTCCTTATTAGTTAGTATTCTACAAACAATTTTCATTCTTCACTATTTATATGATTGTATAGACCAGTAAGACACAATGATCCCAGAGAATCATAAAACAAGATGATATTTCAAATATTGAAATAGTTAATTTCTCTGCCTCCAGGTGAAAATGTACCTCAAATTTCTCAGGTCATATTACTTAATTTTTTTAAAAAAATGTGCATTAAAAACCGTAAAAATAAAATTACATTAAATTACATTAAAAACATTAAAAATAAAATTACTGATTTTTAAATTATGAGGATGAAGTGTTGACACCCTGATTCTGTAATGTCTCAGTTTTATATCTCTGATGTATTTTAAATTTTCTTGAAGACATATGAAACCAAAAAAATGTATTGGCTTCAATCCCTCATTCATTAAAAAAAACAACTACATATAATAAAACACAATAAAGTTCTTCTCAGGTGGAATCTTAATTTTCTCTTTGACCATTTTTCCACAGCTTACCAAAGTAGAGAGAAAACTGCATAGAAAGTGTTAATTCTGTTTCTAAATGAATAAGTCACAAGTATTGGGATTTTCTTTTTCCAGGTTATTTTGACAAATATAAAGTCCATATCATTCAAGGTAAGAAATCCCTGAAAGGATAGAAATAGACATGGTCTTAGCTCCCAAAATAAAGAGCAGCATGTGCCAACACATGTCAGAGAACAACTGTAATCACAAGACAGACACTGGGGAAGGGAAGCCTTGAATAATTTGTAAGCTCTCCAAGGATGATTTGGAGCACACAAGACAGGATATAGATAACTTCCCTAAAAAACAAACAAACAAACAAACAAAAAAAACATAGCATGCAATTAAGAAAAATGAAGCTGGCACAACTGCGTTATAGACTGAGATTGAATGGTCTGTGGTGAGTTTATAATTTTTATAAGTGATTCAAAAAAACATTTTGTAAATATTCAAATAAATGTTTTAAAAAATAGACAATCAAGATAAACAGAAATATGTGGTCTATTTGAAATTGAATATAAAGTGAGTTCTGTCTCCTTTTTATTTTTTCTCTTCCAAGAATATTTTAATTTTACAAAAAAACTTGAACATTATACACACACACAAAATGAGACTGTTTAGCTCAATATTTTTTTTAAAAAGATTAAATCTCAATCCAATTGATGTGCTTTTCAGGAAACCATTTAATTTCACCAGTCTTGATGAAGTACAGAGACTTTCACCAGTCTGTTTTACTAATTAATGTCTTAAGATTTCACAGTACATTTTCACATACATTACTTTAGTTGTACAATAACCTTTTGAGGGAAGGACTATTATGCAGTTCTCATTTCTATTTATTTTTATTATTACTGATTTTAAACAAAAAAAAACTTTTAAATATTACTTATAAATTATAAATAGAAGGATCATTAGAGATCATGCTGAGAATGTGATTGTTTCATGAATGATTTAATTAGTATTAATTAAGAGGGACTCCCAGTTTACACGCTATCGCACATCACACATTGGCAGAGTTAGATCAAGAATCTACATCTGTGACTTAAATTTCAGAGCTCTTTCCATTAAATTTTAGCTATGTTGCTTTTTAACAGAACAACTATCCCTTATCTATAAGATGAAATAATTTATTTATCATTTTTTTTTATTGATGATTGTTTTAGATCAATACTAATCTATTGGCCAAAAACAGAAAAGTGAAAATTTGTCCTGGTAAGCACACCTGTTTTTCTCTCCTATCCCTTTCCTGTGATTTATTTCATGTAATCAAAATAATTTTTTAATTATTATGTATAATTTTTAAATCATTATGTATTAGTTAACACTGGTAGTTTAAACCACTTTATAGTTTCAGGACTTTCAGAAGCTTCTGTAACAGGTCAGGATCAAAATAGACTTTGAGGAAAGTTCGTATACTCTAGACTTGGAAAACAATTTATTTTGGTATTACTAAGATCCTTTCTATCTGCTTTTAGCCTGCTGATTCAGAGCTCATTTCATAGTTCATTGGTATCACTAAAATTTGGAAAATTAAAGAAAAATAAGACAATATAAACTTTATAGGGGAAGAAGATACAATATACTTGTAGATACTTGGGGGAGTCAAATGAACTAGATTAGAACTGTGTCTGCTTGTCAGTTTAGTATCATGGGTTAATTTCACTTTCTGTGAACTAATATTATAACCATGTAGGTTTAGAAAGGTAGAGAGAAGGAATATAAACTGAATACTTGAGCAGGGTGATGGGGTGAAGAAAGGCATAGATTTAATTTTGGAAAATATAAATTCAATTTTGGAGACTAACGTTCAGGAAATACATGGTATGTATATATTGAACTCTATTTTTGAGAAACTCCTCTATTTACTTTGTATGTGTTATACTATTAGATTCCATGGAAGTTTTATGAAATTCATAGTGTTATCAAAACGTAAGAGATAATGGAAAGCTTGAGATCACATATCTATTTAATTACAAGAAACTTCTTGAACTCATACTATTTCCACTAAACAATGTTATTTCTTAGACATATATTACTTGCTTATGTATTTGCCTAAGTCCAGATATAGTGTATCTTGATATATATTTTGATATTATGCTTATACTTTAACTTCCTAAACTCTAATTTTTTGTACCTAATATATAAGAATTTCTTATGAGCATTGAGAAAATAATTACCCGACAAGTGCTTTGTCTTCGGCTTCCTATTTTGTTCTCTCTTTCACTCACCTAACTCCAGGTTTAGTGTCTTTTAGGATTTCCTCCAATGACATTTAGCACAGATTAACAGCAGTTTTTATCCTGAGGTCTTTTCTACAATTAAAGATGTTCTTAAACTCTAGCGATCACCTTATTTTGATGTCATTGATTAATATAGAAAATTCAACCATGTGATGATTTATCCATTCAACAAATGACATTGTGCACTTACTATATACCAGGACTTACATTATTCTTGAAAGTAGAGTGATGGACAAAAGTAGATCCAGTTTCTGCCTCATAAACCTTATGGTATGATGAGTGGCAAAGTCAGTGGTTAAATATTACAAAAATGTATAGATGATTACAATTGTCATTTCCTGACTAGAATAATGCTAAAAAATATAAGTATAATTGAGCTATTATGTAGAGGAAGGACCAAGAACCATTTATACAATGATAGCCCATAAAATTCTTTACATTTTTATATTTTTGCCAATAATTCAAAGGAAGATGTATCAGTTCTAAAAATTTCTAATATTATAATATGATAACATCTTCTGTGAACATGAAGCTACTTAAATTTGAAAGATTATGATTTAGAAAAGCTATTATGAAATTTCAGAAACAAATGGAGTGTCAATGATAAAACTGAACTAAGAAGCAAAAGACCCAGAATAATGCTCATGTTATTAAAGAAGAACAAACTTGGGTGACTAACACTATCCCACATCAGTACTTATGTTAGTCAGATAGAGAGACATGAGCAACAGGAGAATGAAAGCCTAACCTAGAGCCCTCTCTTAAGACCTCCCAGAAATACCCATTTTACAATTAAAAACTACCTTTACATTCTGTAACACAAAGAAGTAAAAGCCACAAACATAACTGCTGGTTTAGTCTGGCCACTAATGCTTGCGTAGTTAGTACTGACCTTTCTTAACCTTAGCCTCATTGTACCATCATTATAATATCTTACATATGCCCAGAAGTTCATGAATGTAATTATAACAGACTGAATTCTGAGTAAACACATGTGCAGTAGGAAAAGAGTTTTATAACAGCTAAATGTCAATCAATTAACCTCACATGCCAATCATCTAGCCCTACCTCTGTAGGGTCAATATAAGTCATACTTCCTGAATTCTGTGGGGCTATGGCATCTTTAGTTTAGCCTATTTCTCTCTTGAAATATACTTTAACAAATCTTACTTTTCCTAAATTTCACTGATCTGTAATTCTTTACTGTGTCAGCAGAAAGAACTGAGCTCTCTCAGTGCCCTCCAGAGTCAACACATATTACAAATCTAGAGTAATAAAGGCAATGTGGTGTTGGAAAAAGAATAGGCAGATCAATGGAACAGAATAAAATGCAGAATAGACCCAAACATTATAATCAACCAATTATAGGCAATCCAATGGTGAATGGATAGTCTTTTCAACAAACAGTACTGGAACAACTAGACACTCACATGCAAAAAGAAAATGAATCTATTCTCAGACCTTATATTTTTCACATAAATTAACTTGAAATAAATCATAGATCTAAATATAAAATGTAAAACTATAACAATTTTTAGAAGATAACATAGGTGAATATCTTGATGATATTGGGTTTGGCAATGACTTTTTAGATACAATACCGAGATCCATAAATAAAAAAATAATAATAAATTAGAGTTTGTTAAAAATAAAAATTTTTGCTCTGCAAAAGAAACTCTTAAAACATGAAAAGACAAGCCACAGACTGAAAGAAGGTATTTGAAAACACATATCTGATATAGGACTTATCTCAAAAATATATGAAACTTGAAACTCAGCAATAAAGAAAAAAAACAGATTATAAAATTGACAAAATATTAAACAGACATCTCATCAAAGAAGATATACAGATATCAAGTAAGCATAATAAAGGGTGCTAAAAAGAAGCCATCCCACATCACTTGTTATCAGAGAATTGCATAGTAAAATATTGAGATACCACATCACACCTATTAGAATGGCCAAAATCCAGAACAGTTACAACAGCAAATACTAGTAAGAATGTGGAGCAACAAATCTCTTCACTCATTGCTGGTGGAAATGCAAAATGGTGTAGCCACCTTAAAAGGCAGTTTGACGGTTTGTTATGTAGCTAACCATCTACCATTCAATTAATCAATAACACTCCTCATTATCTACCCAAATAAAATAAAAATTATATTCACACAAATATCTGAACACAAATATTTATAGCAGCAACCAAGATATCCTTCAATAGATTAATAAATAAATAAAATATGGAACATCATATAAAGGGGTACCATTCAGTGATTAAAAAAAAAAAAAAGCTCTCAAGCTAAAAAAGCCTGGAAGAAACTTAAATTCATATTGCTAAATAAAAGAAGCCAGCCTAAAAACACAAAATACTGTATGATTCTAACTAATGATATTCTGGAAAAGGCAAAACTATGAAGCCAATAAAAAGATCAGTAATTGCCAAGGGTTCAGGAGGAAAGAGTGGAGAGGGTTAGATAGGTGGATCACAGTACATTTTCAGGTCAATGAAACTGTTTCGTGTGATATATCATGGTGGATACATGACTTTATGCATTTGTCAAAACTCACAGAATTTTAAAACTCAAAGACTAAACTCTAAAATATAGACTTTTCTTAACAAATATCTATCAATTTTAGTTCATCTTTTATAACAAATACCCCACACTAATGCAAGATACTAACAATAGGAGAAACTGTGCATTGTGGGTGGCAGAGAAAGGGAATATTTGGGAATTCTGTATTCTCAAATACTCATTTTTTTGGTAAACTTTTCTAAACAAAAGTTTCTCTAAAAATAAGTATATTAATTATTTTAAAAGATCTAAGAAAAAGTAGCTCTTCAAATGCAGCATTATTCACAGTGGCTGAGATATAGAAATAACTGAAGTGTCTTTGATAGGTGATTGGATAAAGAAGATGTGGTACATGTAAACAATGGAATATTAGTCATAAGAGATGAAATACTGTTGTTTGTGACAGTGAATAGATTTCAAGATTATCATGCTAAGAGAAATAAGTCAGATAAAAAAAGTTGAGAACCATGTGATTTCACTTATATGTGGGACATAAATCTGAAAGCAACAAATGAACAAGACAGAGACTCATAGACAACAGTTTAGTGCTTACCAGAGGGAAGGGAGATGAGGAGAGGTAGAACAGGGTAAAGGGGGTTAAATATGTGGTGATGGAAAGAAATTTAACTTTGGGTGATGTATTTTTGAATTGTACAATTGAGACTTAAGTGATTTTCTTAACCAATGTCACTTCAATACATTTAATAAAATAAAAAAAAATAAGATGTAGTAAAGTAAAAATGTTCAAATTAAAAATAAGTTGAAATGGAATGCTTTCTGTCAAAAAGATATGAAACATATGAGGGCTGAGAGCAATGATACCTTAATCACCCTCTTCATATTTCACTATTAGTAAATACAATTAAAATAAAGATTTCTACTTGACACTGCATCTTTTTTTTTAATAGTTTTCTATTTTAAATATACTTGTATATTACAAACTAGTTTACAAAGTAGTATCCCAGGTTAGTGTTAAACAAATTATATTCAGAGTGTTATTTTCATTATGATCTATTTAGTAATTATCTTATAGAAACAGCATATATAAAATATTTTATTTTTGAAACAACTTCAAAAATACATAATAAAATAATAAATAGCATACTATCCAAAATAATTTTTATTCTCTTACAAAATGTTTACCTTAGGTGATGGGTACAGACAAAAATAATGCTTTTTACTCCTGTTTTTTCTTTCTACCTTTTTTGTATGTGTGTGGGGGAGGAGTGTTTATTTTAAAGTAAGTGCAGAGGTTTTTGTGTATTTTTAATCCAGTTTTCCTAGTTTTAATATTTTGCATAACCATGGTCATAGTTATCAAACTAATAAATTAACATTGGTACAATACTGTTAATTAAGCTATGGATATTCTTGTTTCACCAGTTTTTCCATTAATTAATTTTTCTATTTCAGGAAACTATCAGGGTATCACATTGCATTTTCTAGTCATGTTTCCATTTGTCTTTTTTTGTCACAGTCTCTCAATTTTTTCTTATATTTTATATTCTTTACAGTTTTGAAGAGTATTAGGTATATTACAGAATGCCTCTCAATTTGTGTCTGATGTTTTCCTATGGTTAGACTGAAGTAATGAACTCTTGGAAGAATACTACAGAGGTGAACTGTCCTCATCTCATGATATCAGTGGGTACATGAATGATCACATGACATTTAATGGTGATATTAGACTTGGTCTTGGTTAAAATGCTGTCTGTTTGCCAGTTTTCTCTAACTGTAAAGTTTCTATTTCCCCTTTACTCACTATTTTTTGTAAGTGTGTTATTAAGTGAAATCCACACTCAAGGGGAGAGTATCTACATATATTATTTGAAATTTTTGTGTAAGAAAATTTTAATTTTTACCCCATTTATTATTTATTCAAACATTTATTTATAACAGTGTGCACCATTGTTCTTTGAGTTTATATTGTTCTTTGAATTATAGTCTATTATCATTAGTATTTATTTTCTTACTTGAATTTTAACTTTGGCAATGAGCGATCTTTCAGTTTGGCTCCTGTGTCCTTTTCACTATTCCTTTCTTAACAAAATAGAAACTATCTGTGATGATACATTATATGGACTGCAGTTATTTCTTTTTAATATAATGCAATAGTAGTTTACTTGAGCCATGCTATTAGCATCACATTGTCTGCTTACACTTCAAGATATATTTATTGATTATATATTTATCAATTTAATATGTTTATTTGGCATTTACTGTGTTTCAGACAGTATTCTAAGCACTGCAGAGAGTTCAGGGGATGAAAGTAGATGTACAACAAGATGGTGATGAAACAGAGCCTTGTAGACATTTGCAGAGAACTTTGGTTTTTTGTTATATAAAAAAAGAAGCCCCTACAGTGTGTTGAGCAGATTATTGCATTAACTGCTTTAATAAAGATGCTGATCGTTTTAGATGCTGTGTTGAAAAAAGTTATAGATGGGCCAATGTTGATCCAGTTTTCAAAAGCAATACAAGTGAGATTGATGCTTTGAAGATAGCTGTGGGGATGATGAGAAAATTGTGTCCTGGATTTCTGATGGATTAGATCTGAAATGTGAGAGAAAGGGAAATGGTAAGGATGATTTCACGTTTGAGTCCCGAAAAATTGCACAATGTATGTATAAATATATGCACATGCACATATGCATATATCTGTTTCCTATCTTTTTTAAATATTAAGTATTGAGTGTAACGGTGGTATGAGCACGAAAATGACAACTAAACAATATGCAAGTAAATCTCCAGTTCTTAATGTACAGTAAAACTAAAAATAAATTATACATTATTTTATTTAATTGTAAAAGTAAAGATTAGCCTCATATAGATACATAGATTTCCCCCTGTAATTTTAGCTATTTTCTTTTTTTGAAAATAACATCTAAGATATTTTTCTATAATATCCCTTTGAATTAGTGACAATATATTTTGGATTTTTTTTAGTTGTTTCTTCACCAGATTTAACAAGTCTCATAGTACTTGGAGTCTTTTTCAGGTTGTTTATTATTTTTTATTGTTTATTTTGAGGTTATTTGAATTTTCCATAACTTAGTATTGTGGTAAATATCATACTAATTTTGTATATAAGTTTAATGATTTTCCAATGTTATATAATATGTAGAAATGGTAAAATAGGTTTATTTAATTTCCTTAAGTTATTTAATTAGTCTCTACATATTCTAACTTTATATACGACTTCTGATCTTTCTGTTTTCTATGGAGAGTTAAGAATTCATCCATTTTGCATCAGATATATATTAAAAACATGCCATGAGTCTTTATCTTAGGCAACAAAATTCTGTTACATAGTAATGTTTGGTGTTTTTAAATTCACCTATGAGATAGCACTAAGCTAACTTTAAATGCATTTAAATATGACATTTATAATAATATATGTGTTCGAAGATCAGTGAGTTCAGAATTCAGAGATAATAAAAACTGGCTATTCCTTTCTTGTTTTGGAATTTCAGATTCTAGTGGTCGTATTAAGAAGCAGAGATCAAAGAAGAAAGCAAGAAATAATTCAAATGCTGGTAAAGTAATCCTCTACATTGTAGCAATTCACAATGGTGAGTTATATATAGAAATAAGTTCTGTCATTGTTTTCAACCCTGCTAAATAAATCTGAACTCCTGGAATGGCATGCCACTTGACCTTTCGGGTTTCATCAGCAGTATTTAACTGATGCAAAGGAAACACACTTGCAAAGTGTCTCCTGTTGACATGCCAGATTCCCCTGGTAGTTCACACAATGTTCAATAGGCCCAAGTACACTGCTTCAGAACGCAAGAGAGAATTCTTTTCCAAGGAGGTACCCAGTCCATAATGAAGAATGAGATGAGCAATTTTCACTCTTTATCACAAATTATGCTTTCGGCAGGCCCTGTAAAATCAACTCCAGGGACTAAACGTTCAAAAGCTTCTCACTTCGAGATTGAAATAGTTGATGCTCAAACAAGAAAGCAGATATGTATTGTGAATAAGGTGAGTTTTATTTATTTATTTAAATTTCTCTATCTGTCTCAAAGATTATTAATCACTGGATTAATTGACAACAACTGTTTTAAAATATATTCCTGGCGTTTAGTGTTAATGTTCTGATAAGCAGCATACTTTATACATTGTTTCAGAAGATATTTGCTCCATCTTGCATAATCAATTTAAATAGTAGCTAATAATTATGTGGTTCTGGTCGTCCTGCTAACATTGACCATTGTCCAGAGGCAAAATTTCCAATGCTTGCATCTCAGCTTCCAGGAAAAAATACTCTCTAGGTTTTCCTTTAAATGTATTTTGGTGCATATTCATAGTATCATAGCATTCTAATAATATTTGTAGAAAATAGTAAGCAAAAGACACTGAGTTACCAGAAATTACATTTTACATAATGATAAAATCTAGTTATTTAAAAATTACTTAGAATTGTTTTTTTCTTTTTAAATGCTTACAGCACCTGGTATTCTGAAGTGGCCTCCCATTCAAATACTAACCAGGCCCTACCCTACTTAGCGTCCAAGAGATCAGATGAGATTGGGCATGTTCAGGGTGGCATGGCTATAGACAAAATATTATTTAGAATTGATTTAATTATTTGTCTTCAGAAACACCTAAAAAAAATCTTACTTTTGATGGTTTACTTATTTCAAAACAACAATGTCCATGTTTCTAAAGAGAATGTCTTGCTTAATATTACTCATTTATATTCATATGACAGATGTTTCATCAAGGAAAGATAAAATATATATTTCCTGGCTTACACAAACATATGTGTACATTGTAGGTATACATATACATGTACAATATTTCAAACATTTTTAGTCTTTCAATGGTTTACAAAGATACTAGACATTTAATTTATTATGAGCAAGACTGATATTTTTAATAAAATATATCTTCATTTGTTTTTTTTTTTACTGACAAGTTAAATAAGATTTTTGCTGTTCTAAAAATAAAATTCAATCACTGATACTATTTAACTACAGCTCTGGCTGTGTTTCTAGATAACAGAGGGAGTATTTATGGTTTTTAATTGCCAAGAAGATCATATGTACTTTTATCATTAGTAATTATAACACTATGACCAGCCTATTATTTGGGTAATACTAACTTTTATTTACAAATTAAATTAAAGTAAAATAACTTTTACAAGTTTATATAGGACATAAGTGGAATGTGCAAGATTCAAAACCTTTCTATGAAACTCTTCTATAATACCACTGAAGTCATATAAAATGATAAATACATATCATGTATAAGAAATTTTAACTTACAATTTACATGCATGGTATAATTTACTTCTACTTTACTATCTCCATAAAACTTTTAGATTTTTTTGTGTCATACGAAGACAAAAAAATAAAATTCTCATCCAGAAGTTGCTAATATTTATAATATCTCACTATCAAAATTCAAAATATTTAAGAAAATGCAGTTAAACCAAGGGAAAAAAGGCAATTAATGGAATTAACATTAAATTGGTCAAGAATTTATAAAGACCAAGATTCTTAAATGAGACTGGTTTTGTGTCCTTTCTAATGTGTGTGTGTGTAAGCCTTGACACAAAATATACCTTAAAGTAATGAGAAACTAATGGGCTTCTAATTATTTTCTTCAAATATTTAAATTCGTGTTATTGATATTTTATTTGAATCTAAGACATGGAGTTATACATTTCTATATTAAATAAATTATAAATAATAATAATAATAATAAGCATGCATAAAGCCAGTACTCTATAGAGATAAAGATTTTACTACAGAATTTCACATTTGAATTCTAAGAGGCCTGTTTTTTTTTTTTTTTTTATCTCCAGTGGCAAATTTTCAGGGAAACTGAGTAGACTAGATAGAAATTAATTTTGGACTCCTCAGCAGCCCTTATTACACAATCAACACCATATGATGTGTAACTTACTATATCCAAATCCGTGTCTTTTCAGTAGAATTGGATTTTGTTTTGTCATGGTTTTGTTTTGCAATTTGATAAATCATCTCATAATGATGGCAAGACATTCAAAAGAAAAAAATCTGGATTAACTTACCCTTTTTAACTTTTTTTTGACTTCATGATTCCTAGTAATTTAAGTTTGTAAACATGAGAAAGACTGATTTTGTTTGTTCAAGATATTGTTCTTTTCTCAGACAAATTAACAGCTATATTAATAGTAAGGTTATGTTAAGTGCCTTTTATTGTACTTAACCCTATTATACAAAGAAGTGTTGCTAATGACTTAGTACCTGTCTTTCAGTAAATATCGTCTTATTTAGTCATAAAAATTAAAGGTCATGTACTTTGGAACTAAGCACATCTGGACTGAATCCATGCTACATCAATTATATCTATCAAAGCTCAGTAAAGTCACCGAATTGCTGATCACCTGGACTTTTATTTAGAATACAGGTTAATAAAATTGATTTTGTAAGTTTATGGTGAAAAGTAAGAATAAGATATGTAACATGCTGAGAATAGTGTTCTGAACATAATAGGGACAAATATTTTTTCTTTAGGTTTAATAATCACTTTGAGAAATAAATTTAATGTGCATAAAAATTCAAGAAAATATAATTGATAAACCTTCTGATAGTGGCAGAGAATTTAAATTTGATTTCTTGAGAATTATTCATTGACATAATTTGTTATAATGCTTAGGTTGGATATAAATTTTCAGTTATCTTGAGTGGGATGTACCTTTGTAATGTATACTGAGCTCTAGTAAAAATTGTATTTGCATCTAGATATTATAACTTTAACTTTAGAATGGACAAAACATGTACTCATGATATTTGTGAGACAAAAAAATTCCTGAGATGAAAGAAAATATATTGAAGCATGTTCTTTCACACACACACACACACACACACACACACACACACACACGCACACACACACACACACACACACACACACACATGCCAAATAATACACTATGGCTTTCAGTTATCTTCTCCAGGTTCTGTCCAATTGTTCTTATTACTTTTATCATATTTATTTTATCTGTCCACATTTTTCTTTCTACATTTCATCATAAACTTACTCCATTCAGACATTTGCCTCCATTACTTCTCAGAACATGAACTTGCTGAGGTCACCAATGAGGCAGTAGTAAATATCTTGCTAAATCCAAAGGCTAATTCTCATATTTTATTTTATTCTGTATATTAGCAATACTCACCACTATTAAGCACACCCTCTTTAAAACATCTTTGCTATTTGAATTGCAGACTAATACTAAACACATTTTTTTTTTCAAAGCTACTTTAGTGGCTTCTCCCTTTCTTTTTGCTGCTTCTTCATTATCTGACTTACTGGGTGTGGAATGTCACCAATTCACTCATCAGAATTTCTTCCCATCTTTAGTCATTTACCTTACTAAGTCCATAGCTTTAAATATAGTCTGCCTACTGATGACTCACCAACATGTAATTGCAGTTCATCTTTTTCCCCTGAAGGGGCAATTCCATTTATCTATGTACCTATGTATGTATCCATCTATGTATCTATGTACCTATTTGCCTATTTGGATATTTATTATGTACCTTAAACTTAGTATATTTAAAACTGAACACTTGGTCTTCCTATAAAAAATTTTCATAGGGTTTTCCAGGTTAATAAGCAGAACTACATCCTTCAAATAGCTGAAGACAAACACTTGGAAGCATCACAACTCATCTTCTAATCTTAGAACCCACGTACAATCCATCTTCAAGGTGATACCTACACATAGATACAGACCCTGACAAACTTTAACCACCTCTACTGCCAGAACTAAATCTTTCCTTTTCTGTGCTTAGCGCCTTCAACATATTTCTGACATAGCAACAGATCTAGCCTGTTAAATTGTATCAGATAACATCTTTCACTACTCAAAACTAGTCAACATCCTTCTTTAGATCTTAATTGTCACTTCTTTCTTTAGGCCTTTCCTTACTAACTGGTTAAAATGACAAAATCTGGCAATATTTTCTATTACCCTTCATTGTTCTGTTTCTTTACTAATACTTATTTGCTTTTTCGTTTTATAATTTGGTCTACCCTTGGTATGTCAGTTTCACAAAACCAGGGATTTGATTTTTTTTTCACTCCTGTATCTCCAACATTTAGAATAGTGCTTTGCACAAGTAAACATTTAACCAATATATATTTAATAACTTAATGCCTATTTAAGATATATGTAGATTTGACAATGCACTAGCACTGGTAGCTTTGGGGTAGAGGAGTATGTTATTTGAAAATACTTTTTTGCTATTTTCTAAATCAAATTATCACTGTAATAAATGTCAATATAATCAATATAAAATTTAATTAATCTATTCTACTGAATGCCCAATTTCTTCTGGGCTTCCAAAAATGATGTATAGAATTTAACTTTGTATTAGTATATAATTTACTAACAATCTTGTTCTGATTACAAAATCTAACAAGCTGTTCATAAAAAAGACAATACAGATGGGGATGTTTAACTAATTTAGCTATTTCCTATACATGATTAAACTAATATCACTAGTATTAAAAACTTTTTAAAGATTTTTTACAAATAAAATAAAGTCTTAAATATTTCTCCAATCTTTCTAATGGTAAAAATACCAGTTTTACTAGAAAACAGTTGAGAGAATTATGAAGTAGTAAGATTTCATAAAATTGCATTTTTAATACTTTAGTTGGAAATTTGGAGAATTCTCAATTTTTTGACATTGACATTTGCTACTTTTTATATTTTATCTTAGACAAGCTACTTAGCATATTTAAGCTTCAATGTTTTCATCTGTAAAATGAGAATGACACTTGCTTTAAAATGGCCTCTTTGGAGTTTTCAGAAGTTCATTTATAAGTGAATGACATTATTTTCTTTTTCTCCAATTACTCTTTTTCTTCCTCTTACTTCTCTTCTTTTTTCTTCCTCTTCTTTTTCTCCTCTTTCTCCCATCCTTGACCCTCTTTTCTTTCTCTCTTCCTCAGTCCCCTTTTTCCTGCTTCTTATTATATGGTATGATATATTTGAAAGCTTGTAAGTTTAGGATTCAGACAGACCAGAATTTTAATATAAAGCTGATTGCTTTTTCTTTTTTCTTGAACATGACCTAATTTCTCTGTCTTATTATTCTTTTTTAAAAAGGAATTTAAGTATTATTATTCTTGCCCTTTACAGAGGAGCTGTAGTACAGAAAGTTGAAATGAAAACTTAGGGTGTGTTAGAACCAAGCTTTGATTACAGTGATGTACATTCTGTTTCTTCCTCTGAACTATGATACACCCACTTGACAAATTTTAAAGAGCTGTAAATAGCTACAATTTGAGTGTTCTGTTTAATTTCATGATTGGAGCATTTGACTTCTGAAACAGGTAATGTGTTTCAGGACAGAGATGCTGTTTTCAAAAGTAATCTACTTGCCTTTCTACTTGCATGAGATAAAAGAAGGCTCTTAAATAGTCTATTTTTTATATATAGACATAAAATAGCATTAGTTAACATTGAAATCTAGAAATTAAAACATATTTAAAGTCTTTTAATAATAAATCAAGGATATACTGTGCTAAGAAATTATACTTTTTAAAAATTACAAAATTGAGATGAAGAGTTTCTTGCAAAAGAGATAATGAACATAATCATTTTCTGAAAATGTAGAGGAATCCCAACACCCATCCCTCTTTTTGGATGTATTTGGGAATTCCATAATACTGCATGCAGTTCTAATTTTAAAAGAATCAGTATACATCAATATTATTTGCTTTGACTTAGATTTCTTTCAGAAAAGGTAGTCCTATTATATTTAACCAATATATAATGTCATAAGAGTCAATATGGTGAAGTGGTTTATGCTCTGAAGTCAGATATATTTATGTCTGTATTTGACTCAAATTCTTTTTTGCAAATTAATATGCTCATTTGCAAATTATTTTTTTATAATCTTAACATGTTACTTAAATACTCTAGTCTTGTTTTTTTTATTAAAGTAGAGTAAATATCTGTCTTCCAGAAATAACTAAGGATTCTATGTTTGTATGTAAAATGTAGCACAATGTCTACACATAGTTATATGTAAATGAATGTAATATTTTATATAGTGCTAATATATTGGAAATTATTATTCCACTAAAGTGAGAAAGTAATTGAATTAATACTTCTCTATTATGACTATAAGAATTAAAACATTTTTCTTTTTTTAAAATTAAAATTATTGGGGTGACATTGGTTAATAAGATTACATAGGTCTCAAATGTACAGTTCAATAATATGTTTTATATCTATATCTATATCTATATTTATAGATAAATACATCTATATCTATATCTATATCTATATCTATCTATATCTATATCTATATCTATATCTATACCATCTATATCTATATCTATAGATATATCTATATCTATATATCTATATCTATATCTATCTGTCTATCTATATCTATATAGATATATCTATAGATATAGATATAGATGATATGGATATAGATATAGATAAAGTGTTGTGTGTTCGCCACCTAAAGTTAAATTTCCTTCTGTCACCACATATTTGATGGCCAGGTAAACCCCTATCTACGTCTCCTCTCCCCATTTCCTCTGGTAACGACTAATCCTCTGTCTATGTCCATGAGTCTCTGTCATGTTTGTTGCTTTCAGCTTTATAGCCCACATATAAGTAAAAGTTGGTTCTCAACTTTTTCTGACCTATTTTCCTCAGCTTAATCTTCTCAAAATCCATTCATGTTTTCACAAATGGCAGTATTTTATCTTTTCTTATGGCTGAGTAATATTCTGTTGTGTATATGTACCACTTCTTTATCCAATCATCTATCAAAAACTACTCATCTGTTTCCATGTTTCAGCCATCATGAATAATGCTGCAATTAACAACGGGGTGCATGTATCTTTGTGGATAAATGTTTTCAAGTTTGGGGGGTAAATCTTTAGAAGAGGGATTGCTGGGTGTATGGTAATTATATTCTTAGTTTTTTGAGTAAACTCCACACTGGTTTCAATTGTGGCTGTAAATTTTAAATTCCTACCAGTACTGAAAGAGCGTTCCTTTTTTCTCACAACCTCTTCAGCAGTTATTATTACTTATTCTGTTGATTATAGCCATTCTAATAGGTGTGAGATGGTATCTTATTGTAGTTTTGATTTGCATTTCTCTAATAGCTAGTAATGTTGAGTATCTTTTTATATTGTCTGTTGGCCATTTTTATGTCTTCTTGAGAGGAATATCTGTCCAGGTCTTTTGCTCAATTTTAATTGGATTGTTTGTTTTATTATTGTTGAGTAGTAAGAGTTTTTCACATGTTTTGGATATTAGGCCCTTATCAGAGGTGTTGTTTGCAAATATCTTTTCCCATTCTGACAGTTGCCTCTGTCTTGTTGATGGTTTCTTTTTCTGTACAGAAGCTTTTTAATTTAATATAGTCCCATTTATTTACTTTTGCTTTTACTTCCCTTGTCTTTTAGGTCAAATTCATAAAATCCTCTCTAAATACAAAGTCCATGAGTTTAGCACCTACATTTTCTTCTGTGTAATTTATTGTTTCAGGTTTTATATATAGGTCTCTGATACATTTTGAGTTAATTTTGGTGTATGGTGACTGAAGGCAGTCTAGTTTAATTCTTTTGCATGTAGCTTTCCAATTTTCCCAGCGCCATTTATTGAAGAGGTTTTCTTTTTTCCACATGTTTTTTTGCTTCTCTGTTGAAAATTATTTGTCCACTTATGCAGGGATTTAATTCTAGATTCTCATTTCTGTTGGTCTATGTGTGTATTTTTCTGATAATATCATGCTGTTTGATTATTGTTGTTTTGTGGTATAATTTGAAGTCAGGCAGAGTGACACCTCCAACCTTGTTCTTTTAGGAATTTTTGGCTATTTGGGATCTTTTGTGCTTCAATACAAATCTGATGATTTTTGTTCTGTTTCTTTAAGAAATACCATTGAGATTTTGATGGGGATTGCATTAAATCTGTAAAATACTTTGGGTGATAAGGTAATTTTAAGTATTGACTTTTTAAATCTATGAACAAGAAATATCTTTTCATTTCTTTGTGTCTTTAATTTCTGTTAATAACGTCCTACAGTTTTCAGTGTATAGGTCCCTCACATGCTTGGCTAGGTTTATTACCAGATATTTTATTCTTTTTTTTGCAATTGCAAAAGCAATTGTTTCTTTCATTTATTTTTCTAAAAATTTATTGTTAGTATGTAGGAATGATATGGACTTTTGTACGTTGATTTAGTATCCTGAGACTTTACTATATTTGTTTATTGTCATTAACTGTTTTTGGTGGCTTCTATAGGGTTTTCTATATAGAGAATGCTAACATCTTCAAAAAGTGACAATTTGACTTCTTCATTTCCAGGTGGGTGCCTTTAATTTCTTACTCCTGCCTGATTACTCTAGCTAGGACTTCCTATGCTACATTGAATAACAAGTGGTGATAGGGAATAGTCTTATCTTGTTCCTGATCTTAGAGGAAAGATTTTTAGTTTTTCATTATTAAATGTGATGTTAGCTGAGGGTTTGTCATATATGGCTTTTATGATATTGAGATACTTTTCTTCTATATTAATTTTATTAAATGTTTTAATCATAAATGGATGCTGTATCTCGTTAAATGCTTTTTCTTCATCTATTGATATGATTGTATAATTTTTCCCTAATTTTGTTTATGTGGTGCCTCACAATAATTGATTTGCATATGTTAAACCATCCCTGTGACCCTAGAATGAAGCCCACTTGATCATGATGTATAATCATTTTAATGTATTGTTTATTGAATTTGCTAGTATTCTGTTTAGGGTTTTTGCATCTACATTCATCAGCGATATTGCTCTATACATTTTTGTTTGTTTGTTTTTTTGTTTTTTCCTCTGTGTGTGTGTGTGTGTGTGTGTGTGTGTGTGTGTGTTATCCTCACCAGGTTTTAGTATCAGGGTAATGTTGATTGCATAAATGAGTAAGGAAGTATCGACTCTTCTTCAATATTTTTGGAAATGTTTGAGATGAACAAGTATTAAATCTTTGAATGTTTGGTAGGATTCACTAGTGAAGCCATCTGGTCCTGGACTTTTGCTTTTGGGAAGTTTTTGTTGATTATTCCAATTTTCTTACTGTTGATCAGTCTATTTAGACTTTCCAGTTCTTCATGATTCAGTCTAGGAAGGTTGTATATTTCTAAGAACCTGTCCATTTCTTTTAGGTTATTAAATTTGGCGGCATGTAACCTTTTGTGGTATTCTTGTATGATACTTTGTATTTCAGTGGTATCTGTTCTAAGTTCTCCTCTTTCATTTCTGATTTTGGTTATTTATGTCCTTTCTCTTTTTTTCTAAGTCAATTTTATTAATCTTTGTCGATTTTATTAATCTTAAAGAACCAGGTGTTTGTTGCATTAATGTTTTCTATTGTCTCTTTGTTTTCAATTTTATTTAATTCTGCTCTATTTTTTATTTCCTTCCTTCTGCTGACTTTAGTTTTAATTTGCCCTTTTTCTAGTTTTTGAAGATGTAATGTTAGGTTTTTTCTTTGCAATTTTTCTTGTTTCTTGAGATAGGTTTGTAATGGTATGAACTTTCCTCTTATTATCACTTTTGCTGCATCTCAGAAGTTTTGATATGTGGTTCTTTCATTCTCATTTGTTTCTATGTATCTCTTAATCTCTCCTTTTATTTCTCCTATAATCCAGTCATCCTTCAATAACATCTTGTTTAATCTCCACATATTTTTTATTCTTCTTGCTTTTTTTTTTCCAGTTCATTTTTTATTTCAAAGCATTATATTCAGAGAATATGCTTAGTATTATTTAAATTTTCTTATTTTTGAGGTAAATTTTGTTTCTCAATATGTGGTTTATTCTTGAGAATGTTCCATGTGCACTAGAGAAAAATTTGTAATCTGGTGTTCTGGGATGAAAGTCTTCATAAATGTCAATTATGTTCAATTGGTCTACTGTGTCATTTAAGGTTGATATTTCTATATTGATTATCTATTTGGATGATCTATACATAGCTGACAGTTGGGTATTTAGGTCCCCTACTATAATTATATTTTTGTCAGTTTCACTCTTTAGTTTTGTTAGTAGTTGCTTTATATTTTTGTTGCTCCCTGATTGGGAGCATATATAATCAATAAGTATTAGGTTTTCTTGATGTATTGTCCATTTCATCATTGTAAAATGTCCATCTTTTTTTCTTATTACCTTTTTTTTTTTATCTTGAAATATATTTAATCAGATATTAGTATGCCACACTAACTTGTCCCTGGATGCCTTTGGCTTGGAGTATCATTTTTCACCATTTCACTTTGAGTCTATATTTGTCTTTTGAACTGAAATGTGTTTCCTGAGTGCAATATATGGTTGGGTTTTGTATTTTAATCCAATCTGTTACTCTGTGCCTTTTTATTGGTGAGTTAAAGCCATTTACATTTAGAGTGATTATTGATATATGAGAATTTCCTATAGCCATTTTATCTTTTGTTCTTTCATAGCTCGGTGTTTCCATTGTTTCTTTGTACCTGTGCTTCTATTATTTTAATTTGGGGGTGTTTTATGGTTTTCCCTTCTATTCCCTCTTATTTTTGTTATATGTCTCAATTCTGATTTTTTTGTTGTTGTTGTATGTGTGGATACCATTATGTAAAGAAAAATTTTGTATGTACAGTAGACCTTATTCTTCTGCTTATGTCTTATCTCCATTCCCCTTTATAGATTTTGATCTTGACTCCCTCCTCTTTTCTGTTTTTGTTGTCCTAAATTATCCTTATTTATGCTGTGAGTTCATTTCTAGGTCATAGTAGCTATTGTCTTTTCTTTTCAATATGTTTTTTGGCCTTTAACTATTATATAATATTTAAGTTTATAACACACTCTTTTTTATCAGGTTGTACTTTTCTGTTTTGTCTGTTGGTTAGTCATCTTACTCATAGTTTTGTGTGTGTGTGTGTGTGTGTGTGTGTATACTTTTCTACAAAACTTTTATACACACACTATATGTGTGTGTGTGTGTGTGTGTGTGTGTGTGTGTATATATATATATATATATATATATATATATATATATATATATATACATAGTCCTTTTGTTTCAGGTAGAATGACCTCCTTCAGTATTTCTTATAATACAGGCCTTGTGGTGGAAAATTCCCTTAGCTTTTCCATGTCTGAAAAGATCTTTATTTCTCCTTCATATTTATAAAAGTACTTTGCTGGATATATTATTCTTGGCTGGTAATTTCTCTCTTTCAATAGTTTGAATATTTGGTTCTACTACCTCCTAGCTTATAAAGTTTTTGTCAAAAAGTCCAATGATAATCTAAAGAGTTTTCTTTTATACATTATCATCTTTTTTTCTGACTGCCTTGAGAATTATTTTTGTCACCTATTTTGAGAGTTTTAATATAATGTTTCTTAGAGAAAGCTTCTTTAGGTTAAGATAATTAGGTGCTATATTTGCTTATTAATTTTGAAGATCCAGTTCTTTTCATAGGTTTGGAAAATTCTTAAAAACTAATTGTTTGAATATGCTCTCTGTTCTCTTCTGATATATCTATTTTTCTTATGTTGCTTTTTCTGATGGTTTCAGGTAGTTCTTGTAGAGTTCTTTTCTTTTATTTTTTTCACTCTCAAGTCTTTTCTGTGTTATTTCCAGATTTTTGTCTTTGATATCACTAATTCTTTTTTCCTTCTGGTGAGCTTTATTTTCTAAGCTTGCTATTTCATTTTTCATCCTTTTATTGAGTTCATCTCCAAAAGTTTTATTTGCTTCTTTTTTTTTAGAGTTTTAATATCTTTGGTAAAGTATTCCTGTTGTGCATTAATTTGTTGTCTTTTTTTTTTTCCCCCAGAAGTGCAATCTTGAGTTCTCTATCATTTAAATCACATATTTCTATACCTTTAAGTTTATTTTCTGGAGATTTTTCATTTTCTTTCTGAGCTGCCTTATCACCTTGGCTGTTTATGGTGTTTCGTGGATTATTTCTTCATCTAGGCATTGATGGACATGTACTCTGCTTCATATATATATATAATTTTGAGTGAATTCTCTTTAACTGTTTGATAAGAAAAGGTTTTGCTTTTGTTTTCCAGTAGGTGGCGCACAAGCCTCCTGCAGTGTGCTATCTTTCGGGGTTGAAAATAACATTTTCTGGGGAGGTGTGTGTTTCCTCTGTTACCAGGTTGCCTCAATCCCAGCACTTCACCCCTAAATTTTCTCATCTAAATATATCACCATGTAAGAAGACTGTTTTTATTTATAGTTTAGCTATAACGAAGATGTCATTTCTATCCCTTAATATATGTGATGCAGTGATATTCTATTTAGAAAGACTATGTATATAAATAAGTTTGAGAGGATAAATCTAGAAAGAGAAGAGGTTAAATTTACCAGATTCATTGGTCCTCTAACTTTGTATTTTGATATTTTAAAGTGTCACAATCAAGTATTTATTAATTCAATAAGTATTTGTTGGGATATTTATCCAGTGTTCTATTAGGTGTTGAGATAATGCATTAACTTATACAGATGTAGTACCTATCTTTATAGATTTTATTCTCTCTTGCGGAAGATAGGGTAGATGTAATTTTAGGTCCAAAGATATCTACATGGTGAGAAGAAAAACAAGATAATTTTGGGTGGTAAACAAAGAAAGATAACTTTGTGGCAAAAAGAATATGACGTTCTATTAACATTTTATTTTAGTTAAATAAGTTTAACTGAGATTTTTCTGCATGGATTTGTAGTGAATTAATGTGGTGTAATTAATGAATCTGTCTGTATGTAAACCTGTTACGGGTTTGTTGGAACACAGGGTGCCAGATGGTGAGCTGTGGTCCACAACAGACCACAAGAGACATGAAAATGAAGTTTCTCACACATCCTGGAGGAAGTACATAATACTCTTAATGGGCCACATTGGGAGGTCAAGGTAGAGTGCAGACAAAGAGGGAGGACCTGATATACATACTTTTATTAGGGCCCATGGATGGAATGCTTTGGAATTCCCAGGATAAGACTGGTTTGGTCAATTCAAACCAAAAAAGCAGGATTTGGGTAAACCCCCCAAGGAGTCTTATCGAAGGTTTGCACAAGGAAAGGCACTAGGAGAAGTCATATCAGGAATATACAGTTACTTATGGAAGTCATATCTAGAATATACAGTTACTTGTGAATCTAAGAGCCATTACCCCGGGGCATGAACTTGCTTAAGGGGCTACTGTCAGGTTAAGGTCACTGCACACCTCTTGGTCAAACAAAATGAATGCCAAGGCAGCAATACAATGGAGTAACTTGGCTAAACTTTTGACAAAACCTGAAGATGTGCATGAAGTACTAATGATCAAAAAGTTCACAATGAAGAAGTTTGTAATTCTTTCATGATCTAACAATTCAAACAAACAAAAAAAGACAAACTGTATTTACATAATGTATTTCTGGGAAATAATTTTGGTCTCACCTTCTTATGTTTCTTTTAAAAAAATAAAGGAAAATTATACATTAGGCATGTACCTTGTTCAGATTAACATTGTACTGGTGTTTTTTTGGTACATATTACTGGTGGCCTAACAAATAACCATCAAAATAATAACCTTATTTGTTGCTGTGATCTTAGGTATACTTAAATATAACACACTTTTTAAAATGTTTCTTTCATCCTAGTTCTCAGTTTTCTAGTGGCAACCTTCTTGAAACTATTTCTCATAAAATTAGAATTTAACAAATGAGTAATAATATAAGAAATTAAGAAATAAAAATTTTATTACTCTACATTTTTAATTATCTAAAGACTTCAGAGAGAGAGGCCTGACGGGGCAATATTATAGCAAGTGAATACTAATATTTGTATTATTTGTAAAATTGTTAATATCCTCATACCTTGTTTCTGGTCACAAATCTGTGGTCCCTGAGACCTTAAATTTGCATTATTAGAAGCATAAAAATAATGACATTTATATTTTTGCTAGAATTTGTTTAATGGCAGCATCTAAGCTCAACACAGCCCTAAATTAAACATAAATATTAGTGATCTTAGATTTATGTATATTAAATTGCATCTTCCTTTTTGCCGTGAAAATTACGCTGTTTGCATGGATACATGATAAGAGCTTAAAGGTTTATTGGAAACCATTGCTTGAAGCTATTACCCTTAAAAAGCTTTCAATTGATTAAGTACTACCTATAAGAATATCTTGCAGGGACAGAATATCTATCAGGGACAGAATTCTAGAACAGTCTCCTTTATCCCTCTCTTCTTTTTTTCTTTTCTGTTTTTGTTGTTGTTGTTGTTGTTGTTTATTCATTAAAAATTACCAAACTTCTAGTTGGTAGGCAATGTAATAAACCCTGGAGACAGCAACGAGGCAACCAAACCAAACCAAACCAAACCAAAAACCAAATCAAACCAAACCAAATACACTCCTTTCTCTTTAGATATTCATAGTATTGTGATAGAGAATAACATGTAAATAGTTCAACACAAAATATTATAACACAAGCTAAAATAAAAGTATGAAAATAAAGTGCTGCTACTCCAGAAATCGTTTTCTTTTCTACAGAAGAAATTAAGAGTGGCTTTAGCTCTAACAATAAAGGGTTATCTCTTAAAGTGGAAATTATCTCCTCTAAATGCCTTGCATCCTTGGCCTTCCAGGCTTTAACTAAAGGCGCACTGCTATAGAGACACCTCTGCAGAATTGAAGAAGAAAGGTAAAGATGAATTCTTTACTCATTTAAGAGTTTCAATGTGAAAACTTGTCAGGCTCCATATCATTAGCATGTTATATTTAATTAGTGAATTTTTAAACTGACAGTCATCAAATAATTTTCAATCTCTGTTGACCTACTGAGATTAAGCTGAGTAACCTGAGCCCACCAGTCTGTCACCACATAAAGCCTATGAATGTCACAGTCATTTCTTTTCTTATGAGAAGTTCATTCTCTTTTAGATAGATTTATTTTGAACTTCCTAGTACATCTAGATGAAAAATATTTTATTTGAGAATTGATCTTTCTTTTCATTCAAGAAATGCTGTACCTCTTCTTTCTTATAAACTTATCATTCTAACATCATTTTGTAGAGTGCATTAATTATTACCTGCCCTTTTTCGTTATTGTAGTTTAAGTTTTCTCAGTCCACACTTTTAACTGCCTCCAAAATAAACATTTTTATATTACTTTATGTCTAAATATTTTTAACTTTGCAATTATTGGTTATCTGATTTTTTAAAATCAAAGTGTAATATAATTAGTATTTCTTTTAGCACAACATTTGATGAATTACTGGCTGTCTAATGGAGTCCTTTATTTATCTATACTGGTCTGTGTGTCATTGAATATAAATTTGTTATCTGCCTCTCATAAACTTCATTTATAATACTGTTATAATCCAAACTTAATTTAATCAAGACTTTAAAACAGAATCCAGAGGCAGTCATTCAGATGATATACTTCTTTTTTCTTATAGATAAGAAAATTTCAAAAAGCTATCACTCTAAAATTCCTGAGAAACCACTTTTATCATAGATTTATTTTTATGTAGATTTTTTAACTCTTGACATGATAAGAACATAAACAGCAAAAATAGCCATAACCCCTGAGCTGTTGATTTTTAATATAATACCTAGTTCATTTCAAAATGAAAAGAAAAATCAGTTTTTTTATAATTATAAAAAATAGATTTATAAATTTACTAATTTGCTTTTACTTTTTCATCAGCACTCTGACATTGTATAGACATACTGTCTTCTTAGGCCTTTATTGCTAATAGAATCTTTATAACTTAAAGGTCCATGTATATCATAATTTAAGTATATAAGTACAATTTGGCTAATGTACCTAATTTTCAAGCTAACTTTTTTGGAAGTTATACTGTGCTATAATTTAAAAAAAATCTAAACCCAATGTTTAGCTTTGCTTCTGCACACAGACACTCATTTCCACTGTACCTAATTATGTCACTTTTAATTACTCACACCACTCATCATCTAATCAATTCTAAAAGGAGGGGCCAATGTGTGGAATTCCAGAATATATAATGCATATGTAATGGAATGAACACATTTTTTTTCAGAGCTGCCTATGCTATTGCCTCATGGCTATTCATTTCAGAAGATGAAGAGGGCAGTACTCAGCAAGTGATTGCGAAATGATCAGTGTCCTCTTCAATCGAGAATTCACCCAGGAAGCTATTTCTTCAATGAACTTATAAAAGAAATCTCACCTTAGTTTATCAAACTGCTAACTCTTTAGAATCTCTATTTTTACCACATCAAATCAATCAGTAAATCATTTTATTCTATACATAATATATCTCCTCACTGAACTGTTAGCATCTTACTTTAAATAAACATTACCTCTAACATATGGACTGATCTACATGTGTCTTCACTGATCACCCACAGTGTATACAGCCAAACAGAATACATATACTATCGTTACTAGCAGGTGCAGCTACAGACCATATAGGTTCCACAATATCACCAGGTAAAACACAATTTGAAATTGTTATTACAGCTGAAATGGTTTGTTATTGATTATCATTTTATTGTCACCTAGAATCGGTTTAATTCTGATTGATTCTTTTAAAATCTGTTATGTCACTCCTCTGATGAAAACCTCCAATAGCTACATATTTCTCTCAGAAAATCCAGTCTGCTTTCCCATACTCTTAAAGGTTATGCATTATCTCTGCACCTTCATCTCACTGATAATATTTTTAATCACACTGTCCCTATTTCCTCTGCACCAAACACGCCAGCCTGTTTGCCATTCCTCACGCTTGATGTGATCCTTCATGGTCTCCACTCTTGATGATTCTTCTGTCTAAAAGAATCTTCTTCAGGATATCTGCATAATGTTCTTTTTAGAACTTATCACTGCCAGATATATTACATATATATATACACATATATTACTTAGTTGTTTGTCTCATTCTTCTAGAATGTTAGTTCATTGTGTGCCATTGTGCCAGAGTGTTTTAGAAAGTGGATTTAGGTACAAGATTGATTGCATTTAATTCAGCTTTGCTGCTTATTGGCTGTGTGATGGGGCCATGGCCTCATAACATTTAAGCACATCAGTTTCTGCACTGCTGATTGGGGATAATAATAGTACCCAACACTTTGGGTTGTTAGAGTTTTAAATGAGTTAACTGCTTCAAAGAATACCTGGTACTGGTATATAGAAGACACTATGTTATTGTTAAAACAGAGAAAGACTGTGTGTGTGTGTGTGTGTGTGTGTGTTTCCTCACTCTTGTGAGCCTGACACATAGTGAAGTTACTGCTCCACAGTATTTTTTAACAAAACAATAAATTCTCATACATATTTATCAGATCATATTAATTTAGCTTGGATACTTTAAGTAATGATTGATTTCTATTTTATTAGCAATGATCAAGTTTATGTTAAGATTTACGATATACCATCTAAAATATATATTATGAGCTGCAAGGCATTGTTATGACTACTAGCATTATTCTTAATTATCTCAAATACTATTAATCTATCACATAAACAACTTAAAACAAAACTGAGACAAATCATTTAATTTTAACACAAAACTAGCTAGCAAATTCACTTCAGTGATAAAAAAAATTATATAAAAGTAATAGAAAATAATATTGAAACTGACCTAACTTATAGGGTTCAATAACATTCAGTTTCTTTATAAGTCTTTGTAGTTATATTAGTACACTTTATGTTCAGAGAGCAGAGGTAAAACTCCTTTTATGCATCATACGTTTTATTGCTGTTTCTTGGTATATTTATTAATATTCTTTTACACTTAAAATTGTCTTAATTGAAGCTATAATTTTTACATTTCAATCTGTGAGATGAATGCACTCTAGAAGCCTGTGTCCTATACAAGTACTGAAGATCAAAATTTCTACTTTTGAAAAAGACAGATAAAAGTTATTTTAAAAAATGCTAGCTGTACAATGAGTATAATGATGTTGATACAATGCCTGATTGTTTACCACTTCAGGATTATGAGGAGCAGAGGCTAAACTGCCTGCCATATCCAATAGGAAAGGAATTTTTATTATTGTTTGCAATTATGATTTTATGTACACTATACTTAGTAGGTCATGTTGATGATGGAGGTGACTTTGTAATTTATGTAACAAAACAGTTTGTCTTATTTTTATTTAACATTTGATGAGCTATTTTTTATTTCTGTCATGTACCCAGGAAACTAATGTTTTGGTCAAGGATGCAAAGCATATGCTTTGTGTAAAGGACAGAAAATAAATTAAATTTGGTATCCTATTCTACCATACTGAAGGCAACTGAATTTTCTGACTACAATATATACACACACATTCTATATATGTAATATATATAGGATACCTATATGTAACATATATACATACACACGTGTTATATATGTGTAACACATACACACATATATCTGCATATGTAATGTTTGAAATATACATTATATATAAATTTTTATTTATATATTTATATCTATCAAGAGAGTAAAATATATGCACAACATATTCTTAACATGCAGAAAATAGATGGGAATAATACCTGGTTTTACAGTTTTCTAGAATATTATTGATAATAAAAAATATTTGAACAGTTTTGGACACTCTGACTTTATGATCCTTAAAATCATTATTGGTTCCCCAAACACCTGTGGGTAGAAAGCGGGCTCTAGTAGAGCAGATCTTGTATTTTAGTTCATAGATCTCTAGGTTACATAGGTTCCCCATATCATTCAGACACCTTGTATTTTGAGATTGATATAATGACTAAAAAAAAAATTGTACTGCTTCCATGAAGATATGGTATGTGTATTCTGAAAATGTAAAGAATAGACAACCAAATATTTGATGATCAGAAGGGTAAATTCTGGTAAATATTAGTCTTATTTATCCAGATTGCTTTTGCTGGTTCTTGCACAGAAACAATGCAGTTTCTACTGTGATGTAACTTGTTTTGTGCTTTGAAATATAGGTGGAAGGCAAATATTTATTTCCTAAGGGAAGCTTTAAGAACCTAATCTAATCTCACTACCTTTGTTTAAAAACAAAACAAAACAAAATAAAACAAAAACAAACAAACAAACAAAACCTTCTGCCTTGAAAACAAGCAATATTCCATATGATGACATCTTTTTATTATAGATCCTTAAGTGAGGAAAATGCAGAGTAGATCTAACAGCCAATCTGAGATACGTATAATGCATTAAAAAAAATCAGCATATGTTGTTTAAAACCCTGAGATTTGTGGCCCAAATTAGATTATTTTGACAAGTATATTCCATGAAACTTGAATTAGGTAACATTCATGATTTTGTTAGTTCATTATTAAAGATAGTTCTAGCATTAGAAAAAGATAACAAAGAAAGAGAAGAAATAGCAGTTTCCTATACTATTGTCAAATTTTTCCTTTTAAACTTTCATATACATATCAATGTTATTAATCTTTTATTTAAAACTGTAAGGCATAGTAAAGCATCAACAAAATGGAAAAGGTAACCTATGAAATAGATGAAAATATTGACAAATTACATGTCTGACAAGAGGTTACTATCCAAATATAGACAAAAAACTCATACAACTAATTCAATAGAAAAAAAAAATCAAATAACCCAATTTAAAAATGTGAAAAGAACCTAAATAGACACTTTTTTCCAAAGAAGACATATGAATTAACTTTAGGTACATAAAAAAGTGCTCAGCACCATTAATCATCAGGGAAATGCAACTCCAAACTGCAATGAGATGTCACCTTACACCTATTAGGATGGCTATTGTCAAAAAGACAAGGGATAACAAATACTGACAGGAATATAAAGAAAAGGAAACTCTTGTACTCTGTTGCTGAGAATGGAAAACAGTATGGTGGCTCCTCAAGAAATTAAATATGGAAGTCCATATAATCCAGCTATCCCAGCTATTGTGAGCATATATACAAAGAAAACAAAATCATTATTTCAAAGAGATATCTATACTCCCGCATTCATAGTAGCATTATTCATAATATCCAAGATATGGGAACAACCTAAGTGTCCATCAACAGATGAATAGATATGTGGTGTACATATATGATGGAACATTATTCATCCATCAAAAAAGAAGGAAAATTTATCATTTGAAACAATATGCATGACATGAAGGACATTATGCTAAGTGAAATAAGCTAGACAGAGAAAGATAAATACTGCATAGTATTACTTATACATGAAATTAAAAAAAAAAAGTCAAATCAAAGAAACAGAAAGTAGAAAAGTGGTTGCCAGGGTCTGGGGGGTAGAAAAAATAAGGAGAGTTTGGCAAAGGATACACATTTTCAGTGTATGCATAAGTTCAAAAAATGTATAACATGCTCACTACAGGTGATAACTCTGTATTGTATAGCTGAAATTTGCTGAATGGAACTTAAATGTTCTCACCAAAAACAAATAAAAAAGGAACATATGAGAAATGTTGAATGTGGATGGGAAGAATCTTTCATAATGTATATGAATGTCAAATTTTCATGTTGTATACTTTAAATATCTTATCACTTTGTTAATTATACTTTCATAAAGCTAAAAATTTTAAAAAATCAAATTATTTAACACACACACACAAGTCCTATAAGGCAGATTTATAAAATTTTTGAGGTACTCAATCTATCCACTGGATATTTATCTCTTCAAAAAACATTTAATGATTGTCTAGCGTATACTGAATTTCTGGTAGGTGATAATGAATAAAATAGCAGAAGTGGGCTAATTCTAAATATACAAGGTTGAATCAAAAGAACTTCAGATTTCTTAGATAATTAAGTTGGGTTATCAAAATTCTGGTTTAAAAAACTGTTTGAATATTGGTGTCATTAAAAGTAGAAGCAGTTCTTGGCTTAACATAGTATTTAGTTCTGGCAGTTTAAATTTGTAATCACTGTGAGACATCCATGCAGATATGTTCAAAGTCAGGTTGTATATGTAAATTTGTAGCTATGAAAACCAGTGATGCTGCAGATAGACATCAGAGAGTAGGAAAATATATGGGAAGGAATGAGATCTGCTTTCTAGATAAATAATGACTTACTTTTCACACAGGATCGTAAAAGTAATGTAGTTGTTGAAGCTTCATACTCGTTTAACCATCAAATATTTTTCAGAATTTCAGACATATTAATAATAAAATTTCATTGTTCTCTAAAATAAAAAAAATACTCTGAATTTGTTCAATTGTTGAGGATGAATTCTTTATAAACATACAATAGATGTGGTATAATCTGAAAAGTAATGCAATCATTTTCAGTGGCTGGCACTATGTAGTAGCATTTATGAAATCCATGAGCTAATGATGCAGAAATAATTGTAGCATCTCCATCTGTCATTTGATATTAAACAATTTATTAATAATATACACTTTCTGAAGTTGGCCTTTCTCCCATTTTTTGTTTGAAACTCATTTAATATTCCCCACAATAAATTATATAAATATATATAACATAAATCTTGAAGTAGGTAAAAAAATGTATGAGCACCATTTCAAAATTTGAAGCAAACTCTGACATTTTGGAAGTAATTTTAAATCTATATCTATCAAGGGTGTAGAATATGAGAACTCTATCAATAAATTTAATGCAGTTATCTAAAAATAAATCTTTTTATTTTTTGAATATAGACAATATTTATTAAATAACAATACTTTTTAATCAGTTATGTACAATAACAAAGGCTTAATTATCACTCATACAACATACCCAGTAGATGAGCAGTGGTTCTGCTCTGAGTTGTCTTTATTATGAAATCAGGTAGATGAAGCAGTCTCTGTCATTGTTATTGTAGATTTCCAAGTAGAGTGAACAGAGAGGTGGTAACTTAGTCAGTCTGGGCTACCGAAATAAGCAATCATAGACTGGGCGGCTTATACACGGCAGAAATTTATTTATCAAAGTTCTTGAGGTTGGAAGTACAAGATAAGGGTGCGAGCATGGTGAGATCCTACAGAGAACCTTCTACTGGGTTGCAGACAGTCATTTTCTCCTTGTATCTAGCAGGCTAAATAGTTCTCTAGAGTCTTTTTTATAATGACACTAATTCTATCATAAGGGCTCTACCTTCTTGATTTAATTACTTTCCCAAGACCCCACCTTCTAATACTATCACATTGTGTGGTAGGATTTCAAAATATGAATTTTCAAAGATATGAACATTCATTCCATAACAGATGTTTGAACTCTAAATATTTCTGCTTGGATGTTAAACATGTTGCTTCCTCTCACATTTCACTGGTCAATCAAGTCATATGACCAAACTCAAGTTTAACATGGTGGAGATAGAATATATTCCCTCTGGGAGACCCACCCAAGGAGGAATACATATGTTTTGAACACTATAAATGTACCAGAGTAAGCAAAGACTCTGCATCAAAGATATTTACTTCAAAACTTATGTGCTAAAGTCGTTCACTTTAATCATACATGGATCCTCATTTTTTTATTCTAATTTTATTAACTTAAATTGTTTAGTTGGAACACTCTTGGCTGTCTAATTCTAAGCCAGAAAGATAATTCTGACTTGTAGCAAGTAAGAGCAGAGATAAGTACAAGAAATAAGAACCAATAGCTTCCAGAACACATACTTATGATAGAAGTCCGTAGGTCCCAGAAGAATATGTGAAAACTCATAAAGCCTCTAGTAGTCTAAGGCTTGAAATGGCCATACTGCTTCTTCTGCCCACATTCTATTGTCCAAAGTAAGCCAAAGAACTAAGTCCAACATCAGTCAGCATCACTTCCTAGAGAAGTGGAGACACCAAAATAATCTATTTGGCTACAGATCTTTAAGTTCCTTGAATCATCAGAAATTTTACGCATAATAATTTTTTTGCATGTGTGTATGTTTGCTGAAATTCAATTTAATTGTACTATACATGTTACAAAAGCAAATATTAAATATTTTGAATGCTAATGTCAATAGCTAACATTTGTGAATCACAAATAGTTTCAGAGTTATTATAAAACTAAAAACATGACATATTTCATAGTGGTACCATGTTAGTTTCATTATTGTATATAAAATCTGAAACTTGAGTTGAATTTTTAAACTTAATCAATACATTTTTTAAAACATATTAGTAGAAGAAAGGATAAACAAATTAATTATATATGAGTTAACCTCTCAAGTGGTTTAAAAACTTAATGTAAATTTAAAAAAAATTAATAATCACCCTCCTAAACTTGTTTTTAATTTGTACAATGAAATGATTGAGGTACAGTCAAGTGCTACTTAACAACAGGGATGCCTTCTGAGAAATGTGTCATTAGGCGATTTCATCGTTGTGTGAACATCATAGAGCATACTTAAAAAAACTAGATGATATAGCCTACCACACGCCTGAGCTATATTGTATAACTTATTGCCTTTAGGAGAAAAGCCTGTATAGTACAACAGTGAACCAAACTACATGAGATTAAATAAAGCACAAGAGAAAATGATTTGATCAAGAGACTAGGTAAACATGAGATGTATGACTCTGCTGCTGGCATAACAAGACACAGTTTTATGGCAATTTTTTTTATAAGTAGAAGGAGTACATTCTAAAATAATGATAAAAGTATAGTACAATATAGTAGATACATATACCAGTAACATAGTTGTTTATTATCAAGTATTACATATTATACATAATTATATATGCTATATTTTATACCATTGGCAACACAAGAGGTTTGTTTATGCCAGCATCACCACAAACACATAAATTTGTTGCACCACGATGTTAGGAAGATACTATGGTACTAGATGATAGAAGTGGTTTGTCATTGATCAAAACAACACTATAGGGCACATGACTATGTATTTCTTTCTCTTTTCTCCTATAAACAATTAATATTTTTAATAGTACTTTTCTGTTAGATAGCAAACTACTCAAAAACTTACTAGGTTAAAACAAAACCCATTTATTTATCTCATTATTCTGGGTTCACTCAAGTAGCTCACTCATTTGGCAAGTTGCTAGGTGACTGATCGGGTAATTAATTGGAGAAACAGAGCCAACAGATCCATGGGCCTGATATCACTTGGGATGCTATCTCAGGCTCCCTTACACTTACTGATCAAGGGTGTTATCAGAAGAGTAGAAATACATATCCTATCGACTCTTAGGTTTACAACTTGCACAGCTTCACTTTTAACACGTTTTTGATTAAAGCAAATCATTAAAGGCTAGCCTAAATTTAAGGTCTAGGGAAAAAAAAATTACCTCTTTTTGAGAAAATCCGAAAAATACTGTGGCTAGTTTTGCAATCACCACAGTAGTATAGGATAGTATAAAATAAGGTACATTAATTACTCATAATATTCTATATACATACGTATACACAAAACAGATTGATAGACAATACTGTCACACCACAATTACTTTACTATTCTCTCAAATCCTACTAATATTATTATTATATATCACCTATTATTTTCACTATGTTTGAATTTTTATTCAAAATATATTTTATGACAATACTAATTAAAAGTATGTACAAATATTATTCTTTCTTTTTACAATTAAAGACAAAGTGATCTGGCAAATGCCCCTGTCATTGTCACAGTAAATCAATAAAAAGAAACCAATTATATTTTAATCTTTTCAATGGACTTAAAAATCTTTACTTATTCCAAAAAAGCCTTTTTTTCTCCTGGTTATCACTATGCAATTATATCTCTTAATATGAACCCTGAAAAATTTACTGATTATAATTACAGAAATTCAAATAGGTTTAAAATTTATCACATAGATATTTTCTCCCTCCAGTTTCATATGCATTTCAATTTCAATGAACTGTAGTATTAATGTAGAATTTTTGTATTTTAGAAAATATCACTTTTTTAAACAAAATAATTATAAATTACCTTGGAGTATGCACACATACATTTAATCTTTTTTTTCCTTATGATCATGAAGCTAAATGATTAATCAATGGGTAATAGTCTTATCCATTTACTTTCTTCATCGAGAAGCATATAATAATATAATAATTTTCATATAATAATACCTGTGACTATTTGGAAAAGAAAATGACTACCATTAGATTACTAGTCTTTTTCTCAGAGGTAATACTCTTTTATTTGAAATGGTGTAAAAACAGACTATTTTATTTAAATATGGCTTAGGCTTCATAACTTATTTCAGTAATACCACATTACATGTAAACTTTCCTGACTGCAAGGATTCTTTTCTTTATGTCACAGATTTGCAATAGGAAATTATAATCAAAGTCATGTAAAAAGTAATCTCAAATGTTAATTCCACTTGGTTTTATTTTATTCTTAAAAAATATACTTTAAAATTTGTGGTCTTTATGATCTTATCCAGTATCAATCTGAATTGTAAAAACATTCCAGAAAGAATATTTACCATGAAAAATTTTGCTTTCTCAAAATCTGTATTTTCTAATTTATAAAACATTTCTTTTTTTTGTATTTTGTTAGAAACCAAACTTTAATTTCCAATTATAATTTTAAAAATATTTTCAATACATTGTAATTTCATATGTATGTATATTTATTACAAAATCAATCATATCCTTGCTCTACTCCTAAATAAAACTTATACATAATTTACTGGGAATAAAAGTATTTATATAAAAGCCCATTATTTTACCACATGTTATTCAATAATCTATTGAAAGGCATTTTGGTTGTTTCCATGTCTTGGCCATTGTGAATAATGCTGCAGTAAACATCAGGATGCATATATCTTTACAAATAAATATTTCCAAGTTTTAGGGGTAAATATCCAAAAGAGTAATTGCTGGCTCATATGGTAATTTTATTCTTAATTTTTTGAGGACACTCCATCTTGCTTTCCATAGAGTGGCTGTATAAATTTGCATTCCTACCAGCGGTGTTTAAGGGTTCCTATTTTCCTAAAACCTCTCCAACACTTGTTATTACTTGTTAATAACCATTCTAACTGGTGTGAGGTGATATCTCATTGTGATTTTGATTTGCAGTTTCCTAATAGCTAGTGAAGTTGAGCATCTTTTTATAATAAATTTAATTTAAAAAATAATGAATACATTTTTCAAATTTTCTATGGTGACTATTTTAATGGAATTAATTTATATATTAATGTTTATTTTATTTTTGAACTGAAAAAATAATAACCAGATGTGCTATTGCTACATATAAACATTTGTTATGATACAAAATGTCTGAAATATGTGTTTATATATATTTATATATATATATAATTTTGAACATAACAAAGAACTAATTTTAAATAATTTATTATGGTATATAAATAAATAAAATTGATATGATGCAATTTTCCTATTTCTTAAAGAGTGAACAAAATCCAGTTAAATTTAAGATACTTAAACTTTATTAATACTGATTTTTTTCACATTCATAGTGTAGTATCAATTTTATTCACAGTGAAAATTCTTGATATTCTATAAAGTAGCATAAATATTCTGAATTTATAAAAATAATGTATATAAATGGCTTATTTATATTTTAAGTATAATTTAAAGATTACTTACTAGTAAAATATTATTTCCTTACTCAGGAAACTTACTTCCATTCTGAGTAAAATATTTGCAACTTTATATTCTATTTTCTATGGAAAACTTTCTAACAAAAATTCTCAAATGTATTTTTTCCCACTTTCTAGATTTAATCAATCTAAGATATGATTCTCTCTAGGCTGGAGAGAATGTGTTCTGGAGACATCTGCTAATTTTAGGGAGTTCTTGAGAAAGTGAATAAAATATAGTTTTAAAAGTAGTAATAATACAAAAAAATATTTGTATGGTGTGTGTGAAATATTACAGTACCTTTGTATGGGTCAAATTCAAGCAGATTCTAGATTAATCACTTGAATGTAAAAGTTTTTTTTAAATGTTCAATAAAATAATACTGACCCAAACCTCAACTATGATCAGTTAGTATTTAGAAGTAAATTTTTGGTTCAACTAACAAACATCATTTACCTTGTCCACTTAACATTTTAAGATTAATTTTCTCTGAGGAGCAAAAAATATTAATGAACATTTTAGGATTTCAGATGTAGGTGATATTTATTTATTTCATCTGCACAATTAATTATGATATAGAAAAATGATTAATTTTTGTGATAATAGTTTATCCTGTTTAAGTGGTTATAAAACTGGATAAAAAGTAAAAACTTTATTATAGTTTATTATAAATAAACTTCCTGTTGAAGCTACTGAGGCATCAATTTAGTAATCAGAAAGTTTTATATGCTGTTAATTATTACCTTTTCCTTTTTGTGCTCTGAATACAACTAAAGGCCCAAAAGAGTTGATCAAACACAGGCTGTGGCTAATTGAGCAATGTTGTCTAAATCATTTAATGGTTACCTATTATTTTCTTTGCTATATTTGACTAAAATTGCTCCTGAAAAGGCCGTCCTCAATGATTTATTCAAAATCAGCACTTTCCTAATATGTGAAAGTCAAATGTAATTTAAAAAAATAAAAGATAAAATAAAAATAAAATATACAATTTGGTTCAAAATTAAATTTGTAAAAGACTTTTCATATAACTTGTAGAAGACTTTTCATATCTAATCAAGAAACTTCTATCTGTTTTCATATGACTTTGTATTCACAATTTTATTTTTCACTTTAATAAGTTACTTTAAACTTTATATATGTTATATGGTGTCCAACATATTGAAAGACAAACTACTTAAAGCTAAGTCATTGTTCTCAAGGACCTCATAGATTGAACAACTAGTGAGTAAACAGAAGATAATGTGCCCTCATAAACTGACAACTGACACACAGCAAACATTAATAGAGAAGTTATTGATTTTGAAAATTATTTGGTTTTTGAAATTAAATGTTCCTTGAAATGACTGAAGGACAAATATGTGTTATTCTAGAGAACTGCACGTGGATTTTAGGTATCTCTGTTAGAGGAAGCAATATATTAGAAGAGTGTTTTGTGATTAACAGTAAAATAAAACAATGAACACTCCAGTTTTCATAAATCACTTTAAATATTGAAGTAGAATAATCAAAATTAAGATAAAATTTATGTTTAAATATGAATATATGTATTTCATCTTTTCTAAAAACTGTTTTACAAATATTTCCTTACATATTCAAGAGAAGTGTGATGCTATAAAATATTTGAAAATGCTATACTCAGAATTCTTCATGGTACTTTTTTATTTACAGCATAACAGAAATAAAAATTAATATTATTTTCAATGCTTAAATCTTATAACTTTTTTATTTATTAAGCCATATATATAGAAGAGATCAATAATTTTTTTTCTGAATTATATAGCACATCCTTGGTGATAGTTCTATTAAACAGAAAGTATAAAATGTTAAAATAAAGGTATTCATTGTTATACTTTTAGTACATAATAAAATATAATATCTATAGTATAGTTAATAAGAACTGTATTATCCCTTTATGAATATATATTTCATTCACCCTCTAAAAGAGCCATGAGCATAACTTAATGTAACAAAATAAAATAATAAATAAATAAAGTCATGTACAAAGTATTCCTTACATGTTTAGAGGAAGAAAAAAATATATTTTTCTTGCATGATCAGAGAAAGTTCTTTTGATATGATCAAAGTCAGAAAGTCAAAAAATATTATGATGGCTTGAGGTGGTTTGGACAGAACTCTTATCCTCACGAATTTCCAATTTAGATGAAGAAACATTTCTTTTATTCATTTTTCTATTATATAAAGAGTTCATTTTAGTAGATTAGGACTAAATGTCTGGTCAAACTACTATGCACTTAATGAAGCCAAATAATATACTTAACATGAATTTTGATAGACCGATAGTAACTTTGGATGGGAGTTTTAATAACATAACTAATTAGGGAGCTTAGGTAGGATTGTTTTTTCTCATTATACTCTGAAGTAATCATGTCCCTCTTTGCCTATATAAATCAATTGCATATCCTCAGGCTCGTCTGTTATACAATCTTTACCTTCTATCTATCTTGTACATTTACTCACACTTTTAATTGATAATCTTATTTATTTTAAAACAGAAATTGAATATTATAAGCAGAAAAAATTCAAAAATATATTTTAAAGCTATATACTAGGACAAACTCATATAATAACACCATTATTACTATGTATAATTTTCAGAAAAGTTATATTGATGCAATGTTTCAAGTTATCAAAGCAGTAGTAACTAAAAAGCTAAATTAAACAAAGGGGTTATTTTGTAATAATTTCACACTTTGACTATATAAAATGATGTTTTCTTAAACAAATATTTAGGAAAGAGATGAACACTTCCTTTATAATTCTCTCTATTTTATTTTCCTTTTAGGTGATGCAAACATCTACTATTCTTGATGTCAAGCAAAAATTTCACAAAGCATGTAAGTCACATTTATACTTTAAAATTTATATTAGTCTTATTTTTATCAAATGTATTCAGATTTATCTGTAAAAATAAGTTCAATATTATAATGAAGAGTGTGTGAAAATTATATTTCAGTCTGGAAGTCAGAAATAATATGTTAAATACTTCTTGACTATGAACCTTCTTATGTCTTACTCTCAAATTGATGCTTTAATCCCCCAAATTTTTTTGTTTTATCACAAAACTGTTTCTTCATTCATATGTGAACATTCTTGATTCTAATAGGACACTTCCAGTATATAAAATGCATTCATTGATACAATGTATTTCTTTAAGGAAATACTAAGCAAAGATTTTACTCCATGTGTATTTATATTTGTCAAATGTTTCCACATAAGAATTCTTTATAAAATACATTTAATTTTTTTAAATTTTATTCATAGATAAATATATTTTTATTATATCACATATTATTATATATAATCATCTTATATATTATTAAAAGATCTATTATTATTTACTTGGGGATATTTATATAAAGTTTTTTCAAATTAGATTTTTATTTTACAACTTTTTAACAAAGTTTATTTATAACTTAAACATACTAAAAATGTTTGTAATTACTAGGGAGTGTTTTTTAAATAGCTTTTGCTTTTAGAGAAACTTTAGATTCATAACAAAGTTGGGCAGAAAATACAAAGTCCCCATTTACCCCCTACCCACACACATGCACAGCCTCCTCCACCATTAACATTCTACATCAGAGTAGTACTTGTGTTACAACCCACGAATCTACATTGACACATTATTATTTCCCAAAGGTCCATCATTTATATTAGAGTTCATTCTTGGTGTTGTACAATTTATGGATTTTACTAGGGAGAATGTTTTAATCCTTTAGATTTAGTTTAACTATGTTTCTTTTCTGAAAATATTTTTTTAAGAAGTAAGCTTTTTTTTCTTGTTTCACAAATTAAGTTGGCTGTGCTGTGAAAATATTCTTAAAACTCACAAACTGAAATGTTAAACTATTTAGTAACACTTTAGAATAATACAGGTAGAGTTGTTTTATTATTTTCATTATTTTTTATAGGAAAGAGTATAGGATATTTATTGAATACTTTATGTATGTATAACTACTATATGCATAATGGCTAGTTAAATAGAAGTAGAAGTCATTCTCATTAGCCTTCAAAAGATAGTCTCATAAGAAAGACAATATACCTATTATAAAAACAAAAAACAAATGGTCAATGTATCTAAAATTTATAAATATTTGGAGGAAACTCTATTTAGAAATTATAATAGAAAAAGAAAACATTCAATTTGGAACAGAATTATTTGAAATGTGCTTCAAATTTTTGCAGAAGAAGAAGTAAATTAGACATTATGTTTAATGTATTTACCAAATAGTAAAAGAAAACCAAAAAATGTTGCTAACACTAACAATATGTAACTATACATATAATGGTAAAAAAAAAAGTTATATCTTGACTGTCTTCATATTTTATCTCTTTAACATATTCTAAAACCATGTAAGACCAGGTGCTGTAGAAATAAAAAAATTTAAAAAAAAATTTTTTAAGGCATTGTAAACTGACAAGAGATCCTTGCAATCTGTGAGGTCAACCAAGGGCTGTCTTGCCTTAAAAATAAATTAAATAAATAAATGAATAAATAAATAAGTAAGTAAGTAAGTAAGTAAATAAATAAATAAATAAATAAAACCAGGTAAGATTGACTACTTTATTCAAATTTATAAATATATCCACATAATAATAATCACATATATAATATATTTGGTTATATCTATATAAATATAATTGTTTTTTATAGATTCTTAACTTTCTGATATCAAATTATTTTTTTATTATGAAATTTCTGATGCTCTTTATTCTCAGACCCTAGAGTTATAATAGAAATTGTTAATCTTATAAGAAAAAAATATATAACTATTATCAAAGACTGGTTTCCTGAGGGGAGAATGCTCCCTACATGACTTTTATCTCTAGCCTTTATTCTCTTAGGTGTTCTGACTGATCTTGATTTTTTGTCTGCCTACTATTTTTGACTTCCATCAGCTTTACACTTTTTATTTTATTTTGGAACTTTTATATTGCCACTTTTCTTGTCCGGTAAAATGACTACCTTATGTTCTTCTAAGTTCATAATTTTTCAGTTCTGCTTTGTTATGTCATATTTTAGATTACCCTCCCTGGTCACCAGCCATCAAACTGGTGAGGAAATAGAAAGGGGAGGAAACTACAATTACAACATTAGTTGTAAAAAAAAAGTACAAGGTTTTCATAAAAAAGAGATACCTAGTAAACTATAAACCATATATCTATATATATGTATACACACAAACACACACACACAAACATATAATTTTCATTTATTCTTTTCTTCTCATTTGATATACCGTAAATAGTGAAATGCCCTAAGCTACAAATTCTCCACTAATCTTTCTTTATCTCCATCCATTTATTTGTTATTATTTATAGTTATTATTCTCGCTTGTATTTTGATGTCTCTCCTTTAGTGATCTTCACACTTCTGTCTCTATATATCATCATCTATTCACTCCCATCTTCTCACAAGGTTTCAGAGAGAAATTAAAACTTGTCAAAACTGAGCTGAAAATTTGAGAATTATATAAATCCAGGTGATACTTTGCCTAAAACTATGTGAATATTTTCTAAGAATAATCCAGGTGAGTTTTGTTTTAATTTTTAAACTCTAGATATGTATAATATTACATATTCCAGCTGAACAGCATAACATTATTTTATGTTACTCAAAATGTTATTCCATGTGTTCTTGATTTTAAATGCAATTTGTTCTCTTTGGGGATACAATATGACTTTATTAGAATCATAATTATAAATATATTTGGAAAATATATTAACAATCAAAATATTTGCCAGAATAACAAGTAAATTTCAGTGAAAAAAAAAATCTTGCCTAAATGTTATTTTGCTATATTTTACCATACTCAAAATTATTTAAATTTTTATGGTCCAGACCTCTGAAGAGAGGAATGAATGTGATAGTTTCACTGATAATGTAGAAGATATATCAATAAAGATGAAGAATTCTCAAAGCAAAGTTATAGAGAATATACTCTTAGGAACTGTGTCATTTCCCATAAACCAAGAAACCTTTAAAAGAAATTGGAAAATATCATTGTCGTACTAAGTTGTATAAAGGTAGTATTTTATCTAAATAATTTAAAAAAAACAACTTTTTCCCTAGTTTTTAAAACTCTACTGGTTTTGTGGTTAAAAATTGTTGGTTACCTATCACAGCAAGATGAGGTCATTTTGAAGGGCGTTCTGATATCATTCTTACTCTCTAAAAAGAAACTTGCCACCAACTAGTTATTATGAATGACCACTTCTATCATTATTTAGTGGAGGTAAATATTATAATTTAAACCTCACTATTGTTGAGTGCTATATAAAATCCAAAGAATGCTTCACAAATATGGAATGAGATTTAATCTTTATGCAGTAACAAATCATATAACATTTAGTAAATACTTTTAGTTCTACCAAAACATCTTTTCAAAGTTTATATCAAAACATACATAACTGACGAGACTAATCCTGTGAGATTTTGATTCAGGTTGTCGAAATAAGTAATGTCCAAACTTGTAGAGGATGTTTATAATATACAAACCTAGGACATATGCCAGGAAGCAAGATCTCAAATATTTTCCAGAATAGCAGTTTTGCAGCTTCTTTCTGCATTTAAAAATATGGAGAAAGTTGTAAGGAAGATTATATGAAGGTAGGAAAGAAAAAGCAAGGCAGGATTGGATTAAAGGATAGTTAACAAGATTATGTGCTTTTTTGAGGGTAATCAGGGTTTATTTCAAAGGTGTGGTAAACTAGGTGCACAGAAACAATGGACAGGTCTTACTTAAGGAAAAGATAAACCCTTTACTGAAGAAGTTACATGCCTGTGGGTCTCAGGCCTGGCTGGTCCCAGGTGGGGCTGTGATCCAGGCTCCTGGCTAGAAATAGGATCCCAGATTTAGAATGCTACATTAGTGTAGTAGAGTGTCTACACCTAAAATATGTAAATATTATTCTGCTTATTGTATCACGCATGTGTGACTGAATGTCGCTATTGTACTCTAGTATATGTGGAGCCCATGAGGTCCCCTAGAGGGTACAAGAAAGGGAGCAGAAGAAGAGCAAGAGCAGAAGCGAGCCACTCCCCACAACAGAACTTCATTCCCTGCAATAAAGTTGATGCCTGCTGTTTCATTCTCATAGGCCCCTTGTGCATTCTTCCAACTGGATGTCTTACCACCAAAAACTTCCCTTCTTGATCAGCTCAGCTCTGACAATGCCTGAGGCAAGACTATGTACCATCACCTGACCAGTTAGAAATTTATGATTAAATCACGTTGTGAGGTTACTAGAAAGTAACTAGAAACTCCTTTTTTCATCGACAACATGAGCATATCTACTAAACATCTCATGAATAGTTTCCAGATAGTTCATTATAAATATTTTAAATATTTGAGATTGAAGTTTTAAAGTTTTATTTCTTTATTTTTTAAGAAAAAATTAAGTAGTAAATGCTTTGCTATGTTTCTGGCTCATTTTCTTTTAAATTATTAAAATAAATAAGGATACTCTAATATTGTATTTAATAATAAAAAATATATTTTTGGTTTATGTTCCCTTTTTGGCACTGAGTTCCTAAAACCCTTGGAATTTCTTAAGTGATAAAAACAATAAGTTTTTTGTTATGTTAATGAGACAACTTTTGGATAATACCTAAGGGGTAGGGCTGAGAAAAGCTGGTTGCTGAAAGCATTAAAAGAGAAAAGGACTGTGAGTCAACTGCAAATGATTTAATCTATCATTCTTATGTAATGCCTCCATAAAGACCCAAAAGGACTGGTTTTTGAGAACTTCCTTGTCGGTGAACAGGTGGTAATTTGAGGAGAGCAAGATGCTAGGAAAAGGCACGGAGACTCAGAGACCTTTTCCCATGCCGTGACCTATGCGTTGATTTCATCAGGCTGTTCTTGAATTACGTTCTTTTGTAATAAACCAGTAATTTAATAGGTAACGTTTCTCTGAGTTCTGTGAGCCATTCTAGCAAATAATTGAACCCAAGGAGGGAATCATGGGAGTCTCTTATTTATAGTCAGTTGGTCAGAAGTTCAGGTGACAGCCTGGACTTGCAGCGGGAATTTGAAGGTATGTATGTGTATAGGGCTGGTGTGTAGAACTGAACCCTTAATTGTGGAATCTGATTCTATCTCTCCGTAGATAGTGTCAGAATTAAATTGTAGGACACTGCCATGGTGGTATCCTGAGCATTTCTTGTTGGTATCAAGGGTAAACTACCCCTGACACACATACATGTTGGAATTGGGTGCAGAATGTAAAATAGATCTTTAAATAATAAATGAAGATACCATCAGAAATAATATTACCATTAAATTACAATGGTAATCTATTAATTTCTTTCAACTCACAAATTTTTGATAAACTAGTAACATAGTTTCAAAATTAGCAAACATTTGCATCTAAGAAAATGGAAGGAAATTATGAAGAGGAAGAAAAATGAAAGGAAAGTTCTTCTTTTGTAACATTTGTCTTATTATAGTTCTTCCTCCTTTACTCAAAGCTAGGTGTCTTTCATTATTAGCATTTTTGTGCTATTCAAATATTATCCCTCAGAAACATAACTCTTAGCTTTCATTAGCATCCCTGAGCTGGAGAACTTTATCTTAACACAGAATCTATTTCTAAAACCTGCAAGATATATCTCTATAGAATTGCCCTTTGATCTGTATTCTTTTTTGAAATATGTCTCTCTTTGTTAAATTTCATATTTTCTGTTATTATAGCATCATCATTTACTTTGTTTCTTGGACATTTGATCACTTAAAAAATGTTATTCATTAAGTTTAAACTGTCTTAGATGTAGTATTCCTATTCCTTTCTCTATGCTTGCTCACACCTTTTTAAATTATTTGGGATAGTCTATCTTTAAAAATATCCACTGATTTATCAAGACATAAATGCCTTTTTGTTCTCTATGAGAATTTCTCTGATTCTATCTATATTTGATTTTTTTTAATTTAAAAATTATAGCAACATCAAAGGTGAGCAAATAGTATGCCTTATAATATGTTTGCATGTTCTACACTAGCTACTTTGCATTAAAATTTGTAATAATGTAAATATAATTAACATTTATCAAATACTCTGTGTAATGTATCTCCCATGTGGTAATTTTTTAATACTCACAACTTTATAATCATCTAGTAGTATTATAATTATTATTTTATAGATTAGAGTCTAAAAAAAAAGATTAGATTACTTGTCCAAAGTCACATAGCTAACAAGTAGAAGAGCTGGAATTTAAATTCAGGGAATATGACTCTGTATCTTGTACTATCACCACTAACCTGTATTGTCTCTATTTTACTGAACCATATTTTTCATTAATTTCCTCTGATATAAATCCAAATGACATTTATTTATTTTGCAATAGGGAACAGACTAGAAAGTTTTATAAATTATATAATGAATAATGGTGCTATCAATCTAAGCATAGTTCACAATTTGTTACAGTGACTGAAATCCCTGTCATATGGCACCATAAGAACACTACTGAATTAAAAATAACAGTTAATAAAAATAAAAATAAAAATGCAAATTTGGCTGAAAAATGCTAATAGAACTTCTCCTATGAGATTGACCTAAAAATTAATAGTATATGAACTGAAGAAAAAAATGAATGGCAATCAGCTGACCAGTTGCAGTTTGGGCCACATAAAAGGCTGTACAATATATTGTAACTGGTTAAGAACAGTGTGTGGCTTGTTAGGAACTGGGCAACATAGCAGGTGAGTGGCTCGCAAGTGATTGAAGCTTTATATGTATTTACAGCAACTCCCCAGCTCTAGAATCACCACCTCAGCTTCATCTCAGATCTTCAGGCATTAGATTCTAATGGGAACACCAATTCCTGGTGCCAAAGAGGTTGGGGACCACTGATATAGTATAGAATAATGTATATTCTCTTGGCTATTTAAAAGGAGCCTCCTCACATCAGAAACAGGACACATGAGGGATCTCTCTGGATCTCTCTCCTTGAAATAACAATGAGCTGAACATTTACAATTTAACAAATAATACCCAAGCAAGTCTGCATGCAAGCAAGTCTGAGACATCTGTCATCAGAGCATCGGAAGATGGGCAAATTGCATGAGTCTCAGAGGCAGGTTAGGAGAGAGAAATAAAGGAGCTGTGATATGCAGCCAGGGCACCCTGCGGGAGGAAGAGGAGAGGAGATTTCGTGGACTGTTCTTAGTTCTTTGAATCTCCTAAAAGGGTTGCCTGGGTGATTAGCTTATTCTACGCAGCAGAGCCCAGGGAGCAAGGCAGAGAGCAGGGCAGAGACAAAGTGTAGAGGGGCAATAGCTGTGTCTTAGCAACCACTATTGCCAAGTAAAAGCCAGAGTTACAGAGTCTGGCCATATCCCTACCACCAACTCAGAGTGCACTCTCCTGCAACCATATCCTCTCAGAACTAGCATCACCAAGCCCCATGGGAATTTGAGCAATCACTACTGAAACATACACCACAACCATGGTGATATAGAAGCAAGACAGCTGAAATCTGGAGGATAGCACTACTGGAAGGGAGACAGACAAACACACTGCAAGCCTCTCCCAATTAACTCCAACCCCACCCAGTTAGGCAAATTTGGAAGGAAGCAGCAAAACATTGCATCTGACTGTTGGGCAGTAATGGCATTTTCAGAAGCTCAGACTCACATCACCCATCACATCCTTCCACAAGAGTAGAGCCCTGGGACAAAGGACCTGATTTCAGAGGATGCACACAAACCACCAGAGAGGGAGGGGAATTTTTAGCTTCAAAGCAGAGGTCCAAGAGGCTTGGATGCCACCTACAAGAAAATTAAAAAGCTCATTCTTTCATTTCTTCTAAAGAAAGATCACTGTATAATAATAATAATAATATATATATATATATATATGTAGATAGATAGATAGATAGATAGATAGATAGATACACACACACACACACACACACACACACACACACACACACACATAAAGCAAAGTACACTCCCATTAATGTCCAGGCAGAGAAACAATCCATTAAACACCATGAACAACCAAGGTGACAAGGCAGCTCAGAAAAAAGTGAAAATATCCAGAAAATAAGCTGAAAGACACAGAAATATGCAATTTAAATGACAGAATTCAAGACTGCCCTTAGGAAAAAATCTCATTAAGATGCAAGAAAATTCAGACTGACACTTCAAAGAAATTAGAACTAAAAGCAGTGAACAATAGCAATACTTTATGAAGGAAATTGAAACTTTGAAAAAGAACCAAATAAACTTCTGGAGATGAAGAACTCAAAAAAAGAGATGAAGAATGAAATAGTAATATTAAGAAATATTACTGACCAGATGGAGAAAAGAACTAGTGATATCGAAGATAATAATCTAGAAATGCAGAAGGAAGAGTGAGACCTGAGAATTAAAAATTTTAAAGAACTGTACAAGAACTATTTGACACCATCAGAAAAAGCAACATAAAAATAATGTGGAATATGGAAGGAGAAGAGAGGGAGAAAGGAACAGAGAGCATATTCAAACAGTCAATGAGAATTTCCCAAACCTATAGAAAGAATTACATCTTCAAATCCTGGAAACAAACAGGACACACAATCATTCAATCCACAAAGGACTTTTCCAAGAGACTTTATATTAAAACTGTCAAAAATGAATGACAAAGAAAAAATTCTCAAGGCAGCCAGGGAAGACAGTGATTTATAAATGAAAGGTCATTAGACTATCATTGGACTTCACAGCATAAACCTTACTAGCAAGGAGAGAGTGGAACTAAATATTCAAACTATCAAAAAAAAAATATTACCAGCCAAGAATAATATATCTAGCAAAGCTCTTCTTTAGATATAAATGAAAAATAAAAACCTACCAGACATACAAAGGCTAAAAAATTTTCCACCACAAGGCCTATATTACAGAAAATACTGAAGGGGATCATTTTACCTGAAACAAAAGGACAAATGAAATGCAGAACTATGAGTAAGATGACTAACAAGCAGGCAGAAGCAAGACAGTGAAATCCTTATTAAGAACAGGGTATTTGAAGCTTAAATATTACATAATAGTTAAAGACCATCCCCCCCTCCAAAAATAAAAAATCCTTTAAAAAGATAAGAAGACAATAGCTACTGCAACGAGAAATTAATATTTAGTATATATAGGGATAATGTGAGACAACAAAAACAGAAAAAGGGAAGGAACAAAATTCCAAATATACTAAGGGGAATAGAGATACAGAAGAAAATAGATAACTGTATATAAATAACTATCCTTTACATCAACTTAATGGTAACCACACACCAAAAATCCAGAACAAGTCCAGAACTGAGACATAATGTAAAATAGGAGGGAACAGAGAAAAAAAAACACATAAAATTAAATAACATCAAATTAAAATAACAGACAAAAACAAAGATAAAGAAACAAAGAAGACACCAAGCTACAGAAAACAAAGGATAAAATGGCTATAGGAAATTCTCATACATCAATAATCACCCTAACTGTAAATGACCTGAGCTCACTAGTAAAAAGGCAGAGAGAAGCAAATCAGATCAAAATACAAAACTCAACCACATACTGCCTTCAAAAATACCTCTGAGCTGCAAGAACAAATGTAGACTCAAAATAAAAAGGTGGAAAATGATACTCTAAGCAAATGGCATCTAGATAAGCAGGTGTAGCATAATTATATCTGACAAAATAGACTTCAAGATAAAAATGGTAATGAGAGAAAATGAGAGACACTTCATGATGATAATGGGAACCATATATCAAGAAGACATAACACTTATCAACATTTATGCTCCCATTCAGGAAGCACCAAAATATATTTTTAAAAATTATTAATAGAACCAAAGGGAGAAACTGACAAAAACACAATTAGAGTAGGAAACCTAAATACTCCATTGCCAGCTATGTGTATATATATCATCCAAACAGAAAATCCATTAGGAAGTATCAACTTTAATAACACAATAAACTAATTGGACATATTCAACATTTACAAATTTACAAAACACCTTTTCTAGTGCACATGGAACATTCTTAAGGATAGGCCACATATTGAGAAACAAAACTAGACTGACAAATAAGAAAATTTAAATAATACTAAGCATATTCTCTGACAATAATGCTTTGAAATTAAAAATCAACTTCAGAAATATGTAGAAATTAAACAGCATGCTATTTAAGAATGACTGGGTCATAGAAGAAATTAAAAAAAAGAGAGATCAAGAAATACAAAAAAAACCAAATGAGAATGAATGAACCACACACATATCAAAACTTTTGGGACACAGCAAAGTGATAAGAAGAGAAAAATATATACTATTACAGGCCTATCTTGAGAAACAAGAAAAATTCCAAATAAGGAACCTAACATTACATCTTCAAAAACTAGAAAAAGAACAAATGAAGACCAAAGTCAGCAGAAGGAAAGAAATAATAAAAATTAGAGAAGTAAATGAAATTGAGAACAAAAAGGCAATAAAAAACATAAATGCAACAAATACCTGGTTCTTTAAGATTAATAAAATTGACAACTGTGTGGCTAGACTCACTATGAAAAAAAGACAAAGGACACAAATAAAATCAGAAATGAAAAAGGAGAACTTAGAACAGATACCACTAAAATACAAAGTATAATACAAGAATATTGTGAAAGATTATCTGCCACCAAATTCAATAACCAAGAAGAAATAGACAGGTTCCTAGAAATATACAGACTTCCTAGACTGAATCATGAAGAAATACAAAATCTAAATAAGCCAATCAAGAGTAAAAAATTGAAACAGTCATCAAAAATCTCCCCAAAGTGAAAGTCCAGGAGCAGATGGCTTCTCTAGTGTATTCCACCAAACATTCAAAGAAAATTTAAAATACCTGCTCTTCTCACTTTTGCAAAAAACCCTGAAGAATTGTCTATACTTATTTTAACATTATCTTGATATCAAAACCTGGTAAAGATAACACACACAGAGATCAAACAAAAGTATAGACCAAAATCTCTGATAAATGTAGTTGCAAAAATTCTAAACAATATTCTAGCAAATTGAATAAAACAATACATAGGGATGTTTTAACATGCAAATCTATTAATGTGATAAATCACATAAATAAAACAAAGAATAAAAATCATTTGACCATATCAGTAGGTGTGGAAAAAGCATTTGACAAGATGCAGCATTCATTTAAGATTAAAACACTTAATAAAATGGGTATGGAAGGAAAGTATCTCAACATTATAAAGTCTACATGAAACAAACCCTCAGCTAGAATGATACTTAATGGTGAAAAACTAAAAACTTTCCAAAATCAGAAACAAGACAAGGCTGTCTCCTACCACCACTGTAAATCAATATAGTGTCGGTAGTCCTAGCTAGAGCAATCAGGCTAGAGAAAGAAATAATGACATCCAAACTGGGAATGAAAAAGTCAAATTATCATTTTTTGCAGATAACATGATCATCTATATAGAAAACTTTAAAGATTCCACTAAAAAATGATTAGAAACTATAAACAATCACAGTAAAATTTCAAGATATAAAATCAATGTACAAAAATCCATAGCATTTCTACATACTAACAATAAATTTTCAGAAAAAAAAATTTTAAAAAAATTTCTTTTGCAATTGCAGCAAAAAAAAAAAAATTAAAATACCTAGCAATAAACCTAACAAAGCATGTGTAGGACCTATACACTAAAAGCTATAAGACTGTATTAAAAGAAATTGGACAAGACAAAAAGAAATGAAAAGATATTCCATATTCATGAACTGGAATAAACAACATTGTTAAAATGTCTTTATTACCTAAAGCATTATGCAGATTTAATGAAATCCCCATTAAAATCTGACTTTTTAAGAAAATCAAACAACAAAAACGTTAGATTTGTATGGAAGCACAAAAGACCCCAAATAGCCAAAGCAATCCTGAGGGGAAAAACAAACAAAAAAAGAAACAAACAAGGCTGGAGGTATCACTTCGTTTGATTTCAATTTGTACTACAAAGCAACAATAATCAAATCAGCATGGTATTGGCAAAAAACAGACACATGGACCAATGGAACAGAATGGAAGTACAGAATTAAACCCTTTCATATATAGGCAAATAATTTTTGACAAAGAAGCCAAAAACATACAGTGGAAAAAAGAAAGCTTCTTTAATTAATGGTGATGGGAAAACTGGAAAGCCACCTGCAAAAGAATGAAACTAGACTTCTGTCTGTCACCATACACGAAAATTAACTCCAAATGGATCAAGTACCTAAACATAAGATGTGAAGTGATAAATTGTATAGAGGAAAATGAGGTCTTTATGAATTTGACCTTAAAGGCAAGGGAAGTAAAAGCAAATGGGTTATATCAAACTAAAAAGCTGTGCAGGAAAAGAAATCATCAACAAGGCAAAGAGGCAACCATCTAAATGGGAATATATATTTGCAAACAATGCCTCTGATAAAGGTCTAATTATTCAAAATTAATAAGGCATTAATATAACTCAACAATAAAAAAGCAAACAGTTCATTTAAAAAATGGGCAGAGGACCTGAACAGACACTTCTCCCAAAACATACAAATGGTCAACAGATATGAAAAGATACTGAACTTCACTAGATATTAGGGAAATGCAAATCAAAACCACAAGGAGATACTATCTCACACCTGTTAGAATGGCTTTCATCAACAGGATAAGTAATAACAAGTGTTGGAGAGGCTGTGGGGAAAAAAGAACTTTCATACACTGCTGATAGGAATAGTACAACCATTGTGGAAAACAATACGGAGTTTCCTCAAAAAAACCTAAGAATTTGATTACTGTATGACCCAGCAATCTCTCTTCTGGATGTTTATTCCCAAAACTTAAAAAAACATTTATTCACAAAGATATATGCACCCCAATGTTTATAGCAGCGTTATTTATGGTGGCCAAGACATGGAAAGAACGAAAGTGTCATATGATAAATGATTGGATAAAGAAGATGTGGTACATATATATAATGGAATATTACTCCGCCATAGAAAAAGATGAAATGCCACCCTTTGCAACAAAATGGATAGATCTTGAGATAATTATGCTAAGAAAAATCAGTCAGATGGAAAAAGTTGAAAACCATATAACTTCACTAGTATGTGGGATATAAAGCTGAAAACAACAAATGAACATGACAAACAAACAGATTAATGGACATGAACACTGGATTAGTAATTATCAGAGGAAATGGGGGCAGATGGGTGGTAGATGGGAGAAAAGAGGTCAAATATTTGATGATGGAAGGAAATTTAATTTTGGATGGAGAACAGACAAGGCAATATATATACATGACATACTGTTGAATTGTACACTTGAAACTTTTTTGATTATATCAATCAATGTAACACCAACAATTTTAAATTTAATTAATTAGTTAATTAAATTATGAATAAAAATAAAAATAAATAAATAAATAATCAAACAAACAAACAAATAAATAAAAGAAAGAAGGTTCCTAGACAAGGTTTTGGAATTCTCTGATCTTTTCACAAAAGAATCTAAAAAAATGACAAATGCAACCAAGAAAAGAAGTGGCAGAATTTTTTTTTTAATGTTCTCTATTGATAACTCAAGAAATAGATATCTATAATAGTTACTTCAGCAAAGAGAATTATGAGCTTTGTCAGTAATTAATGAAAAAAATTGAATAATCTGACAAGTATTTATTCTTTGGTAAAGGTCGAAGTTACATTTTGTGAAAACTATGGGAATTAAGTGTCTATTCACATTCTATGAATTTAATCGCTGAAGTCCAGTCAGGCCATTTTAATAGTGGGCAGCAATATTACCATTTTTTTATATTACATGTAGATTTCAAGAATGAGATAAATTTTAAAACCTTTTAGTATTGATGTTCTAGATATTGAAAAAATTCTCAAAAATGTGCCAACCAGACACAAACTGTATTAGAAGCACCCTCTCCTCCCCAGTGAAAATAACAAAAGAGTTCCATCAGGTAGCTGCATCCTTGATAACTTTCAGAAAAAATATCTGATGAAAAGAGTGATATTTCATGAATTATATTTCACCCATTTAACAGAATTTTCAAAATCTCTCTTCTTCCTTTAGTATACTGTATACATAATTTAACCATTTTATGCCACGTATTGCTAACTTTTCTTCAGGTTTAGAGATAGGATCATTATAATTGTGAAGCCCAATAATATTTTGTAATTTACAAAATTTTCTTTCACAGAAAATATTATGTTTCCACATGATTATTTTACAACATAGTAGTTTAAATTGTATTAACAATTTTATCTTTAAAAAAGTTTTTTCTTTGCTTTTTGAGTAGCAAAAAATAACTATTTAATTTAACTTAGTTCAACAAGCATTCATTAAAGTTATCCAAAACATAGTTTTTTACTATATCTCACTAATGTTTTCTATTTTGAAATTTAGCTAAAGATGCACAGAATATTACAATTTTATTGTCTCTAGCTCTTCTTAACTAAAAGGCCTTTGTCATAAATACATTTCTTAAATTTCTTAAGCCAGTGTTCTTTTTTTTTTTTTTTTTTTTGTGGCTTCAATCTAAACCACAGTATAGGGTGAAATAAGTTAGATAGAAAAACTTGAGAATCATATGATTTGACTTATATGTGGGTATAAAACTAAAAGCAACAAATAAAGCAGACAAACAAACAAATAAAAATTTATAGACACAGACAACAATTAGTAGTTACCAGAGGAAAAGGCAGAGTAGATAAAGATAAAGGGGGTCAAATATATGGTACTGGAAATTTGACTTGGAGTGATGAACACACAACACAATATACAAATGATATATTATTAAATTGTATATTTGAAACTTATAATTTTATTAACCATTGTCAACCCAATAAGTTTAATTTAAAATAATAATATTAAAGGAAAAAAAATAAATAAACCACAATGCAAACCACTGGCACGTATTAGTGTCCCAGTATTGAAAATAAACCTCTTTAATGTGACTTCTTTAGAATACTGTTCAAATTTACATTGTTGTAAACTTAATGCCATCCTATACAGAAGTGTTAAGAGTTCTGTTTATTTATATAATATATGATTGTTTGTAGTATCTTAGGATATCAGACTGTTAGAAAGGTTTGGCTGTTTGCCAATCAAGGTTCATGTAACAAAACTTCTGTAATCCTCAAGCATCAAAATCATTGGATTAACAATATTTAAACTTGAACAAATACTTACATTATAAATGTATCAAATTTTAAAACAGTCTATCTATAGCAAATGATTGATTTCCAATTTATATTTGGATGTGTGACTGTGTGAGAATATTTAAATTTCAAGATAGATAGATATCTAGAGAGTGAGAAAGACTGGTTATTATACTCTAAAAGTATAAAGAAAGCACACAGAGCACTAAAACCCTTGGTACAATGTCAAAGATTCTCTCTCGAACTTTAATGAATATTTAATTTTCTTTTTTTTTCCTTTTTCTCTTTTTTCTTTTTCTTTTTTTTTTGCATTTTGCATTTTGCATTTTGGCTGCTACTGTTTCTGATTAAATTGCATTTATTAGCAGAATTATGGATAAAATGTATAATGAGTAATACAAAAAAGCAAGGGAGCCTATTAAGATATAGTTTGAAGCAGCATTAGTCCTCTCTCTTCCTTGAGAGTTTTTTCCTTAAGGAAATTTTCAAAAGGCATGAAATGTATTACAGTGTAATTCGATGTAAACAATCTAAACACAAGCACATGAGCTTTTTAAATACTATATTAATGATACTTCATTATAGTAAGAAAATTTAAAGTGAGTTATTTATTGTATACATTTTCTTATCTAGCTAGTTGGTGAAAAATATATTTTTCACATTTTATAAAGCAGTTCATATTCAAAAAGTTACTCAGATTCTATTATAAATTTCTTGAAAATATAAATAATATCATTTTTAAATCCAGATGTGCTAGATTATATTGTATTATTTTTTTATAATTCCAAAATATAATAGTGTGCAAATGTCTCATTTTCAAAATATGATTTTTTTGTTTAATTTGTATATACTTTGTTGGTACAGCATTGAATTCAATAAATAAAATTGTTTTGCAAGATAATAATAGCTTCACTTTTTCCTATAATAAAATGATGAGTATACAAGATAAATTTCTAAAAATGCAAAAACTTACAAAGAATAAAGCATTTTCCACTTATTAACATTTTCACAAATGTATAAGGATATCTCTGTGACTATATACACAATTTCACATATTTTTAACATCGTTCTCCGTTCTCTAGAATCTTTTCCTATAAACATTTCTTGATATATTTTATATAAATATATATGGATCTACATTATCAGTGTTACTGATGATATGCTTGGGTGTGTGATGTGCATTCTCTGGATACACATTGTAATTTCTTCTATGAAAGCAATATATGTATTTTTATTCAACAGTATTTGTTGAATATTGAAAACTATTTATTGAACATTTATCATGTACCATGCACTGCAGTATTCACTAGAATAATTCATGTTTGTAAACTTCTTCAGTTGTATTTATGAGAATAATTTTTTAAAAAACTGTTACAAAGAAGCTCATTTGAAATCTCAACGTGTATTGCCAAGTTTTCTCTTTTAATTTCTAGACCTCAAAGCAGTACCTCAGAATGTCTTTTTGTACCTTTCCTCAATAACACTGAATATTAAAACATTTATTAACTTTTGATAATTGGCAAAAATTTTTCATTTAATATGACATTCCATTTATTAGATCATTAGCGAATTTTTTCATACTCTTTTTCGATTTATGTTTTTTCTGGAAATTGCCTTTTTATGGTCTTTACACACATCTTTGTCCATCTAGATGTTTCATTGTTGTAATAACATAAAAAAGCTTTATAAATTAGTGTATGGGTCACACGCATTTTCCCATTTTTGCTGGAAAATTAAATTTTATAGATCTAAGTTAATCAATTATTTATTTTATATTTTGTTTTGTGTGGTCTATTTAGAAGTATTTCTCTCTTCTAATCTTTAAGAATGCCAATTTATGTTTTAGTCTCACATTTTTAAGGTATAGTTTTATTTTTATATAAATATTTTTTAGTATCTGGAATTTATGCTAATATAAGGAATGGAGTACAGAATTCTCACCATTTTAGTTTTTCATTTTAATTTCTATAAATTTAAATTCTATTCATACCTTATTATTAATAAATTTATAATAGCTACTTTCTCCTTTTTAGATATTTTTACATAACTTTTTTTAAAAAAAAAACAGTATCTAAATCTTAGAGAATTATTTCTACTTTAAAAATATTTCCTTGGTCATTGTTTTTGTATTATGGTTTCTCCATTCTTTCTTTGATCATTTTGATCATGTAATTTCTTGATATCTCTTTATTTTTTAGGGTTCCATAATTTTTGAATTCCAAACATTTTCAAGGACATGCATTTTATGAATATCATAATCCAAATATTTCTATATCTTTATATATCATTTTTCAATAGTTACCAAATATGACATTGTATAGTGCTTATATTTCGATCCATTTTTTTTAGTGAGCACTAGTTCTCTCCTGAAATTAGAGTAAAATATTCATAAAATAAATCCACATTGACAAATTTTTTAGTTATAGTATCATCTAAGATAATATAGTAGTATTAGCTGTATTATATATGTACTATGTACATTTTAATATACAGACTTTAGAGATGTGTGCATGTGTGTGTGCACATGTGTGTGTCTGTGGGATTAAATGGTAGGGCATTGTCATAAAATAAATATAGAGTGAAATATTTGATAATTTTCTGCTATACATTTTCTACTATAGAGCTCAAAAAGTTTAAAGAAGATCCAAAGTCTGTTTTCAGAAAATTCTCAAATGCTTCTATTTGAATTAAACAATCGTTTCGACTAAATTTTTTTTTAGTATAGACAAAATTAGAAACTCCAAAGAATGATTAATAATGTTCTTTAGAATATTTAATTCCCTATTACAGTACCTTTTGAATTTAAAAGCCTATGTTGGTTTTTCCTAAACTGTGCTTACATAATGTAAAAAAGTCAAAAATAAAAGATTTAATCTAGACAGAAAATTTTAGATAGATATTCTATAGTATCATTTTGAGGTTGACTGAATGTTTATCAAGTGAAATATATATATTTTGGAACAATCCACAGTACATTATTCCTATCTTTTAAAATTTAAATCATTTTTCACATGTAAAAATTCCACCTACTGTAAGTTTCATGTCTTTCTAGTATATTAACTTTAAATTTTCCTTTTTCTTTTATACTTGCCTACCCAATCTTTCTTTATTTTCTTTGAGAGCTATTGTATCAGGCTTACAGACATTATTTCCTTCATTCTAATTCCTTGAATTATCTTGAAAATTATATCTAAAATGATAACCATCCAAATATGCTTCTCTGGAATCTTTTCTTTTTCTCTGCTTTAGCTCCTTATTCACTTATTCACACCATGATATTTACCAATAGTTATAATTTACTTTTAGTATTTGAAATTCTGAACAAACCACATGACCATCTACCATTCTAAACGTCTCACTCTTGCTTCAGAATCCCCAGTTCTGGAAGTTACTGAGATTATTTATAGTCCCTAGAATATCATCTTTCTTTTGAGGTGTCATCTAGCTGAAAACTGTATTTTATACTTTACATAAACCATTCCTTTACTGGTTGATCCATATTAAACTCTTAGCTTCATTATTCTATCCTCTCTATATACTGTTAGAATATTCCTTAAAGTCTCTTTTTTCTATATCTTCAAATGCTTCTTTATTCTTTTATCAAAAATTTCCCAACTTATAAATCACTTTCAGTGATGTCATCATTTCTTCACCTGTGCATAACTTACTACTCACTTCAAAACAGATTTCTTCATCAGCATGTCAAGATCTATTTAAGGTTACTGGCAGTATTTGTTTGTTTCTTTATTTGTTTTTCTTTTTGCTAAAGCAGTGGATCATTTTTGGTCATTTGTAACTTGAACTGTCAATTGCATTTGACACGTATGCTACATTTCTTTTTGACTCCCTGTGTTTGATTGTAACTCTCTGCCTACTGTTACTAAGATATTATACTTTCAACTTCTCTGATTCCTCATTCTTATACTCTTTGGAGGATTTCTCATGATTCTTTGCTTCTTAAGTATTATTACTTCTCAGGTTCTATCTTCAACATTTTTCCATTTAGATTCTATATATTTTTTTATGTGCTCTCAATAATTCCCAAGGTTTTGAAAAAAATATTACTAATGAATGAATGAGATCAGAACTGTCTCCTTCCCAGAACTTTTGACTTTATATGACTGTATATTAAATAACCACTGTGGCATTGCAATATTCTGTATATTTTGCAGACACCTCTGCAGGCACTCATTAGAATTTGATACACAAAGCTATAGATTCATTTTGAAAACATTCATTTTTTTTCTGAATTTCAAGAATTGGAATTCAGTAACTGAAATGAAGTACCTCTTGGGGCACTAAATAGTAAAATGTAATTCATACAGAATTATCTTGCAGTATAATAATAACATTAAAATGCCCTAGAGTTTATTGCTGTGACATATTTTCAACTTCAGAATTGTTTTTCTGCTTTCCCTGAAAATTGTTTTTTGAATTTCTCAGTATTTAAAGTAGTGTGATAATAAGAAACCATATTCACTGTAGGCATTTTGTTTATATTTGAAGCTATTGAGTTTAGGAAATGGAAAATTAATGTAAGTTGCCTAATTGCAAAACAACTGAAATATCTCAATTTTAAGAATAACTATTTATGTATACACATGGCTATATAGTTATGTGTATAGCCATACTATAATTATTAAAATTTATAGATTTTGTGTTGCAATATGGTTTTTTGAAAAGGGTCACAGACTCTTAAGTAAATGACTACTACTAAAAATAATGAACAATTATATGCTATTACATTGGTAGGTCTGAAATTTAACAACTACAGTTTAAATATTTGGAATTTTTAATGTAGATACCTGTAAACCCCTCCTGTTGGATATATTTTTCTTTTATGCAGACTTGCTCTAGTATCTTATTCCTACTACCTTACTATCTCCAACATCAAGTTCAAACTCCTTACAGCATATAAGGACCTCACACTGCCCTCATACTCTTACGTTTATGTGTTTATGTATCTATGTTATTATCTTGGTAGAAGCAAACAAACAAAAACAGCAATAACTAACACTGTTAAATAGATCATTTGAAGAGTAGTGTGGGGAATGTTTCCTTGTTTTTGTTCCTGTTAAACAGCAACCGTATGTTGATTGTGAGATTATTCATACTTAATTATTTATTGCACTATTTGTTTCTGTAACACTAATTAGTTCACATACGATTGATAAGTATGGCAGTGATTTAGCATAATGTGGAATTTATAATTGTTCATACGTATTTTTTGTGAACACAATCATTTTCACCACCAAGAAATAGTAACTAAACGCAAAGTACATGATGCGAACACCTGAAGCCGCAAACGAACAGACACTATATCACAACAATCATTTCTTACCTGAATCAATTTGTCCATGAGCTCTGCTTTGGAAATAATTATTTTCTATTTCTTCCAATCCTTGTTAATTTCAGCAGTTGCAAAATCTTTCTTACACACACATTTCCATCATTTTTTTTTTTTTACTTTTTAAATAGAAGGTAAAGCCCTATATTTTTAGTATTATTTATTTGTGAAAACAATCTATACTGGTATTTTTATTATAATTATTATTGATTTCTCTTAATGATCACAGTACAGAATTATACAGATATTAAAATTTGTCCCAACTCTATTTTCTCATAACTCTTGTTGTTTTTAGTGTGATTTTGCAGAAGTTTTCAAGAATGCTTATATCATGTGTTGGCAGAAATTCTATCTCTACACAAGTGATGTATGGTTTTAAAACTATAGTTAATAACACTTTTTAAATTAGTTTTTAACAGTTTTTGGTAGTTTATCTCATTTAAAGCTCATAACATTCCTGATAGATACTTGTTTTGCCTATTTAAAAAAAAATTTTGCTTACAGACGAGAAAAATACAATTCTAAGAGGTAACATGCCCAATATAAATAAAACAACTAGTAGATTATAGTCTCAAGATTTAAACCCTATCAATACTCATTGACTCTGCAGTTAACTAGCAACAAAACACTGACTCTTTATATTAGAAAAATATTTATTATAAATAACTAATCTCACACTTGATTTAAACCATGATGCATACATAACTACCAATTCTCCGTCTATAAGAGGCCATGTATATATTCAAATCACGTAAAATCACACATGCCTCTGTGCCAAGCAATCTTCTAATCATTGCATATATAGTTGTCATAAAAATGATCATGGCTACCTGTTCTCATAGATATTGCACAACAGTAAGAAGAAATGTATATTAAAATCTTATTAGGTACATAAAATAATTTCAGGTAGAAAGATCAAGAACAAGGTTATGGGAGAAGGTAACTGCAAAGTTAATACTGACATCAGGGAAAGTTTCTCTCTATAAGAGCCATTTGAAAACTCATATTCAGACACAGAAAATGGAATAGTTGAATATAATAAGTTTTAGTGTTTTCTAAGTAATGAGATAGAGGGAAAGTTGGACAAAGTAGTTAAGATCCTTAATTAGGGATGATTATGGTTAAGGATCTTAAAATTGAAGCTAGAGAAGAATGACAATGCAGAAAAAATAAGAAATTTATCATAGTAAAAACCATAAAATAATTATTAAAAAATTGTTAAAGAAGCAAAGAATATTTGAGCTAGAAGTATTAGCTTAATTAAGTAGGAAGGAAAAGTAGTGATGTTGAGAAAGCAGGATGTTTCAATTTTGTATTTTGACATGGTGCATTTATTTATTGTCAAGCACAAACTCTGGGAAAGAATGAAATGGTAGATACAGTCATGCATTGTTTATTTAATGGAATATTTTCTGAGAAATGAATCTTTAGGCAATTTTGTCATTGTGCAAATATCATAAAGTACACTTACACAAACCTAGATGGTATAGACTATTGCTCCTAAGCTACAAACTTATACAGCATGGTACTATACTGAATACTGCAACTGTAACACAATGGTATCTGTGTATTTAAATATAGAAAAAATACAGTACAAAAAAGGTATAAAAGATAAAATATGGACACCAGTATACAGCAGTTACTTTGAATGGAGCTTGCAGAACTGAGAGTTGGTCTGGGTGAGTCAGTGTGTGCATGGTGAATGAATGTGAAGGCGTAGGGTATTACTGTACACTAGTGAAGACTTTATAAATACTTAAACTATTCAAAATTTATATAGAAATAATTGTCTCCAATAATAAATTAACCTTAGATTATTGTATTTTACATTATAAGCTTTTTAATTTTATAAAGTAAAATTATATTAATACATTGTACTATGATTTTATGATGGCTACAATATCATCAAGTGATAGGAATTTCTCAGCTCCTTTATAATTTTATGAGATGACTTTTGTATATGGAGTCCGTTGTTAATGGAAACATTATTATTTAGTATATTACTGTAGAGAATATTGGATTAGTTGATAGAAAAACTAAAGGACAGGTAATTAGTTATATTAAAATTATCTACGAAGATAAGTGAGTAGTCAAGGAGAGAATATTCTAAGTTAAAGTTATCAGTGATTTAGGTGGAAAGCCCAGTCCATCATGGATGACAAGAAGAAGAAATAATATTAGATAGTAAGATCTGGTGACTTGCATTCCATGAGGAGAATGGAGAACAAGTGTTCTAGATTTAATAGCAAGAAGGGTCTCTTATACACATAAGTTCTGCAATTAGGTGGGTTAAGTGTGAATAATATATACCAGTTAAAGAAGATACAGATGTTTTATATCAAAGTAAGAAGATAGAGGTATTTTTTAATAAAAGCTGCTAATTCAGAAGGATTTGCTGATGACAGACTAGGAGTGCCCTAATGTAGATTGGGGGAGTCTGAGAAGGCATGGAGAAGTGAACAGTCAGGTCTGGTTAGTAGCTGTGCAAAGCAAAAAAGGGAGAAGTGTGATAATGGATGCTCCGAGGTACTTGGACAGATAAGGGTGTCTATGTAAATGGAAATGTAGGCATGATGATCAATTCTGGTATGGTGGGTAATTAGATGAAGAAACTGGTTATAAACTTAAACCAGTGAAGATAAATAGTTTGGTTGTATTCTGTATGCTCTTCCTTCTGTCCTATATTATTCTTGCTTTGTGTCTTGTATTTTAGTGAATTTATTAGTGAAATTGGTTTGTTGCTTTATTCCTCTTGCTTTCATACTTTTTTATTTTATAATTTTGAATATCTGTTAATGCAGCTTTTGAATTTTCCATTTTTAGAACTATGTCTGTTTTTCTAAGAAGACTTGCTTTGCAGTTGCTGATTATACAGTGTTATAGCACTCTGTCTTTCTTATTTGAGTACTTTGTAATAGCAAACTTTCTAGCAGATGCATTTTCTTTTCAAGGTCAGCAAAATTATATATGTTGGTTGGTGCTGTTTTGAGTGTTAACATTTTTTGTTGTTGTTGGGTATAAGAAATGGTTATCTTATTTTTCACATCTATAAAACACAATTACACATATTATATCTTACAGGCATCCTTGATTCCATTTTATCTTGATTACTTAATTATCTAGGTGGCATTTATGTGACTGCAAAGAAATGGTTTATAGGAAATAAAATGGTTCATTTAGTTCCAGCAAAGTAATGTAATGAATGAATCATTTCTAACAAATAAAACTGATTCAACAGTACTAACTCAGCAGTCAGTGTTTCAATACAAGACAGACTTTTGTCTAATAATACTTGATGTTAATTTCTTATGAAAAAGAAAATAGAATTTATGTGGCTGCCCTTTTGTTCAGATTTTCGGGCTTTTACAGTTTAGAAAGAGGATAACAGTACTGTACTAACTAATAAAAAAATATAACTAAAATAGTAAATGCAATGTGCGCAGAACATTCTGTCATGCCTTCATGTTTCCTATTTAGCATTCAGTTTCCTGGTCGACACTGCCTAACTCCTAATTTTGTTTTGTATACACTGAACTTCCCTTTGGAGTAAGCATTTACCTGACAGAAAAGAAGAAAGTTGTATATATCTTTGGATGACAGAACAAAGAAAATAGGTGGAAGTTATTAAGAAAAGTTTGGCTTCATATAAGTATAAAATTTTACTAATAAAACTGTTTATTTTCAAAAAGTATTTTATCAAAATCTAAGATTTATCACTATGTTTACATTCTTCCTTAATATACAAGGTATTCATAATGCTTTAAGTCCAAATACCTTCTATTTTATATTTTTTGTTCTCCAGTATTTTATTTATTTTTGTAGATAAATATAAATTATTATTATTTTATATAATCAAATATAGATAAATTATGTTATTTTACGTAGAATTATCCACATATATGTTAGTTTTTTTGCTTAATATCATTTAGTTTATCTCCTCTATTAGTCCTGGAATCAATTTCTTTTTCTCAAAGTTGATCCTTTAGATGTTCATCTACTCATAGACAAAATGTCTATTGAGTATAAGATTTGTTAGTCTAACTAGTAATGTCCTTATTTTACATTTTCATTAAAAGACATTTTGCTTTGCTTATTTTCTCCTACATGAAGTTCTAGAATCTTGAGGAACTGAACTGAGCCATATAGAAACTTCTAGAACATTGTTTTACCTTTCTTCCACTAAACTCTTAAACAGTGTTCAGAGCCAGCTCTGCACAGCATTACTTCTCAGAAATATATTCTGTTTTTATTTACACTTCATCCAATTTCACAATATGTGGGAGCCTGCCGGCTAAGATCGAACAAGTTCCTGAGACGGGGAGTGAGGATTGAGAAAAGAAGAGAGAGAGAGACAGAAAGAGACAAAAGATAGAGATGGGAGGGCTAACAGTAAATACTGCGACCGGAGTTTATTTAGCACAGCATATATATGTGCTTGGAGAAGCGACATTCATACATATGCAAATGATCTCTGACCTTTACTTAAGTTCTCCCAAAACATCCTCGTTCCTGTTTTTGTCTCTTATTCCCTGGGGCAAGGAATGTCTCTTATTCCCTGGGGCAAGAAACATTCAACATTAAGCCAAACTTCCTCCTTCAGAAACAAGCTATCCATTAAGGAGCCCACCTGCTCTGTAAACTTCCAGCTTGCAGGCAACTCCAACTCTGTCTGCAGGGCATTCCTCAAGAATGGCTCCCAACAACAATACCAGCCACAGGCAGTACAGAATAAAAATTGATCACCATTTTTTTTCTCCCCAAAATCTCCATGGTCCACTATAAATATCCCATCACATAAATTAAGTAGTGCTTTTAATTTAATTCTTAACTGTTCTCAGAACTTCTCCTTCTTACTGAAATTGCTGATATCAAGAAAAGGGTAGAGGTTGGGGGCAAGTTTTACCTAGAGTCTTAAGTGAGGAATTCAGGCTTCTAGGTCAGAAAGGACACTAATTATTTCTGAAAAATTTCTCCACTATTTTTGTATCTATATTTCTTCTTTCAGTAATAATATGACACAAGAATCATAGGCTTCAATTAAGTATTTAATACCATCTGTAATCAAGAACTATCAATAAAATAATATTTTATAAATGAGACACTAAATAACTTAATCTATGTGTGCTTTATTCTTTATTTCTTGATTGTCTCTATATTTTCATATATGCAAAAATAGAATATATGCTATCAGTAAGTCAGAAATAAAATATTTTACTTGTCTAACATTTATCATTTCTAAAATTAGATCTCCGAAAACATGAGCGGTGCATTTAAGTTAAAATTTATATTGTTTACCAATATCTAATCATAATAAAAATTATGGCAATTAATATGATCTTAGGCTAAAAGAAAGTAAGGATGAGGCATCTGGCATATAAACTTGAGTGAAAATAGCTTATATTTTAGATTATTTATATTTAATATAATTTATATTATTGCCCTCTTTCTTAATCATTCAGAATTTTTTTTAAAAAACCCTTTTAAAGAAGTCAAATATTCAAACTATTCAAATTTGTTTTATATTACAGGATTTAATTCAATGACTAGTGTTGATTTTTCGGTAAAAGTTTCATAACACATGGTTTTAGAATATTTAATATACATATATATTTTTACACCCATGAATTTCAAACTTTTTAAACTATTAGAATTAGAGTAAGAAATGCATATTAGTTTCATAAAAACAAATGTGTTGATACAATTGAAACTATTAAAAGAATAGTTCAAAAAATGATACTTACCTATCTACAATTTATGTTAATATGTTGCATCCAGCCTATAACAACCATTTCTCTTTTTTTCTATTTTATTTTATTCTTGTTTCTATGCTATGCTGTGCTGTGCTGTGCTGTTCTGTCCTGTCCTATCCTATCTTATCCCTTTATATGATATTGAGAATAACACACTAATTCTATTTTTTAACTTACTAATGGATCACAACCAGCAGTTTGGAAAATATCCTTATTAAAATAAATATATTTGAATTACATGAAGGCATTATTTATTTAGAATGTTATTACATAGTGACATGAACACTTCCAATTATTGAGGAAAGAATTCTAAGGCATAGTTTGAATATGATGAGAGTTACAGAAATCAAGTTACATATCTTAATTTCAGATACTGGCAGATGCATTATACCTAATATATTATACATAATTCAGCTGTGAACCAGTCGTTTAAGTTCAATGTACTCATCATTATAAATGATCTTTTAGATTATTCATGCTAAAAGTCCTTATGCAACATATGTCTTATATGATTTATAAACTGTCTTTTATTCTGCTATTCTTCTAGCCTGCTTTATCTCACTCCAACAAGAACAAAATGTTTCAGAAAAATCTGTTTTGTTCTTTTAAAAAATGACTAAAACTAATCTAAAGACTTACTTCGGCAGTTAATAACTCTCTTTGACTAAAACACAGTGTTCAAGGATCACAACTTGTAAATGCGAAGTTATTTCATCTATAAATTTATAGTTTATCTATGTTAAGAGAGGTGGAAAGACATGGATTTTCTTGAAGGTGTTCAGGGCTTCTAACTTCTCTGATTTGCCATTGTAGATTCTGCTAGTATTCACTCATGTAGTTATTAGACATATCTATTTGCTTATAATGACAGAGTTATTTTTGAATTGACATTTCCACCATGAAAGGCAACATAAAGCATTATTGAAAGAGCTGTCTTATATGAAAATTATTAGAATGGTCAGAACATAGCAGTGTATGTACACTAATCACAGGTGCTCAATGACTATCTGTCAAATATAAGTGGATTCTCATAAGGTTTGTATTTTTCCAAATAACCACAATTGGAAATGTAATTAAAACTGTGTATGTTTCTGTCACATTTATTTGCATCATATCTTCTTTGGCAGCAGATTTTCAGTATGAGTAATAAGGGTAGATATACCTCTAAACACTTTTCAACAAATAATGTTTGCATTTATTTCAGAGTATATAGTTAATAAAAATTATTTTAGTAAATACAAAAACAAAACAAAAATGAAATATCAAAGTTAAATGTTTGTGCTTTCCTCATTTGCCACATTACTAAATCTTGTTTGTATGTAATCCTAAGTAGGTTTTTTTATTATTATTATTGTTTTTTGAATAGGCTATTAGGTTTTAATTCGTGACTACAGTTTTTGACTTGTGAATTTTTTGTCCTTTAGAACTTGCATTGATAAGTGGTCTTTTCACAGTAAATTTAGAGAGAATTGATTGCGATAGTCTAGTTATGTCACATTATCACCACTCTTACTGACACTTTAAAAAGTAATGTTTTGAAAACAAAATAATTGTGGAATATTCCTTTATCAAGTATTTACTTGTTAAATACTTTTCTTTTAATTCATTATTTATCAAATTAAAATGCTTAAAATTGAACTTCAAAATTAAGAATTAAATTTTCAATAGAAATTTTAAAATAATAACATGATTTAATTTAAGAGAAAAGACATTCTAGTAGTTGTAAACAAACTTTTTATTATAGCGATGTATAATAAAGATGTCTTGATTTTTCTATTCAGATAAAACTCTTTAATAATTGATATTCCTAATGAGAGTATAAGTAGAAGATACTAAAGTGATATTTTTACTATAATAAATATGTCCATATATTAAAAGTCAATATTACATATCATTCTGATAAAGTGCCTTACTCCTGATAGAAAAAATAACTCACTTTTACCTGAGCAGATTAAATACATTATACATGAGATCAAAGTTTTCCAGTTTTAAATGAAGTTACTTAATCTTTTTACTGAAAAATAACTTGCAAAAAGTGCACAAGTCATAGTTCACATATCATGGTATGTGTCTACAAATTGAATACATTTTACATAACCAGTTACATGCAGAACAAAGAGCAGAAAATTGTCAACCCTAAAACTCCCATCATGTTACTTTCAGAACTATCCACTACTGCTTCTCCGTGCCTTGCCAAGGGTAACCACTATCTTCATTTATGACCCTGGACAACTATTTTATTCACTTCCTAACGTTTAATTTGTCTTCCAATTAAAAATACATTTAAAAAATGTGTTTATACTTGTGCTGACAATTAAACGTCATTATTTTTTATTTAATAGGTCCCAAGTGGTATCCTTCCCGAGTTGGCCTGCAGCAAGAACGTGGTAAGAATTAACTTTCATTATTTATTTAAATTAGAATCCTTTTTCTGTCATTAATAGCTAATATGTATTTATCACTTACTAAATGACAGGTACTGCAATAAATTTTCTAACTATATTATCTCATGTGATCCTCCCAACAAGCTTATGCTCCACTTTTATGAATAAGAAATTTTAGTCTTAAAAAAATAAATTTTGCTATTTATTGTCAGTATGTATTGGAGGCAGGATCTGAAATAACATCTTTCTGTCTCTAAAGCTTTTACTGCTCTATTCCCACCTTCTTCCACCTTCTAATATATCCTCAGGAATACAACTTTTTTATTTATTTATTTATTTTGCTTTTTTTTTCTATTCTAAAACATAATAAATGAGGTAAGGAGGAACAGAAACAGATGCATTATAGGAAGAAGTATTATATCCATTATTAAGTCTCAAGTTTTTCAAAATATCAAATCCTATTCTTTATTCAGGAAATTTATAAATAGATACACTTAAAGATGAGTCTCGTTAAGGTCATTATTACTGATATCCAATCAACTTGATCTTGAATTTGCACTTGTTAAAAATAACTGTCGGTAGAATGTAAATTTTGGAGAAATATTTAGTGAAACTCCATAATGGTAAATCTATAAGAGGCATCTATTAAGAAATTTTAATCTCTTAATGTTTCCATACAATGGTAAATTACATTTTTCTAATAGTAAGGCTTTCATTTTTTAGATATCATATTTATATAAGGAAATGATGATTTCTGTGTATCTCTCTAAGATATTGTGCTTGTTTTCCTTGTTGTCAAAATTCCATATATCTCTGAGCTCTCTATGTCGATAACATAAAAATACATGGCATTCTTAGAAGCAGCACTTTCTTGATGGTCTCAAATTCTTCCAAGTTCAAATGTTCAAGACAAATTCTCATCTAGAGTTTAAAATAGAAGAATTGTTGTCTTGTTTATTTTTTTTCTCTAGATGGCCTAGTATGTGTTAGGTACATATGCCTTTCAACTCATGCATGCTGAAATAAGAAATTAAATAGTGGCATTGTTTTCTCAACTTGACTAATATAAAGAAGACTGAGAATGCCACAAACATCAATGTCAAATGTACGTTCAATTTGAAGAACACTATAATGAACTGAGGAATTACTGTTAATTCAACCTCTCTATTAAATGTAAATTTTTACTCTCCCCTCATATTTATTTACCTGGTTGAGTGTACCAGGGTGTGGTTTGAATAAGTATAGTCAAGTGTTCTTGTGTAGAAATGTGATAATGTTTTTGAAAAAAAAAAAAAAGAGTCAATTAACTGAGTGAGATAAGCAGGATAAGGTACAAAGAAGAGGAAATTTGGAATAACTCATAATTTTAAGCCTGACTCTTAGACTTATTATCTATAGGATGTTCTTTTGTAAAGTAGAGCTTGTAAAGATCCTAACTTATTTTTTTGTATTGTGTTTATAAAACACTATAAAATGATTTATATATGGTAGATGTTTTATCAATCATAATTACAAATATAAACATAATTATACTGTTTAAAAAAAAAAGACACCACCAAAACAAAGCAAGGCTTGAATATTTACATATATTTGCTAAAGTATGATCTATGAAGAGATGATGCGGCTCTCTTTAGGCATATTCTCTTGGTCCTACATATTCCTCTCCATTAGGAAAAAAGGACATAGGCATGGCAGGCCAAGGACAGAGGTTTCTGATTATCTAAAAGTGGCATGATTAATGATATCTCTGGACTCTGTCCAGTTGTTTTATTCAAATATTCTATTGATGAGATTCCATTTAAAAATGTTTTGTTTCTTGAAGTGAGAAAGTATGATAGAAGAGTAGAAAATAATCTCCTCCCAAAAGGTGTCAATAGCTGTATGTTGGAAAGATGTTTTCGGCACACTTTCAAGTGATTCAAGCTATCAGAATTTTTTGTCTTCATTAACATTTCATGTTGTTAAACATGATTGTCACAATGACATTACTGACCATTTAGATTTCAAATTCTTTACCTTGATCCACATTGCCTTAGCTTTCTATTGCTGTGTAACAAATTACCATAAATTTAGCTCCTTAAAATCATACTAATTTATTAGCTTGAATACACAATATGGCTAGATCCTCTGCTCAGTAATATTTATTGTATATTTCTCTTACTACTAAAAAGCCATTTTAGATCTCTTTGTTTTCTTTTGATACTAAATACATAAATAATCTCATTAAGCCCCATGATTTTAAATGTTAATGACTTTTGAATATCTACAGATACATCTAACCCAACTACCTACTTGACAGCTCCTGAATAACACATACTTAACATAATTTACGAAATTTTAATTTCACTTACAAATACTGCCTCCTTAATCTTCATGACAGTTAATGAGGTTGCAATGTATCTAACTATTCAAGCCAAAAATCTAAGATCTATCTTTATCTCACTAAATCCTCTCCTCTCAAGTTGAATCTGCTTTATGTTAAAATATATCTGGAATTGATCAATTTTAACATTTTCACCAGTGCCACTTAATCCAAACAAACATCATTTCCTACTTGATGAATTTAGAGCTCCTCCTAAATAATTTTCTTGCTTCTTTTTTTTCCCATTTTCCATATAATATCCATAGTGATCTTTTAACAGATAAATCATGCCTCTTCTCTCATGCTTTGCAATGACTATTCAAATAATTTTACCCCAGTTAGTTTGTACTATAATAAAATTATTTAGAGAACAGTTAAAATATAATTTTACTGACACCCAAAACTATACTCTAAAAATACTTTGCATCATATTTGATTATGATTATCAACTATTGCATTTTCTCAGAACGCAATAGTATATTAGTGGTTATAGTATGCATTTTAGATACATTAGGAAACCACTATGCATTTGAAAATTTGCTAGACATATTTTATAAAATAGATATATTCACATTTTATTTTACTTTAAAGATATATTGTACATGCAATTTCTATGTAAAATTTATTCTTAGCTTCCACTGGTTTTACATTAAAAATATTTATCATTATGCCTTGAAATTTTATTAAAATAATATTTTCTTATTATTTAAGGTGGGACTTTTTTGAAGGACTATGTAACTATTCAAAGTATTGCAGCTTCCTCCATTGTCACACTCTATTTTACAGACCTAGGCCAACAGGTCAGTTGGACTACAGTAAGTATCAATTTAAAATGCATTATATATGTCCCACATTTTAATGTGAATAATTTGCTGACAGAGAGGACAAATTCTGTCAAATAAACTCATAGTGGAACAAAATATTGTACTGAATTTTATTTTACACACAATGCAATATATATATATTATTAAATTGTACACTTGAAACTTATATGATTTTACTAACCAATGCTACTCTAATAATTTTAACAAAAAGTAAATTTAATTAAAATAAATAAATAAATTTTCCATTCTTACTATAATCAGTGGCCAAAATTTTATTCAAAAATTAGAACTATTAGAAACATTCAGTCGAAAGAAGGAAGATAAATTTCTTTTTAAATGTCAGTCTATTCTGTAACTGATGGCCCCGTTTCTGCTTTCATATGCCTTGTCAGCTAAATAAAATTTTTTCAGCTTTTTCTTCTAGGATCTTTGAATAATGAAGACCCTTTTGACATTAGAATGGGGGGAGATAAAATATTCAATAAAAAGTGAGTCAGTGAAAGGACAGTTTGGAAACTGTGAGTGAAGTAGTAAGACTTCTTTGATGTGTATGTGGGTGGGGAGTAGTGGTGGAGTTCGTTTCTCCTTGGAGGAGAAGTTTTCAAAGTGGTGACAACTGAGACCACTGACATTAGAAGAAAGAAGACTACATTAAAAGACATGGAGGACTAAGAAACAGAGAAAATACTTGACAATAGTTCACAAGTATTGAACTGTTCATGAGTAAGGAAAAAGATAGATGGAATAACTTTACTAGCAAGAGAAAATGCTGTGATATTTAGTGATAGAAATAATGAAATTGTTAATTTGATAAATAATTTTGACACTGATATACAAAAATTGTGCAATCATTCTATTTTTTAATTAAATTAAGTGTATTTACATTGTGTAGATTTTTTTATTATATTCTATTCCATATTTGTTATGTGATTACACATTTAATATTTTCTATTTAAATTGCTTTCCTTTTCCCAAGCATTAACAATCAACATTATCATGTTTACTTCTTTGAGCTTTCCCTTTACAGTCAATCAACTTTTAAAATTATTATATACACAAGGTGAATCATGCCTTATTATTTAATTCTCAAATAAAAATTTATTTTATATTCATTAGTTAAAATATTGTAACATCCATTACTTTTCTAACAATATCTCCTTTAATATATATTATCTTCCTGCACTTAGATAATCATGTATATTTTATTTTTGTTGGTGAAAGAGTTGCTTTATTTTCCAGCTTGTTGAACTTTTGAGTACTAATTTGTTGTACTGAACTTAGAATATTCTGAATCCTTTTGAAGTGTATTATAATGTTTATAAAAGAACCTATTAATTCAGGCTGCAGACATTACATAAGCAAAGAATTTGATACTTAAATGTAATATCTACAGATTTTTGCTAAATGAGATTTTAGATGAGAAAATTTTGATCTTCAAAGGTTAAAATTTTTAGTCTTTGTACACATTTATGATAAAAAGGGGATTCTGTCTACAGAAATTGTGTCAGGGTGAGTGGCATTAACTGTGAGTTCATTAGAAATTCCAGCTGCATCATTTGGATAAGCACTGAGGAGAAAAAGTGCTAAGGTAGAACTCTATGACAATTGTACTAGAAAATTATAACTTATCTGAGAGGGAAGTCATTTAAGTGACAAAGAGAACTCTGAAAATAGGCTGGCTATTTTAAAATCAACCCTATGGTTCACACAACTTTTGCTCTATATGAGTCAGTCCTATTAAATGCTAAAAATGCATTACATTGCAATCACACCCACATTATATCAACTGAATTATACAATAAAAGCAATACTTTACCACACATAACATTCTTGAACACTTACAAAATGTTAAAATGTTCTCCTAAAATGAAAGCATTATCCGATTATTTTTTCTTTAGAAACAATTTATTAATTTAGCAAGGTCAAAATTAAGATTTTAATATTATTATGCACCAAGTATGAATATGTTGTCACTGAATGTTAAGAAAATTCTTCTTTCATTGAACTTATTGAAAAACTTAGGAGAAAGGGTTAATATAATAATATAATAATCCTTATCATATAAATCCTATTAACTAGACTAAAGATCATATTCATTTCTCACCATTTTTACATTCATTCATGTGCATGAGAATATATATAGTTCTGTGTAATTTATCTCTTGCATAGATTCATGTATCTATCACGAAAATCAGATACAGAATTGTTCCATCTTCAAAAAGAAACTCCTTTATATTACTACTCTATATTCATGCATTTTTTTTCCTATCCTGGGGCAACCACCAGTCTGTTCATCTCTATATTTTTGTCATGTGGCAAATGCTCTATAAACAGAATTAAACAGCTTTTTTTCTTTTGAGATTAATACTTATTTTTCTCTAAGCATAGTGCCTTTGCAATCCATCCTGGTTATTTCATGTATCAGTATTCAGCTTCTTTTTATTTGTAAATAGTATTCTGTTGTATGGATGCAACAGAGTTTGTTTAACCATTCACACATTGACAGATATTAGGTGTTTTTTCAGTACTTTGCTATTACAAACAAAGCTGTTATCAGTGTACAGGTATTTGTTTGACCATAAATTTTTATTCATCTGGCGCACACTGTAGTTTTAAGAGTATCTTTTATATTCTAGATAAAAGAACATTTGATACATGACTTATTAATATTTTCTCTCAGGTTTTAATTTGTCTTTTTGTCCTCTTAACAGGATATTTTGTTGTTGTTGTGCAAAAAGTTTTCACCTTTAATGCTTTCTAACTAGTTACTGTTTTTTTTAAGAATCTTGCCTTTGTTGTTATATATAAGAACTTTTGCCTAGCTCTGAATCTGTGAATTTATCTCCATGTTTTCATTCAAAAAATTAATAGTTTGATATTTTACGTTTTAATCATAACTTATTTTTATTGTAAAAATTATCTATTTTTTTAATTGCCTAACTTAATATTTTCTTTCACTTTGCTCCATGTGTTCTATAATCTTATTTTATTTGTTATTTTTTTTCCTCATTTTGTATGATCATACTTTCTATTAGTCTTTCTATTATTTTGGTCGTTATTTATTTATTTTTTTTTAGTTACTTTAGTGGTTACTTAAGAGAGTACAATGTGGGTCTTAAAATATTAAACACTAATATAAATTGTTTAATTTGTTCATTAATTTGAAGATAATTCATATTTGAATGACTTTAACATATTTGAGCTTCTGACTCATCTTCTATTGCTGTGATATATTTTGATTTTCTAAATTTTTAATGTGAATCCACCAGTACAATTTTATATGACTGATATTTATTTAGATTTATCATTTTAATGGCAATTTAGTTCTTCCTTTTAATACTTAGCTTACATCTGATAAAATTATCCTTCTTTCTGAAGAACACCTTTAATGCTTTATTATAGATCTGCCATTAATGAATTCTCTCAATTCTTGATAATGTTAAAATGTATTTATTTAATTTTTATTGTTGGAGAATATTTTTTGCAGAAAAAAAAAACAATCCCATGTTGGCAGTAGTTTTTGTCTTCACTTCACAAAACTTTATTATTTTGATTGTTGATTCCCATTGTTTCTATTAAAAAGTTCATTATACTCCTTTAAAATTACTGTGTCTTTTCTCTGACTTACTTCACAATTTTCTTTTGCTTGATTATCAGCAGTTTGACTATAGTGCACACAGTTATCATTATGTTTATATTAATCCTACTTTGAGTTTATATTGTAATTTGAGTCTATAGTTTGGGATACATATTCAATTAAAAAAAAGAATAATCTCTTCTCCATTATACTCTCTGTATTTTCTTTTGGGGTTCATAATATATTTCCATATTTTTTTATTTCAGAGTTTTCAAATAACTGCTGAAATTCTCAATATTTTATTTTATTCTTGTGAGCATAAAATATAGGTTTTAAAAGTATGTTTTCTAGTAATTCTGAACCTTCACTTCATCTATTTTGAATGTCTTCTGTTTCTTTGGTTTTGGCCACGATATCTTTATTACTTGTAAGATACTTAGCAACAATTTTTGCTCTTCCTGTCTCAAGCACCCTCAAAAGATTTGGTGTTCTTATCAGGCTCTTATCAGAAGATGGAGTATGTATGTGGCTGGGGAGACCCAAAGAAATATGTAAATATGTTTATAATACTTTGATTATTTAAGTAAAAACTTCATGTACCATTTATAAAGAAATCATTAATTAGGTTTAATATTTATTTTTATTTTAAAATAACTATTTATAATTATCCTCTTTATCTCTTGGTTAGTTATTCCAAGGATGGCTTCTTGTTATTTACATTGGCACCTAGCTATTTTTTTTTTAGGAAAATACTCACCTGTCTATTTAACCAGTTCATGTAGTAAGCTAAGTCTGTACATAATAAGTCAACTTTAATAACATGTATAAAATGTATTGTTTAATCTAATCACTTTCTTATTCTCAGGTGTTTTTGGCTGAATACACAGGACCTCTGGTGATATATCTACTCTTTTACTTGAGAATCCCATATATATATGACATAAAAGAGAGCTCTAAAAGATTATGCCACCCAGTGGTACAGTAAGTAATACATACAGTACTTGTAAATTAAGAAGAAGATGAACTAGTATATGTAGTAATATCTGTTAATAAAGATTGTTTATAAAACCAATTAAAGTGGATTCAATTTTATGCAAATATATTTTAGATAGCCATAAATAATATTTACACTCTAACTTGCAAATTTATAAACAAGGGGCTATTAAATATACCTTAAAGTCGAGGTAATTTAAGTTAATAATTATAATTAGCAAAAGAAATCTGGAAATTTAGAAATGGCACAAGAAGCTTAAAATGATAAGGTTGAGAGGCCAGGTATAGAGCTCAAACATAAACACTTCTCTAAAACCTCGGGCAACATTGCTTAGGAAAGAAATAATGACTTAAATAACAAACAAGAAAAAAAAAAGTTTTTACAAGTTTCTTTTTGTAGGTCAAAATCAAAAATAAAATTTTATTTTGAAATAAGACAGAAAAAAACTAGGACAGTTATAAAAGCAGAATATATACGTATGATAGTTAGCATATTATTAACTTTTTCTCTCCACATCAAACTAAAAAAGAAAGAATAATTATTTAAGATGCTACACTGAGACTGTGAAAAAGATAGAGGGAGAGAGAGAGAGAGACAGGGAGAGAGACAGTGAGAGAGATGGGGGATTGATTATTTTAATAGTCATTGTGAAAAAGAAGAATCTTATTAAATGACAAAATTAAGAAGCAAAATTTAAGTCTTAAGGATACTAAAAGACAGACTGATTTGTATCCTGACTTTGTCATCTCAGATCAAGGTGTCCCTTAACTTTAACGTCTGTACTCCAACCACACTAACGTCTTTTCTCACCCTTGTACCTACCATGCCCCTTTTCACACAAGGGCTATTCTACAGATTATCCTCATTACCTCTCCCTTCTCTCTTATTCACATGTCAAATGAAAGCTAACATTTCCCACTTAGTGTAGCTATTCCTTCCACAACAAATATGCTACTAAAATGACTAAAATGTTTTTTCTTTAAATTATATATTTTTACTTTAAATTATATATTTATATAATCATATATTTATGTCTTTTTATTTATAGTTAATGTTTATAAAAATATACTTTGAAGTTTAGTCTATCTTCTCTTTAACACATTACCTGATTTAAAGGAACTTTCAAAAATGTTTTGTGTGATAAGATAGATGAATGAATCACATACATATTTATTTTACATTGGGTACTTTGAGAGTATAAAAGAGAAGAATCTGACTTTAATTGAAGTTCTGAGATGGTTTTTCTAAGAAAGTTGCATTTGAACGTTTTGCATTGTTACTTTTGAGGGATAAGTCAGATTTTAACTAATAAATTTGAAGAATATTCATATGGAAATCATTTGTGGTACAAAGCAGTTGGTACTTTGTAGGACCATAAAGAAAGCTAGTAAAGCAGAGGCAGAGAGGCAAGGGAAGATGAGCTCTCAGGGATGATGATTAGGTCAGTATAGTGCAGGGTGTTCAGAGCCTTTTGGACATTCACATCTGTCTTTCTTTTTCATAAGTGAAGAAAATGCTTAATTCATTTAGAAAAACTATGGGGTGAAAAGTTCATAAGGAGAATGTAATTGCACTCAGTCTTTAGACCATATATATAACATATACCAGATATATAGCACAACATGAAAAAATAACACTTTTTTTCTTCTCTGTGGTATTCTCAAAGGAATTGACTGTTAGTTACTATTCTGAAACACAAACACAGCATGTTTTGTAACATCTCAGTGATAAATGTATTTGTGCAACATAGTTTCAAAATAGGAACTATGTTAAGTTTATATGAAATCATTCCAGAGCAGATGCACACAAACACAAAAACTACTTCTGAAATTGTCTAGTACAGGTTTATAAAATAATAACAAGGCTTCTACCGCAATCCAATTTCAGAATGAGTGATGTCATTTCTCAAGGTTAAAAAGATCAAATTTCAAATGCTATATGCACTTGCCACATACTCCAAAAGTAATTCTCCAAAAGAGCTTTCAGTCAAATCAGTCAAAAGTATTTTTCTGCTAGGTTCAGATCTCTATGTGACTCAATCCTCACAAAACTATTTGAATTTCTTAGACACCTCTATACACTAGGGCTAGAGTCAAATCTGCAGTATCTTTATCCCCAAGTGCAGTGAAAGGTGATCCATAGCTTGATGTAATACAGATATGTTATTTATTCAACCAACAGTTTTTAAGATAGAGGATACATAATCAAAATTATCATGGTCTCTCTCACCAGAGGGACTGAGTGAACTAGCAACACCTGGGCTAATCCCACACCTTCTTAGGGCTTCTAACTGTATCATCAGGAAAGGAAAAGTTGGTAAAGAAACCTTTTCTTCAGTCAGTATTCACAGTTTGGTTATCTGCCTTAATTATAAGAGGATACTTTAGATGGTTAGATATTTTATCCCTCTTTAGTTCACCTACCTCATTAAATCCCTACCTTCAGTTTATCCCTCATATCTTACATTCTATCTCAATATAAACTCTTCTGTGCTCTATTTGTTGCCTTCCCTGAATCCCCTCCAACTCCTGGAATCCTTACACCGTGCCCTCTGCAATTCAAAGTTCATCATTAGCAAAATCTCTTATATCTTCAACCTTTTATCTATATTGCCTCCATATACTTCCTCATCAGAAACCTGAAGCAATGCCTCCATAGCAGTTCTGTGAAGTTGAGGCTGTGTCTTCTTTCACCACCTTCATATCTTGAAATTTGCTTAATAAGGATAATAAATTTTCAAATATTATGATTGGAAAAACAATTGAACCCAAGCCTATTTGTGGATGCCCAGTTAGTTAAATAGAGAACAGAGAAAGAGTTGTCTAGAGAGAAGTCAATCAAAATTAAATAAAATTAAAAATATTTTTAAATGAAATCAAACTTAGCAAGTTACTAATAATTTTCAAAGTAGCATATAGCCAAATACAAAACCATAGTAGTATATGCTGTTTTGGTCTCTATCTTCTCATAGTATAGTATAAAGTAAAAAAGTGAACTAATTTAGAGTTATCATAGCCTGAACCAAATTTCTCATTTAAGACTCTTCTACATTGTTGGAAGAACCAAAAGATCCAACAAGTTTACAAAAATACCAAATCCCTCATGAGTCTTTTGAACCCATAAGACATCTTCTTATATCAGGACCTTTGCTTTTCCTTTTCTTACTGTCTAAGAAATTACCTACAGATAACCACATTGTTTGTTCTCTTGTATATTTCTATTGTTTGAAGGAAGGTTGTCAATTGTTCATGATACACACATCACATAGAACATGTCACTTCTATAATAGGTGCACAATTATATATTTATGAATTAACACGTAATGATAAATTTCCTGATGACTTTGCCAGATTGGTTTGTATTTGTCTATTAGTTTGTTTTCCTTAAAGTCATTGTTATTTATACAAGAAAGAATTAATTCATTTATGTTAAAATAAACTCTCAATGGAGACTCAATGTTTTATTTTACACAGAGTAAATGGCATGCTGATTATTATGCTCAATGTTTATTGGTTGGAGTATGCAGTTTTGATCCACATTAATTTTCTTGAATAGCAGCTAATGTTTTTGAAATTTTACATTTTTATTTATAGCAAAATAGGGACATATGTTGATGAAAAGTATTTTTAAGTATGAAAATATACTTTTGTAAGTCACATTTGACACTTTTATAATAGTAGTTAAATAAATGACAAGAAGAGGTGACAACTTAAAACAATAGCAACGAAAACACAAAGAATCAAAGAAAATACTAGCATATGTTAAACTGGCAAAAAAATTAATGAAATAAAACACAAGTTGCACTAGCTTCACAGAAAATGAAATTCAAACTTTTAATTTATAGGACTTGCCAAAGGACAACGAGACAATGAAAAAGTTACTCTGAATATTATAAAATGTCAAATGTATTCTAAGTAGGTTTTAAAAATTTTTTAAACTTGTAAATTATCTACTTTAATTTAGAGGCATTTTGATATGAGCACATTTGCAATTATTACATTCATATATGTTCCTGGAGCAGGTGTGAGCATACAGTTTATGACTGACATTATAATATATTTCTAGTGTCATCTGAAGTAAATTTGTAGAGAGACTGTTGTGACAATACTTTTATTATTAAATAAATTTAGAAAATTTATAGAATAAAAATATTAAAAGTAACACTTGTGGTTTGGTTACTGGAAATATTACTGGAAATAATATTTCCTAATATAGGGTATCATAATAAACTAAAAAAGAAATGAAAGCATCTTATGCATAAGGCAAGACAGATTTTTGGAAGTAAACTTAATGTTTATGTTTTATTTTCTTCCTAGCTTGGCTTGCTTCTGTCACTGTATACACTATGTTCGATTTCTTCTGGAAACCTTATTTGTTCACAAAGTTTCTGCAGGACATACACCTTTGAAAAATTTGATAAAGGTGGGGTTTGATACACTTAGTCATTTTAATTATTATTGAGAAATTTTGTATTTGAGATCACTGCAAAATAATTCAATCATATTTATTTCCCTCCAGTCTAGTTTTTTGTCATTGTTCAACTATCAGCATATCTTAAACATTCTGTTGTGACATACCATTTCCTAGGTGACATTTCTTTGGAGTTGCCTTCAACCAATAACTCTACGTAGAAAGATTTACCAAGATCTAATGTTACAAGGCACATATACTCAGGCATCTTTTATTTTGAAAATATTTAGCATTGAATTCAGATTCTTTAAGTGCCTTTTGAAGAGAAAACATTTCATCCATGAACCCTCCTATAAATATACATCTGTGTGATTAAAATAATGATACCACACCCATATTAATGAAAGTTGTCAGTCTATGAGTGTCTTTGCTCTTTGAAATGACAAATGCAATAGTTATTAACCATCAAGAAAATAGGAAATTTTCTGAATTTAAATAACATGTCACAATTTAATTTCTCAATTTAAAGCAAAATTTATTTAAATTGTTTTCCAATTTAAAATTTATTTTCAATATCATGTCCTTACTAAAAATCTTCCTATTTTTTGCAAATATCTATTTTAAAAAAAATCTGAAAAAGAAAGCCATTCTATTGTTGTCATTATAATAAAACAGTGAACTCTAGAACTCTTAGAAACCTCAGAAATCATTTAGACTAGCTTCACTTTTGACAGAAGGTGTTAAAATTTATCATATAGTACAAGATCACTATTATAGCTGAGGACTTCTAAAACCAGGTTGTTGCCCTTTCTAGTCAATCAACATGAATTACTAAAGGTTAAATAATTCATTCTTTTATTCCTTTATTTTTGGGAAATGATTATTAATATGTCTTATCTAATAAATAGTTTATTATTTTATTACTTCATTCTTACTTGTTAGACAAACCATTCTTAAAAAGTATCCTAAAATATGTTGTTATACATGCCATATATTTTTAATATTTATTTATATTAATAAGGGTTGAGCAAAGGAATGTATTTCTTGAATGATATTAAACAGGTACTTTTAAAATGCTAATTTATTGAGTGAAGAAGCATTCAATTTATCTAGCTTAGAAAATTTATACTACATTTTTCACGTCAAACTATGTATGAGTGGTTTACAATTATGTGATATATGTTACTTAACTTTTATTTTGTGTTTTTTTGTAGGGCTGTGCCTTTTATTGGGGATTCACTTCTTGGATTGCCTACTACATTAATCACCCACGCTATACACCACCATGTATGTAGAATTTCTTCTTAATTAATCCCATACTAAGTTGCATGAATACCTACTAACATTAACTAGAAAAAAAGAAATGGTTAATACAGATGATGACTTTATCAAATAATTCTATGTTTTAGTATTTTTGTATATTCCAACTTTTCTACTATGAGCAAAGTGGTGTTAGGACACTGTATTAAATTCCATTTTACCCATTACTCTTTATACAATTTGAGAATTTATGTAACCTATATTATTTACTTTGAGGTGAGAAGAATAATACTTGCTTCATATGTTTGTTTTTATATAAATATAAAATACTTAAAATATTGTCTATTATAAACCAATACAAAAATAAAAGATATTAGTATTTTTCTTTTTAATGTTAAACATTAAAAAATCAAGAGATATTTTTGGATGCCATTATATGTTAAGCCATACTACTTGGATGCGTTGAAAGTGCAAACAAGATTAAATCTGCCTTCAAAGAATCTAATAATACAAATTAAAAATCGATTCTATTTGTATTATAAATATCATTAGGTTTTAAAAAGTAAAGTATATGTGGAAAGCGAAAATATTTACATCTTTTTAGATTGCAAAGGTATCAGCCAAAAAGGCCAATTATATATGACATATTACTTTTGATTAGAAGATAGTGATGTCCAATAAACTTTGCCTGAATTATGTGTATAGTGTGACAATCCAAAATATGAGTATTCACATAACATCTTCCCCCCTTTATAGCATTTGGAAACAAGCAAGTCACAATATCTGCTATAAATTTTATGGTATGTATTATTTATAATGTTTGTTATTCATGTTCTTATTGTGAAATTGTTAAAAATGCAAATCAGATCGTATTTGAGGATTTGCCATCTAGATAACATGTTTTTACATGGATAATATATATAATGATATTAATTGGAGTAAATCAAATAACTTCCCATAATTGAGTCATAGCTCTCTAAATCTTTTAACTCAAATTTTTTTACTCAACTATGAAGAATGATTAGAATTATTTTAAATATAGTAAAATTAAAAAAATAAATTATACTCTGTGGTCTTTCCTACTTGGTCTTTATTTAGATGTTTTTACACAGCTCCTATTTTATATAATACTCTTGATTTCTTCCTTTTTGTCAAATGTTGTATGGCTATGAACCCATGGCTCTAGAATAAAGTGTTTTTTTTTTTAAGTTGTAGCTTTTTAAACATTGTATCATAATATTTTTTAAGTGAAAAAAGGCTACAAACAATATTCTAATAGTTTGCAATATACATTTTCCTCCAAAGACTTTTAAAAATTCTCTCTTTAAGATAGTAATGCTTCTTTATCACACATGTCTTTATCAATCAATACTATTTTATACATCTCCCATGGTGAAATTCATAATAACAATAATAAAAAAATTAGGTAAATAGTAAAATTTTATTACAGTTGCTGTTTTGTAAAGACAAAGACGCCAAATTACACAAATACTAATAAATAGCAGCATAGACTATGTCTAGATGTGTTAAGCAAATGTGACAACTTTAATTTCACATTTCTAAGCACATAATATTGTCTGTTACAGTCATAAACTTAATCTAAGACAAAAACAAAAAAAATAATAACTGTGCTTTTAATTATAGATTGTATTGAGTATACAGAAAAACCTTATTTAAAAGTAAAAATTTTAAAAGTAATTGATTTCCATCACAAGTAAAAATTTAGAAAGAAGACAGATGGACCATTGTGACTCTTAAAATTGGAAATTGTGATCAAGTAAAAACACCTGTTAACTCTGGAATTTCTTAATAATGATCAATGTAGATAAGACACAATTTTCATAAACAAAATATGATATTAAGATATGTTTTTAGAAATTGATTTTAATTCTAATACATGATTTCCATATAATTGTGAGCATATAATTCTATAGTTTGAGGTTAATTTTTTCATTAATTACTGAAAGCATAAGTGTGTACTTCGAGGTTTATTATAAGTAACATATGTGCATATAATTAGAAAGCTGTTTTTAAGTCCAATGTATTTTAAACTATTTTATATTAAAATTACCAGTATATAGTAGTATTATATAGAAGGAACAAAGGGGAAATTCACAGGTTAATCCTGTATAATGTAAAATTCAAATAGAAATGTCTAATTGCAAGTGCTAGTTTTCTGCTAACAAAATGTTACATTCACAAAATTTCCTGTTCTTCATTTATTAATTTATGTACTCTGAACATAAGAAAAAAAATGTCTTTCTTCATTTAAAGTTGATTTTGCTCAGCAGTTACTGAAGAAAAAAAACAACAACAGAGGCTTAAGAGAATGGTAAAGACAGTGCTATGCCAAGAGCTATAAAGGTGTGGGATTTCCATTCTAATCAGGGTGTGGGATGAAGAATGAGTCAAAGAAAGCTTCCCAGAGAATGTGCATATACATTAGCCCCCAAAGAATGCACTGGTTTGTTCTCCCATAATGAAAATAGCTTTATTTAATCTTTCCATTAGAAAAATAATATATAGAAATGCAAAGAAATATTAAATAATGCAAAATTTTATTTTGAGAAGAAATTATAGTTAACTATTTAGTCAATATCTTTCATATATATATATATATATATATATATATATATATATATATATATGAGAAAACCAAGTTGTATTGAAAGTCAGAAAGACTACACAAAAGGAGAGGTGATAAAATACTTCTCAGAATACAGTGAAAACATGGCAAAACTCAAAAGATTTTTCACAAGGTATTATGATCTAACTTTTTAATACATTAGGTATGCATCGTAAAGTGTGGGGGTTTTTTTGCTTACAATATATTTTGTTTAGCATATTAGGAAACTCAGAGTCACAATAAAATAAAAACAGAGGGAACAGAAGAGAGAATTATAATTGTGTGTGTGTGTGTGTGTGTATAATTTTATATAAATGTGAACCATAAAATAAAATCAACTTTAGAAGACCTTGTTAAATGATAAAATGTAGAGTATTAAATAACACAATTGTCCCTGTGTTTTCTTATCACTTCTAAGTGATAGATGCATTAAAAACACTTTGAGGAGGCAAATATATTTGGGGCAATTTGCCACAATTCTGTTGTACAAAGAGCATTTAATCTAACCACCAGACTCAATGGGCCCGAGTTTCTCTAACTTGAATGAAATGATAACTAAATATTTTAACCTCAGACTTGAGTGTTTTCGTGAAACACATAAAATATACTCAGCTGAGACTCTAACCAAAGCATTCTGTTTTTTTTCCTTCTTAATTTATGATTAGTACTTTGCTAGGTTACATTTAACGAAAAAGAAGAAAAAAGAAATCTACACAAAAAACACCACTTCGTGAAGCACCTCTGCCTTCCATTAAGAAACATAAAGTTGGAAGGAGCATCATTCCCATTTTTACAATTTTTTGACTAACCTCCAAAAAAAAAAAAAGTTGGTTAACTTCTGTTGTTATGTAGAGCCAGATTATCACCTGGTAGAAAGATAATATATTCGAACCGTGTTAAATATGATTATAGTTAATTTTTAATTACTAATGTGTGAATCATCCAATTGACTAATCATTAGCAATTAAAATTTTCTCTTCTGCTTCCTCTGTTTTCTCTCTATTGATATTCTGAGTTTTCTAATATACTAAACAATATATATTGTAAGCAAAAATACACACTTTACAATGCATACCTAATGTATTAGAAGTTAGGTAATTGTGTGCTGTGGAAAATCTTTTAGTTCTGCCATGTTTATGCTATATTTATTCTGACAAGTATTTTATCACCTCTTCTTTTGTGTAGTCTTTCTGATTTTCAACACAACTTGGTTTCTTCAAATATGTTTTATTATCACAAAGTTTATAAGGAAAAAAATCAAACAAGTATAACCAAATATGAGCAAATTGATAAAAACAGCAGAACATCTTTTTCTACAACTTTTAGATGTAACTTTGTCTTTCTGCTATAAATATTGTGAAGACACACTATAATCCAGCCTCTTCATATTTCTATGACCCCTCTTCATCCTCTGACCCCAACTCTTCCAACAAAGCAGCAAAAATACCAAAATCATAATTACAAAACAAAATATATTTTGTAATTTTTAATATTTTGTTATTTAGAAAAGATAATTCTGTTTCCCTTATTCACTTTTCCTCACAATTTTATATTTACTCTCCAGAAGCAATTATGGTTTTTGCTAAACTATGTATATTGAAAATTTCACAAGAAAAATGATGTTTTTCTTGTCTTTCTTACTGTCTTCTCGATAATGTAGGAAATGGGAGAAAAAGACAATAATATATGTTTGCAAAGGACTGAAAATAACTCTTCTCCCTGGTTTTAACTCTGATTTCAGTCTCAACATTAGTTATCCACTCATTTAGGTCAAGTTTTTTATAGAAAAGTAATAAATTATACTCTCATCAAGTAGTCACACCTTCTCTTGTAACATTTAGCTGAGAAGGACCTTGGGCATAGAACAGTAATTTTTTATTAGGAGAAAAGATTGCAGAGAATAATATATCATAGCTTTTAATAAAGATAGAGGAGAGTGATGCCCTGCAGTGGAAATCACAGAGAGACTAAGAAACTGCTTGTGAATATTGGTATCTGTGAATGAGATGAATAAGAGAAGAAAGTATGCTAAGTAAAGTGCTTTCATTCTCAGTAGCCATAGGCCTTACACCCTTCATAGAGATTAACTTAAAATTGATCACAGACCTATATGTAAACCACAAAACTATAAAACTTTTAGAAAATAACATAAGACAAAACCTATATGACTTCAGATATGACAATGACTCTTCATATATAACACCAAAGACATGATACCCAAAAGCAATAATTGATTGGCCACTTTATTAAAATGAATAGCTGCTCTGCATAAGATAACATCAAGAGAATGAGAAGGCAAGTGTAGACAGAGAAAACATATTTGCAAATGACACATCTGATATGGGCCTGTTATGTAAAATATATAAAGAACTCTTAAAACCGAGCAATAAGACAAACAACTAAATTTAATGATCCAAGACTTTATCAAATATTTTACCAAAGAAGATATACAAATGGTGGGGGTGGGGGAGGGGGGAAGCATATGGAAAGATACTCTGCATCATATGCTATCAGGTAAATGAAATTAAAATAATGATGGGATACCAATATATATATATATATTAGAATGCCAAATCCAGAACACTGACAACACCAAATGCTGGAGAGAATGTGGAGCAGTAGAACTTCATTTTATTGCTGGTGAAAATGCACAATGAAATAGCCAGTTTAAAAGAAGTTTGTCAATTTCTTGCACAACTAAATATATTCTTATTATATGATGCAGTAATCACACTCCTTGGTTTTTACCCAAAGAAGTTAAAAACATGTCTACACAAAACCCTGCACATGGATATTTATAGCAACCTTATTCATAACTGTTAAATCTTGAAAACAAACAAGATGCCTTTGTAGGTGAATGAGTAAATAATCTAAAGTACAGCCTGACAGTTGAATAATATTAAATGCTAAAGAGAAATGAGCTATCAGGCCATGAAAACACATGAAGGAACCTTAAATGTATATTAATAAGTAAAATGAACTAATGTGAAAAGGCCACATCTTGTATAATTCCAAATATATCACATTCTGGAAAAGGCAGAACTGTGGAGACAGTAAAAAATATCAGTGATTGTATTTTTAAACCTTTAGCTAACATACTGAAAATTTTTACCATTATTAACAAGCATTTACCATTATTTTAATAAAAATGCATATAAATTAGTTTTATAATAAATGAGTCAAGATTAAGAATTAGAATAAAGTTCTATAATTTTAGGAGCATAGTCATAAATCATAAGTTATAAAATTTCTGAATGCTGAGATAGTATAAATATTGGCTTAAATGATCAACTAGTATACTATTCCTTGTGAATATGTCTTATCCCTTAAAATAGAACATAACTTCTCAAGATCTAGAATAGCTGATACAGGTAAAACCTTCTGTAATCATGTCTATAGCCAGGATTTTCTTTATTTTTGAAATATTAATTCAGGTAAAATAAATGAAACAAAAATTATAATAACTATTATTATCATTATAAATAGAAAAAAATAAAAATAGCTGAAACTCAAAACAAACCAGATGACAAGTTTTAGAAATATTTTAGGTGATTATATAGTATTTTAAATAAATTAATAAAATGATTATCGTATTGCTCAAATGATAAAATTATAAAATATTAACTCTTTCAATAATTAATAATAATACATATAAAACGGTGAGAGAAATAGATATATAGAGGAATATAATAGCTCTTTCTCATTCCTATCAATATGTTATGAGATCATAGAATAAAGATTACTTGTTTTAGTTGTGAAAATCAGAAAGACTTTATTAAGACAGAATAGTAGAGCCTGACTACTTGATGGCTACAAATTCTATATTAGGGTGTTTGGATTTTGTTCTATGAAAACATCATTTTCACTTATTTAAAATAGAGTAAGCTTAATTTGATGAGGTTTGGAAGAAAGAAAATACAGAAATTATATAAAAGTGGATATCTGTAATTGCCCTCCCTCTAACTCCTTATTTTGGTTATTGGTCATTTGCATCTTTGGCACAATAGCAGCATGCTATAGGCACAGAACCTAGTAGTTAACAATAAACATCTTCAATGCTAAAATTCCATGTATTCTGATCCAATCGTATCTTTTAATCTGTGTATACTGGGATTTAATGGAGGCTATTTTCAGAAAAAAAAATTGTAAAACACAATGTGATATATGATACATCACCTCTAATATATTAACTAAAGTCTTTTGTGGACTATTAATTTGACACCCCCACACTCTATATTGTTAAAAATTTAGTAATACTGAAATAAATAAATGTAAATGTCAGAGACAGAACATAGAGTACTGAAAAAAGTAAAAGTATTTTTATTAACTTTCTAAATCAAAACATTCAAGAAAACAGTGATATTCACATGTAAACATTGTGATTCAATTATATTATGACAATTTCATATTTCATATTTATCCATATAATGATTACCCTGAAGAATACAGAATGGATTACTGAATCATTAACACCCTGTTATTATTATTTAAATAAATGTTAATGTGAAGCAACAAGTAGTCAACTTACTCAACAGATTATTTGAAATAAGCACGTGAACATTATTTAATTTACTTTAAGCCACAGCTATGTATCAAAATGTAAAGTCTATTTGAATTTTCATCATTTATCATTCTAAAGTTTATTCTCATTTAAACACATACATAGTAAGTAAAAAAATTAATTGTGATAAAAAACAAATAACAAAATTTACCATTTTAGTGATTTTTATTCTACAATTCAGTAGTATTAAGGACGTTCAAAGTCTAGTGGCTTTTTAAATCTAAACCATCTTGTTCTTTATAAATAAAGCAGTTTGGTAATTAAGTGGTTTGTAGTGTTCACAATGTGTGAGATAGAAATTTAGAGAAGTGAGATTTATATAGACTGGTTTTCTGGAGATTTTATTGATTACACTGGTATGACAGTATTTGATTTTATTTATCATTATAAAATACTTATGAGACAGGAATTAATATTTACATTTAGGTGAAAAAATGGAATTTCAAATATCTAAATTACTTAATTTCTAACAAAGAGAAAGTAAAAGATTCAGGATTGGAACACGAGTCCAACGAAAAAAGGGCATTTTAACCACATCCATATATAAATAATTTTTTCTACAATTATAAAAATATGGTTATATGTGAAGAAGTGCATACAAAAATTGCTGAAATAAAAAGAACAAAATCGATATATTTTAAGAGATTGATAGCATTAAAGGCATAGAGTTAAAAGGGCATTATGAGTTATATTATGGTTAAAAATTGAACAACTCTGAACAAAGATTTTGGATAACATAACTTGTTATTAAGAAGATATTTGTATTTATTTATATGCTGAATGCATACTTCATGTTAATTAGGATAATGTACATGTTGCAGATGAAGAAAAAGGTCTTATCTTCCAAAGTTATTTGTTGCAAATCGGGAGCATAAGCTTCAGGAGGTGTTGGTAAGGCTTGAGCTTCTTACAGGGTCATAGCAGCCTCTAATGTAGAGTACTCTAATGCAGAGTATACATTAACAAGGGGTCAGGTGACAGACAAGCAGCAAGTGTCTTTGCGGAACAGTAATATTTAAAATGGATTTTCTAAATTGAGCTAAAACCGGCTAGGAATCAAACTATCAGCCTTACAGTAGAGGGGTGCTTCTGTGTAAATATATTTAGAATATGTAAATCTATGTAAACCTATGTCAAGTTTATTTTTAGCATCATGACTTATCTCTTTAGGACATGAAAATTTACTCACTATAACAAGTACAAAGCAGATAATCAGAACAACCTGTCTAATCAGTCAATTTAAACTGAGTTATTAAATGGGGTCAAGAATATATTCAGAATTTCTAACTCAATGTGACTCATTATTTTGATTCTATATATGCCCACAAACAGCTTCTTTTATTGTTATAATATCAATATCCTCTCCTTATAATTAGAATCTTAAGGATTAATATATTACAGGGATACTTGTATATCTACAGAATACATTTTTAAAGAGATATGGGTATATCATACTAAAAAATATATAAAATGTTTTTCAGATCTGTGAAGCTGGAAATCACTTCATCAACGTAGTGTTGGCTCATCCCAATCACACAGGTAAGTCCCTTTTACTTTTCATCATCTTTAGAGTAGATTATGTTATTATTTGTAAAATTCTTAAAATCAACAATTTTTTAAAAGGGAAATAACAATAGTTGGACACATTTAAGATAGTATGCCCCAATCTCTATCTTTTCAATACTAAATTTTCCAAATATTTGAACAAAATCATATTTCCTAATAGTAGTTTTTCGAAAATGAAGTGTGCATGTGCACACCCACACTCCTCCCACACCCCACCTCCAAACAACAATCTTACTAAAAAATATTAAAAAACAAACACATGATTGAGACATAAAGCAGTATGAAATCCACTGATGAATATTCAAATTACTTAAATTTTACTTAGGTTAGGGCTCAAACTTGATCTAATTTGCACGATGGTTGATACAAGCAATGTTGGGAGAGCACTTGAAATTTGATAGTTAGCTAAAAATAGTTGAAAATATTTCGAGTTTATATCAGTTAAAGGTATTTTGGTAATTAATTCTTTTCATTCAGGTTTAATTATAGTCAAAAATTTATAACGGTTTATTGTACACAATACATAATTTAATTGTGCATTTAAAAAAGTAATAGTTGACATTTTGGACTTTATGTATGTTGTTATTAACCCAGTTGAAAATATAAAGACATATTTATCTTTTCAAGTGTGTTTAATGTCTACCTGAATTTCTTAACATTATATTTTTGCCTTGCAAATTTCTGGCAAGCTGGTGAGGTATATGAAACACTTTTTAGAAATATTTTTCTACATAATGAAATATATAGAATTACAAATAAAATTTATTACATTAGAATGTTTGCAAACATGAAAAATGCTTAATATAATAATGTTTCTTATTATAACATTAAATAATATTCTGATAACTACTTAACTTTTTGAGTATCAATGACCATAAGTTATATAGTTATACATAGGGATATTTAAAACTATAATAATGCTAGGTAGCCTGTCAGACATGAGTAACAGGGGAACAAAGGAATAGGGGCCCAGCTTAGATACCTCTCAAAGAATACCCCAGTGGTAGTAGAATTCTGGGTATGCATGTGCAAACTAGGCAAAGAGTTATATAGCAGCCAGGTATCAATCAAAATGGCCTCACTTGCCAATCACCTAGAAATGCCGTTGGAACCACCCATCACAGCCCAAATATAAGGCAGACATTATTGCTTCTGGGTCATTTTTTTGCCCTTCTAAGCTCTTTTTGTGTCCTCTTTGTATTGGTTACTGCACTGGGACCATGTACCTCCTTGGGGCATGCTTGGTCTTTCTCCATGTATCTCCTCGGGGCATTGTCATTCTAAAATATACTTTTAATAAATCTTTCAAAATCTCAATGACCTATGATTGTTCACTGTTTCACTTGAGGAAGAACAGAACGAAAACGCTAACTACACATCTATACCTTCATTATCTCTCATCTTTCCTGTATTAGTATCCCCTCTTTCAGAAGCAATGCCTTCTGAGACAAAAACCTTTGGCCTCATTACTTTCAAATTATTTCATTTCAGTTCTCCATATCCAGTGCCCTGATGTGTTGATTCTTACACATTTTCACAGGGTAAATGTTCATGTTTTGATCATGAACTCTAGATATCTACACACTCAAACATTCTTTTCCTTTACATAAAATCATTATCTAATTATGAGTTCCTGTGTCAGTTCCAAATGGGTCTCTGCTGACCTTGGATTTTTAATTCTCCACTTACATATTAACCGAAGCTTTTATTAATATCTATCTCTTAGGTTTGCTTTAGGCATGAATTATGTATAGGTGGACCATTTAATATCGATTGTTAAACAAGATGTCACAAAATGTGTTCCCAAGAAGACATGGTTTGATATAGAATAAGTTTAAAAGCACTTCATTACAAAGTATGAAAAAAAAAGGAAAGGAAGGAGAATTGTGCCCAAAAGGAGACTGAGCTTTGATGCTGTCTTAATGATGATCTCAGTCAATTCTGTAGACAGACCTGAGGCTAGGATAACCCTGTAGAGTTTTTCAAAGTTTGAGTAATTATAGAAAAGGTAAACTGTATTTGGGTCTTGCTAGGAAGGGTAAATGAACTAGAATAAGGCATCTCTCTTTAATCAAGGGCATCCTTTCAGAGGATCTGACCATTGAAAGCTTTCTGTTACCAGTACCTCCAGCAGTTATGGAAGAAATTCAGCATTTCTGATGGGGATTTTGGCAACATATCACAGCATCCATCACGTACCCTCTTTTACTTCAGAAATCTACTTTTTTGTATACTTCCTAAGAGAAACCTGACCAGGATGTTAGTGGGTCTTTCTTTCCAGGGGAAATTTAAAATGCTCCAGAATACTAGTGTTCAGCAGTGTGATTATCTCCTTGCTTTAAGTACCACACATTATATTTTCCCACCTTTAATAGATTCATATAGAGAGTCACCTGATTATAAGGCCCAAGTGCAGGATTGCTTGCACTAACATTTGAGCCTGCTGCAATTTTCCGCCTTGAGCCCTACTAAACTTCTGTTGCTTTTTGTGCTACATGGTGTATGGTTCAAAGCAGATTTCCCTGGTGAGTAATATAGTACGTTTCTAATAAAAGAGGCCTACAGGCATTTTGTTTTCTTTTTAATGGTGGGAGGTGAAAATTTTAATATATTTTCTCTGCTTTTGAAAGGGATGCCTCACAGTCATTTGACCCCTAAATATCTTACTGATGATGGCCTTCTAAAACTTTGTGCTGTTAATTTGTCTCCCCCTACCTACCTCCTGAGAACCATACATGTCTTAATAAGGTCTTCAACATTATAGTTACTTCTTACTCATCCAGCAAGAGTGAATTTTCAGTGAGATGTCCAAGTCGTATGGGTCACCTTAAGCTATTTTATGACAGAAGGTGGGAGTATTAAATATCATTTTAAGAAAAAATTGAAAATGTATACTATTGTTCATTTTTTAAAAAGTAAACTATTCTGATCCCCTTTTTTAATAGAGATGGGGAAAAATAATCAACCAACCAAACAAAAATAAAACAAGAAGAAAAAAAATTTGTCATCTCAGTGGCATATTCATAAACACAAGACAGGGTTAATCTACTTTAGCAAATATACCTTATCTGATATTCAATTGCAAAGGTGGATATTGTTTAATTAGTTTCTCAGCACTCCACTGCCATCCTCTAAAATACATATTGCTTTTACAGGCCTAGAAAAGGTAACTAAATTATTATATAATGAAGAATATTGCCCAAGCATGCTTTATATCTTAAATATGGCAGTAATCAGTTGCTGGCATGAAACATTTTTTGATTATATTTACATAAAAATGGAAGCAATTTCAGAGGCTTCCACTTGGTTTTACTCACTGTGATAGTTCATGCCCCAAAGGCCAAGAAATCAGTGTGAGGACTGTGCAAATTACAAAATATGTATCCTCCAAATACTCATTCGGTGTCTGGGGAAATGACCACTTTAATCTTGTGGACCCACTGTGTCTAACAGCACTGGAAATAGAGGGATATTCTACTTTCACTAGTGTACAGTTACCCAAACAAATGAACATAGATCATTTAGTGAAGTATTTTAGAGATGTAATATGAGAATCACTATTATGTATACTTGTTCTGGTGTTGCAGGGTCTTTCTGAGGTCCTAGGCTGTTTGTCTATCAAAGAGTTTAGTGTCTTACAACTGGTTCCAGTTCAAGAACTGGGAAAAGAATAGTGATTTTTATATCGAGCTAGCTGTGTCAAATCTTTTGGACTATTCTAAATTATTTTGTTTGTCAAATTCTGAAATAGCTTTGTCCAGTATCTATCTATCTAGCCTCCAGGAATATTGTGTTCTTTTAATTAGCCATAACTTTTTGTGAATCAAGCCTCTTCTGAACTTATCACTCATTCTAGAACTAGAACTGCTTTGACTTGGGAGTGATGGTATCCTTTAAATCCTTTAAACTAATTATCTCAGTTCTAAGATGACATCACTTTCAGTCAACCTGGAATTGTAGCAAGCCAATGATAATGTTAGTGATGGTGGTGCTTTTTCATTAACACATTCCTTATAGCTTTGGAAAATGGTGTATCATCAAGGTCCTTCCACGAAACATGGGAAAGATTATCGGAATATGGAGAATGGGAAAAAATTTTCCTCCCATGAAAAGGGGCCTTTCCTTTTCAGCCTTATGTGGACTATCTACTCTAGAATCCCCACTATTGTAATTCAAACACCTTCTTTCTCTGCCTGCCATGAGAATTGTAACATTTCTTTCTCACTTGCTGTGGGCTATTGCTTTGTTCATGCTTCCAGGTGCATGCTAGTGTGTTTGTACTATCTTAGCAGGGCATTAAATCCTATACCCCAGGATAATGCTCCAATAGCATAAATCTACTCTTATTCAATTTTATTTTATTTTTTTTGCCCCTCTTATCAAACACTCTCAGAATCCAGTCACATGTGTATTCTTATAATTTGCTGGTTCTTGCTACCTGGGTCCTAAAACTCCATTGGGGAACAATTCTTTTTTTTTTTTTCTTATCAGGCCCAGAGTAACCTCAGGTAGGTTATAGTAAGACACAATGCTAGCTATAGCATAGGAGTTAAAAGGGGAAATGAAGAAGGCCCAGGGGGGATTTTTTTTGCAATATAGTGGCCTCTGTATTACCTTTAAGCAAATTATCCCTTTCTATAGGCTCAGAGAGTTAACAAAAATCCATATATTCCAAGATTTTGTGGACAATAACCTTGGCTTAGAGGATCTACTTTGGATTAGCCTTATATGTTTTTTGGAGCTTGACTATGCTTGCAAATATGTCCTGGACCTGGTTGTCAGCTTTTTCTGTCTATTTCTTTCATTACAAAAATTACAGCCTCGTTGATTGCTATCAAAGAGATTCTTTAGTTTTCACAGTTGCCTTAAATGTCAATTATCAGTTTCTGTTTTAGATAGTTTTTTTAAGAATGTTGATAGTAATCAACTTAATTTCATTGGACCAAATAAAGCATTTCCTCCACCACTATAACATACCAGTTCACTACTGGTAAACAGTTTTACACTTGCACAGGTACCTTGTACCAGCAGCTATCTGTTCTACACCTATCATCAATAATGGGGTACTTATTGCAAGCTCTTCCATAGGTCATTCATTGCTAAAATGTTATTCCAGTGGCTGCTTTTGGGGCCACTTCTGGTGCCAATTACTGTAGGTTTAGTATTCTGGGATGAAGATGATGAGATGGAGATTATCATTCCAGAAGTTTGTAAGGAAGTGATTTTATAAATGTTTGGCAGGAAATTGAAAGCAATATAGTACCAATGAGAGTCTCAGATGAAAATATGGAGCATTATAAAGCTGGTATAAACTATCACTATTTTCTGAATTGAGACATCAATTTACCAAATTAATCAAATATTAGATTAAGACTAAACCAAAAAGTGAGTGTGACCTTGGGCGAGTATGCTCCTTTCAGCCAGGCAAGAGTCATAGGTGGTGCCGAGAGCTGAAGATTCTCTGTCAGCAATATTCTTTTCAGCCATGGAATAAACAAGTTATGCCTGACGAATTTAGGTGATGCAGCATTGCAATGTAAAAAAATCTTGACTTTTATTTAATAGAAGCTCTATTATAAATAGTAAGTATAGGTTGAAAAAACATATCATGGGAATGTAAATATTAAATTGGTAATACCTAAATTTATCTATTACTACAATTAAGAGCAACTATATACACTTGAGACAATATCTATATACATATGTTTTTGTCTGTGTCACAAGACACATTGGTTTTTTAGTCTACACATTACATCTGGAAGAAATTTGTATTTGTGAACCCCTGATCATCCACTATGTTCAGGGCGAAACAGTCATAAAGTAGAGGTTTTAATCTAGATTATCTGTATGCATCATCCACCCCTGAAATTCAGTTACTAAACATTGATAGTTTCCTCAATTTTCTTTCTTTTATATGCTATCTAGGCATTATATAAATGTGTTTATATAAATATTACCACAAAATCTATAATATTAAATAGCAGACATATTTTTGCTTATCTTGAAAGAAGCAGTACATGAAATCTGCTCAGAACCTAATATATTTTTTACTTTGATATTTCAACAATAGTTACAATTTTGAAAACAGTGACATTTCCTTATGACTTTAGAATTATAACTAGAAGAGATTAGTTTATATGTTACCTAATTAAATCTTGCTATGGAGAATAAACTAATTTTATATTTCACATTTACTTTTACAAATGTCACAGCTCAAAGTTCAACTTGAAATCATTATAAATTTGTTATCTAAAATGTTTCTTATAAAAATTTGAAAGGCAAAAAGTAAGTAACAAAAATCAAGTGACAATATGCTAAGTATAATGAGAGGTGTAAATAGCAATCCTATTGCTGATAAAAATAATTTGTGATATTTCTAAAAATTAACTATTCTGATAGTTACTGATATCCTCTCATGAGAGATTTTCATACTTTTCTCAAGTAAGTGATATCCTTATAAAATTCCCTTCAAATTTTCACTAATTTAATAGAAAGGGAGGTTTGAGGTATTTAATAATCTTCTTTGACACTAAAGGAGAATAGGAAGAGGCATGCAATTGTTAAAATACATGTATTAATCTCAGCATGAAATACTGCTGCAACTATTTTGATAGGAAAAGTAACATTTATTTTTCATTTAAATTCTTAAAGAATTGATTATCATGGTGTATTCTGTAATTTTACAAAAACGTAGCTATAACCATGGTCATAAAATGACAGGCATTCTATTTGAGTCAAAGGGTCAAATATTTAAAAATGATTCTCTTCTGAATAACTTGTGAAATAGGTTTCTATAAATATTTGATAACATTTCATGTGATATATAGTTGATCTAGGAAAATTAAAATTATATAATAAATATATAGTTAAATTTGCAATATATAGCATCATGACATTTTACTCTCTTTTCTAAAAGGAACAAATGCCTGTTTTCCAAGTCCAAATTATAATCCCTTCACATGGATGTTTTTCCTGGTTTCATGTCCTAACTACACCTATGAGGTATGCTATCTATTTAGATAAATAACATAGCTTTATTTAGTAATATACTAGATGCATGCATTTATGCATTACAGATTAATAGATTATATATAGGTTTTAGCCATGGATAAAGCATAAACAGAGATATAAATTATAATATAGATTTCAATTCAAGTTACAGGCATAAGAAATTGGAACATTTCAAACACAATTTTCTTGTAAAAAAGAATATTTATGTATATATTTATATTTAAATAAAAATGTACAATTTTTATATAAAATGTCTTGAGATGTTTTAGGATTTTAGAATTTACCATCATTTTTGGAGCAATGTCTTTCATGTTCTCATGATACTGTTTTATAGGGTTGTTTATAACTTTATCATATTTAACAATGAAATTATTATTTTAGGAAAATTTGTTTCTAGCTATAATTTGTCTACTGTGTTTTAAACTTTCATTTACCCTTATAATGACACAAATGAACAAATTATAAGATTATCCATAGATATTTGTTAATTTGTGTTTTAATCTAACAGATTGGATCATGGATTAGTTTTACAGTCATGACACAAACACTGCCAGGTAAGACCCAGGTTTATGGATAATTGAAGTAAATGTATCATTAGAAGTGATTCCTGAGAACCAGTTGCTATAGTACTAAAGCATGACATGGCAAGTGCAAAAAAGATTTTACACTTTTATTTTTTTATTTTTTAGATTTTTAAGCAATTTTAAAATGTAATGGAACATTATTTACCATGTATCTCTGTGTAATCATGGCCTAATCCAAGCTAGGAAATATAGTGAAAAGTAGTAGTGGTGATAATGAATTTCACTTGCAAATCTCTCTTGTGCATGTGCAGACATGTGAATGTACTGTGTCTTTGAGTGTCCATGAATGTCTGTGAAGAGAAGGTTGGGAGCATGAGTGTATCATGTTGAATGCTAGGCATTTTAACACACACAAGGAAATTAAATTATAATAAACTACATGTGTTAAAAAGGATATTATGTCCATTACATCTATTCTTTCTTCCACTGTACAAAAAATTTGAATCATAATTAATGTGATTTGTCATATACATTTGTGTGCATATGTATAAAGGTATGTTAAATGCATATGAAAATTATTCCTGAAAATGCAAAGAGATAAAAAAAAATCCTTGGGAGTATTTTGTGGTAACAGGATATAAAATATGTGGATTTATTTTGATCTCTGCTATATACTTTCTATGTTTATTCAACCAATAAATATTGATTAAACATATATTATTCTAGGCAGTGAATATGAGTAAAGAAAATTTACAGAAAACTATGTAACACTTGAGAAATATTTTAAGAGTTATGTATGATAGGTTCTTTTTTCTAATATTACTTGCTATATCCATTACAGAAACAAACAAAAAAATAATTATTTTTTTTCTTCTAGTTGGAATTTTTACACTTCTGATGAGTATCCAGATGTCTTTGTGGGCACAAAAGAAACATAAGATTTATCTGAAGAAATTTAATTCTTACATGTGTAGAAAATCAGCAATGATTCCATTCATATTATAAAAAAATAAATAAATGATCTTATCTATCTATCTATCTATCTATCTATCTATCTATCTATCTATCATCTATCTATCTATCTAGAAAAATATATACATAAACTTAATAATTTAAACTTGATTAAAGATGAAATTATGAAATTCACATTTAAATTTATAAGCAATTATTTTTATTGAGTAAAAATAAAAAATAGTAGAGTCTAGCTAAATTTGGAATAATAAACTGGAGGCAAATGAAAAGTAGAATAAGTAAATATACTAAATGGAAAATAGCATCAGTATATTTGCAACAGATTAATCTTTAAATAAGACTTTCTTACTTTATTAAATATTATATACTATTTGCTTAAGACAATTAAAATGTAATAATTCTAAAGTAAATATAGTAATTCAATTTCTTGTGAAAATTCTACCTATATTAAAAGTGAAATATTTGTAATTAGTCATGTAACTTATTCCTTTTTAATGTAGATATTGTATGATATCAATCTGAAAGTATAAAAATTAAAGTATTTTCCAGGCATTATTTATTAAATTCCTTAAAAATATATATAATATGTATTTATATTTATATATATCCTATTTATATGTAATATATATTGAGGTGTATACATTTTAAATGGATTATATGTGATGATGAAGAGAGAGTGTACTGGGGATTTTTAATATTTAGAGTGAAAAGATTTTTTGCTTTAGTTTTACATTAAATTCCTACGTCCTCTCAAAGCCTGTGTGTGAGAGTGTGTATGTGAATATGTATATTTTGATAAGAAAATGACTAATATTACAAATTTAAAGTACACAGTTAAATATATAAAAGAAACTCTCACTTTCATCATTTTTAAATTGGGATTCTTTAGACTGATTAATTTCTAAAGACTTTCCAATTCTCAAATATGTAGATGTAGATGTAGATCATTATAAATATATGCATAACAAAATATCTTCATTAAAGCTCTTAGGTTATACATATACTTGGCAAAATATCCTTGGTAAAGGTAGGTCTATATGCATTCTGTAGGTGTTTATTATTAATGTATGTGGTTAATTATTCAAGAAATAACAAAAACAGCCCTTTAAAAGCGTTGCTATTCCCCCCAAAATAATTTTAAAATATCTCAGGGGAAGAAAACAACAAACTTTAACTCCTTAATACCCACTCAGCAAAATAACATGAAATCATGCAAAAGTCTAAAGGAAGTCCTAATACATTAAACCACATATACCTAATTAACAACCTACGATAAATATCCCTTTGTTGAAAGACAAAGAGTAATTTCTGTTTTCTTAATTAGATTCTGACTGATGCCAACCCAGGAAGTTTACACTTCTATGCAGGGCTAGTTGTTTGATGTATGGAGGACAGATGCAATACACATACTATTCCAAACAAAGGCTAGAAATAATCTGAAGCAGGATGCAAAGATATAACCACACATTTAATCTTCTACCTCCAAATCTTTTAATGTAATAATTATTTTGATACCTACCAAGCCATAGCTTTGCATTTTCCATTAAGTTTACTAAGAAAGACAGTCAATAATTTAGATATTTAAATTTTATAAATATAATTAAGCATATTAGAGTCAATAAATTAACATTAGAATTTTTGTTACTAGATTTGTGATTACATTTAATATTAAAAAGAAATCTTAGAGTTTAATTGAATCTAATCATTATACCAATAGCTTTTTTTTTTTTAATAATTGTCTGGAATAATACTTTTTCTATCCCAAAATAAAAATTTGCAATCAGTGTTTGTAAAATACATCATTATCTTTCACACATTTCTTATTAAAAGTAGCTGAAGAAGGAGAAAAAATATCAAAAGAAAAACAAAAGTTGAATCAGCTGCCATGCCACCTTATATTATCATAGCATACTGCCTCTCTTTTCCACCCCTTCATCATTTCTACCTCAAGCTACTACTTTTAAAGGTGTTTTTGGTTGGTTTGCAAGTGTTTTCTATAAATTGGTTGGATAAGTTCAAGTAAAAATAGACCTGTAGTGCATTTTATCTTTTAATAAAAGTTTTGTGAAAATGAAATTTATTCTCTGACTCATGCAGACACATATATAGCAATTTCAAGTAATACCATTTCTTAAAAGAGAATAAAAATATGGTAGCATCAAATAATTTTTAAATAAATAAAACACTCCACTTTTAAAATATGTATGTCCAATCTTACTTTTTTATTATACCCAATGTCTAAGCCTAATGAAATTATAAAATTCAACATTAGAGTTTGAATAGCTTTTATCTTGACATTTAATCTTCTTCCAGTAATGAAACACATTTTCAAGATATTTTAAGTTCAATTTTCATTCAATGTATGCTAAATTTTAGTCATTAATATATTTCAATTATAATATCTGTGCTTGTAAAATAAAATAAAATGACCTGTAAATCAATAATGAGAGTTTCTTCTATTTTTATTTTAATAAGAAAAAATAGAAAATCCTGTGGTTGCTCCTGGATATTAGAGGTGATTATAGCAAATGTTACTTTATAAGTACAATTAAAGGCATTTATGTAGCTTTTGCATAATGATAATAATTAAAAATCATTTATTTTAAAGGCTGCTTAAAAGTTAATTTTCACCCAGGTGCATATTGAAGTCTATAATTAGCCTTCCTTCAGAAAAGGTTTAGTTGTGGAAATGTACAAGAGCATTTCCAGAGGCAGAAGTTCCCTGCTAGAAAGGGACTTTGTTTTTTAACTGTAGTTTGATAATGCTGATTAAAACATAAAAGGAAAAATTGCTCAGAAATATTTTAAAAAATAAAACCCAGGGTATTATGTCTAATGAAATAAGTCAGACAGAGAAATACAAAAAAAAGTGTATGATTTCACTTATATGTGAAATCTAAAAAAAGCAAAACAAATTAACAAACAAAACAGAAATAGACTTATAGATACAGAGAACAACCTGATCATTGCCAGAGGGTAGGTGGGTGGGAGGAATTTATGAAAAAGGTGAAGGGGAATAAGAAAATCAAAGATCCAGTTATAAAATAAATAAGCTATGGAACGTAATGTAGAACACAGGGAATATAGTAATTAATACTGTAATAACTTTTTACAATAACAAATTGTTACTAGACTTATGTTGATCATATCATAAAGTTTATAAATGTTGAATCACTATGTTATATACCTAAAACTAATATAATATTGTATGTCAATCATACTTGAATAAAAAAATTTAAAAGTAATTTACAATCTTCCAGATTTATTTTCTTGAGAATACAAAATACATATTTTCATACTATTTGACTGTCTGAGAAATAAAATCCAATAATATTTGTAACTGGAAAATTTTATTATTTATATCAAATATAAGAAATGTTCACAATAATCACAAAACAATTTCCTGTCTATCCCATTGTTTTATTGGCCTGGAAATCAATGTTATTTCTTTGATAAATTCTTATTTACAATTTATTTTTCTTTGTTAATAATATCCTACCTCATCCATTCAATAAATAGTTTCTTTTCCAAAAGCTCTTTCATAATTTCTGGCAGCATATCCAGGTAGAAGGAATTGTTCAACAGAGAATATAATAGAGTATATAATCCCAATAAGAATTTTTTTTAATCCAAGTGTTTTACTTTAGAAAGTTTATTTAAAAATAAGAATTTAAAAATAAGTCAATTAGAAATTATTAAAATATCTGACACTGGTTACATTTATCTGTTTAGATATGAATTATATGAATTTTCTTATCTATAAAATATTTGATGTAACCTTTAATATTCTTTGCCTATATAATCTTTAAAAAAATTACTGTAAATCAAAATAATTGCCAATTCTCATTGCTTCTAAAATAACATTTTAAAATTTATGTTTGAATCATATAACTAGTATTTCGTTTTATATAACATAATTTTCACTAATTTATTAAAATATTTATCAGTGTTTGGTATCTGAAATTTAGTGTTTGGGTCTAGCTCTCCTGAACAATGTTCTTTCTTGGAACTTAGTGTTTGGGTCTAGCTCTCTTGAAAAAGTTCTTTCTTGGAACTTTTTATTTGAGGTTGAAAATGAGGATGCAACAATTAAATAAGTGAATAGCCGAGTAATTTTAGAGTGTGACCAATTCAGTAAGGAAATGAACTGTGTGCTATGACAGAATAAATAGCAATGTGAGGGGTAAAATAAGGCATATGGTATAATCATGGATTTCCTCCCTAAGGAGATGACCTTTCAGTTGACATGTGTACAGTATTTAGCCAGGTGAAAGGCTGCAGTTAGAGCATTATAGACATATGTAATTGATGTATATAAGACTCTGAGACAGAAAATTTATCAGTTCTTCCAACATGTATTTTCCATTTTGTATTGTTTGTATATATACTAATGCCCCGACCCGCAGGGCAAAATAACGTAGGGCGAGGAGGAACCTGTGGAGGATGAAAGTAGGACAGGAGACACAAAGAAATGGAGGCAAGACAGGGTTCTGATCAAGCCTCGTTTATTGTAGGTAGGGGTAGAGTGTATAAAGGGGAGGATTTGCATAAGCACGGTTGCCTTGGATACCAAACCACAGAACATTCCATTTCCTTATATGACCCAAAAATGCAGAAGGGTCCCGGGAGAGGAGGGGGCTGCAAGGTCAGATGAGTTTAAGCAAATGGCTCAAGGGTCCCAGGGCAAGTCAGGGCATGTCAGGGCAACTGACTTTATGCTGTCTATCCTATCAGATAGCACAGGGCGAGGCAGACCCTGTCCCAAGTCGAAGTTGCCTAGATCTCAGGTATGAGAGCCTTGATAAGAACAGCTTCCGACATCCTAATATATCACTGAGTATTTAATTTACATTTTTCTGATGGCTAATGAAGTGACTTAATAGTCATGTGGGTATTCTCTTTTTGTGAATTGCTGTTTGTCTTTTATTCAAAAAGATGTTGAGTTTTTTTCCTTATTGATATGTGAGAAATCTTTATGTATTTAAGTTGTGAATTCCTTGTTTTATATCCATCTACCTACTCTCTAACTCTATCATCTACTTCATCTATTTCTCTATGGAGCTATCAAAATAGAAAATTATTCTGTTCTTTGAGTTGGTCTTTGTGTCCCTTAAGAAATATTTTGATTAATAGTGATTATTAATATTAATATTGTCTACTTAATTATAAAAGTTTCTCTTTTATAATTACTGCTTTTTGTCAAAATCTTCTTTGCATACTCTGTTGCAAACATGTTCACCTATGTTTTCTGTTAAGAACTTTAATACTTATATATTTAGATCTGCAATCTTTCTGAAATTGATGTTTATGTGTACAGAGGAATATAGAGGACAAGATATATTGGTTATTGCATAGATAGCCAATATCCTAGACTATTTATAAAGAAAAATATTGTCTATTGCACAGAATAGCATCATAAATCAGATGACTATATATGTGAGATTTTATTTTAGGGGTTTACAATTCTATTCTAATGGTCAGACTTTTGTTGGTATTTTTTGTTTCTTTGTTTTGGTTCAGATTTACCCTTGCATCAATTCTCCTTTGTCTTAATTTAGTCATGTTTCTTGGTAGAACTCATACTTCTACTTTTTTGCCGTTCACCTTCAAGATTGCTTTAGTTACATTGGGGCCATTGTATTTTTATTGAAATTTTAGATTTTTTTAATTAAAAAGCAAATGTCTTGGGGTTTAAATGGGAACGATAGTAGATCTATAAATTAATTAAAGAAGAATTGATCTTTGTAATATCAGGTCTTATAATGAACAATTTTTTTGTTTATTTAGACTTTTTCCTTTTATCAATATAGTTGTTTAGATTTCCATGATGAATGTCTTCACATATTTTATTAAATTTATTCTAACATAGTTTATTTTTATCATATTTTAAATTACACCATTTAGGTTTTTTTTAGTCTACTGCTTGTCAGAAATATTTTTTTAAATGTTATTAACTTAAATAACTTTTTGTATTTATTTTTCTTATAGTTTTGGAAGGTTATTTTGGATTTTCTAGGCATATTATTGTGTAATGTGCAAATTATTCATAATTTTTTATTTTCAGTGATTATATGTATGTACATATATACATATGTGGATATATAGATATACATTATTACTACAATATTATATAAAATAATGAGAAAACATTCTTATCTTACTTCAGAGAAATATTTTCATCAATTATAATGTTTTCCTTAGGTTTTTATAAATATCCTTGTCAGATTATGGAATAATTTTTCTATTCCTAGTTTTCTAGATTTTTATGAAAAGGAGTATTGAATTTTCTCAAATGATTTTTTCATTTCTGTAATGTTCATAATTTTTTCTCTTCTTTTTTCTTTAGATTTTACTTGCTGTTTTTATTTCTAGCTTTCTCTGAATAGAGTTCAAATCATTGCTTTTTAACATGTTTAGTTTTATAAAAAATGTTTCACTAAACCAAGCTTTTGATGATGTATCTCAAAATATTTGATATGTCAAGTATTCATTATTTTACATTTAGTAAAAAAATATATTATAATTTATTTTTATTTCTTGTTTGACTCATGGATTATTTAAAAGTAAGTTTATACTTGCTAAAAATTTGGGCCTGTTTTATAAATATGTTTTGTTTAATCTAGCTTAATTCCACATGTTCAGAAAACATATTCTAAATTTAAAATCCTTTTTCTTTTTTCTTTTTATTCTTTGTATTTTATGTCTGCAATTTGTTAAGACTTATGAAATAGTATGTGATCTAATTTGGTAAATTCTCTATGTGCTTTTAAAAAATGTGAATTTTATAATGTGTGGACATTTTATGCAAACACTATACTTTCATGAATTTTTATTCTATGTATATTTTAAAGTGCATAATACATTATTGATATGTATCATTACAAAATTAACATTGTCTTATTTGTATATGTTAGTGGATATTTATATATATTACTGAAAAAAAAGTTCACATTTTAGTAGGAAATGCTATTGTTCTAATTATGCACCCAAATATCTACAAAACCATCTCTGATGAGGTCTACATTTAGCTTTTTTAACAATTGGCTTTATTTTGGTAATATCTATGAGGCTCATTTTCTTTACCTATACAAGAGCACAGTAATTTATGCTTTCAACAATTATGGAGATCAAATAAGATAACATTTTAATTTTTTGTTGTATAGTTAAAATTATAATGCTAATCTTTGAAGGTTGAAAGGAGAACAAAGATCATTTGAAATATGACCCTTGTTTAGGATATGAAGAAAAGTTTCACAGTAAGGCAGGACAATTTGGTCAGCACAATATAATGGATGAAATAGAAGAATTTTTGAAGTAACATCAAATAAGAAATGATTTAGACAGGGAAATTTATTAAAGACTTGTGTTGGCTATTCAAAATATCACAGTGGAATAGAAAACCTTACCCTAAATAACAATATGAACTTCAAAGTACAGAATAAAGTGAACAAGAGTCAAGAGATAAATTTTAACCAAAGAATATTAATGGGATTGTTTTTCTCTTCATTGACAACATAGTAGGCTTTACGTTTGAAATTTGTCATTCAAATGTGTGAAGTGCTTTATCTCGAGTTTATTACTTTTAATGGGAGAACTGTAAAATTTACGATTCTTACAGGCAAGGGGATTAAAAATCTTAATCTCTCCCTAAAGACTAAGAGAGACTTGCCAGCACAGAGCTATGAAAGAACATAAAATCATTTAGAAATTAATTCATATGCAAAAATTTGATTATCAAAATTTAAAGAAATATATTCATATGATTTTAGTTTGTCTTATTCTTTTATTACAATGAGTCTAGAATGTAAGTCGCTTGCTGTGCTAAATTCTACAACACAATTTATAACTAAAAATTAAATATTAGGGGGTTTTGTTTGTTTGTTTTTGTCATTTGGGGGCCCTACTGGGATATCAGGAATTCAGTGATCTTGAGGCCAAGCAGTATATACACAATGGCCATTACAGTAACATTATCTTTCCTGAACTGAGAACTTCTTAAAACATTCTGCATATGTTGTAAAGGGTAATTTGTCTTTCATGTGGAGGTTCAACGATTAAAACAAAAAATTAACTATGATTTCAATTTATAAAGATAAAAGTTTCTGCATGTGTGCTTGTGTGTGCTTGTGTGTGTTTGTGTGTATACTAGTTTGTGTAATGGGAATATATTCTTTTAGCAGTTATAACTGATTTAGAACGCTATATTTAAGAAGTATTATTATTTTACCATGAAAACCTATAGATTTTTTTCTTTCTAATTTCTAGATAGAAATGCTTATTTTTAATTTAGAATTAACATCTTTGAAAAATATTTACTATATATATGTATATATAAAATTTGGAATTTATATAAATAATACAAAATAAGATGTAATCACAAATAAATTTTATTAATAAAAACATGTTATAAATAATGTTTTTATGAAATTGAGACTCTAATATCAGGTATATAATAAATTTTTATATAAATAGAAAATTTTTAAAACATACCTAATTTTAACAATTTTAATCCAGGTGAATATAATAGATTATTTGTATCCCTCCAAAATCCATATGTTGAAATTCTAACTCCTAATGTGATAGTATCAGGAAGTGTGACCTTTGGGAAGTGATTAGATTATGCGGGTGGAAGCCTCATGAATGAAATTAGTGCTCTTATAAAGGACACTCCAGAGAGCTCTCTCATTGTTTACTACCACATGAGGATACAAGGAGAAGTTGGCAGTCTGCAAGAAGGCTCTATTTATAACCTGACTATGATGACACTCTGATCTCTGACTTCTACCCTCCAGAACTATGAGAAAGAAATTTGTGTTTTTTTCTAAGGCAGCCAGTATATGTTATTTTGTTATGGCAGCCTGAACTAATACACTGAAATTCTACTGAAAGGATCATCTCCCAGCCATCATATGCTTGGTTATCATCTCCAATAACAAGTGAGAACAGATATAATAGGAGGATTTTTTTAGTTTATTTGTGTCAAAAGCAAGTTAATCTTTCAGCTATTTTACTATTTTTTATATATTTTGTTTTAAATAACTCTTTCTGCCAATTGATTCACCACACCTGTGATTAATTAGAGATTTTTAGGTACATATACTTTTAAATGTTAAGTTCCTGATTATAATTACTTGACACTATATATTAAGCACTTACAACTCAGTTAACATGTGAATTTAAAATTCATTTAAATGTAAGTGAAAATAATGTTCTGACTTGTGGCAGTACCCAGCTCTGAGCCAACTGAACAGAACAATAAGGGCCCAAATTTTAATACTTAAAATGTCTCTTCAGGATAGGTATTTAATCCAGCCTTCATCGTTTTTCCATCATGTTTGTTTCACCAGCTATCATCTTCATTATAGTGTGTGTGTGTGTGTGTGTGTGTGTGTGTGTGTGTGCGCACATGCATGCACATACATGTTTATATGAAAACAAGCAAAACCATAAAGCTATGAAGTCATCTTTAAAGATAAACTGAACTGATGACTTCTTTATAAAACTTTCCATAACCTGACCTTTTCTTTTTCTCCTCTCTTTTGGTAAGTTCTGGCTGCCATTTCTTTTGGGCTCCCAAATGTAATTATTATACTCTATTATACTAAAATATACTCTTTTATAGTAGTTTATATACATTTTATCGTATTGCATGTACTTATTATAATCTTTCTGACTTAGTAGACAGTATATTTTATGCATTTTTGAAGGCAACAATAAAGCCTTAATCATTCTTGTATCTGCAGTAATGACCAATGATTTAAAGACACTCCAGGAGATCAATCTACAGATGACACACCTGTAAGAATTCACAGTTAGGGCTCTTATTTTCTCTGTCAATTAGGAATGTTGAATCTAGAGTTGTTAATTTAAAATCGGTTTCTGATCTACAATAGTATTTGAGATAAATTATTTTTTTCTGGAAACTACATGAGGAAAAGTCTGGTTTTAAAAGATTGACAACTAGACTATTAATCAGCAAGTATTTAGAAAAAAATAATCATTTTCATTTACTTGAACTCAATTCATGAAAGAACATTAAATCTGAACATGTGCCACTGGCTGCTGGGAAATGCTGAGCAAAGTAAGCAGTTTTATGTTGTGAGGACAATAAGAACATTATATCATGTGAGAAAAAAATCTTAAATTGTGGCATCGCTAAAGATAACATAGTAGATGATCATATTGTTTCTACACTATTATTTATTAATGGTGCATTATAAAACATGATAATAAGAATTTTGTCCTTGAGAAAAACTGAGAACATTATTTTTTAGAAATATTTCAAAAGTGGAAATACAATTTTATTTCTCAAAGCATTCAAATATCTTGTCATACATAGTCTACAGACAATTTATGACACAAGAAAAATTACAGCATCAAGAGAAAAAATATTTACTGTTAGCCCTCCCAACTCTATCTCTTTGTCTCTCTGTCTCTCTCTTTTTTCTATCTTTCTCAATCCTCACTCCCCCTCTCAGGAACTGTTCGATCTTAGCTGGCAGGCTCCGGCAATGATTCAGGACAGACAATATGCAAATATGTAGTTTTTTGACATCATTAACTGAAAACAGTGGGGATGGAGCTGTAAATCTGGTAGTTTGTTATTGAAATTAAACTGGTATAAATTCAAATCAGAATGTATGTTATTAGTACATTAAATGTAATCTCCATTATAATGAGAAAGTTATAAATATATGCAAAAGAATTATATAGGAAAAGAATGAAAACTTTCACTAGAAAAATATCACAAAAATAAACACAAAAGAGACAGTAATGCAGGAAATGAGAGACAAAAAAAATAAAAAATGCTATAAGGCATACAGAAAATAACAAATAGCAAAAAAACAACAGAAGCCTCTATTCATAGTAATTAATTTAACTATAACTGGATTTTAGTTATAGTTGGTAGAACACACATTAAAAAAAAACATGATCCAACTATATACTTTAGATCTTAAGACACAAATAGGTTGAAAGAAAAAGGTAAAAAAAAATTGTATTCTATGCAAATAGTAACCAAAAGAGAATAGGTGTGGCTTTACTAAGACAAAATAAACTTTAGATCAAAAATTTAACGAGACAAAAAAGACATTATTTATTAATAAAATATTCAATATGTCAAGAAGATATAAAAATTATAAACATTTGTGTCACCAGTAAGAAATCATCAAAATATATAAGGTAAACATTTACATAATTGAAGGAAGAAATAGGCATTTCTACAATAATAGTTGGATACCACAATATCCTATTTTTAATAATGAATAGAACAACCAGACACGAGATAAGTAAGGAAACGGAGGACTTGAACAACACAGTAAACAACTAGATCTAACAGACAAACTAGAGCAGAAAGATCTAGCTACCAGTCCTAGGTTAGAATTCCTATTGTGTGGAGGAGTAGCAATGCCAACAGTGCCAACCACTAGAAGGAGGAACTCACAGACATGGGTTCACATCATTTTCTATGGGTCGGGAGTAGACAAGGAAGAGCCAACCCACAGGTAACTGGTAGAACAGTGCTTACTCGCAGAAAGGAGAAGAGGTACAATGATATCAGTGTCTGTAGTGCATACAAGTCTCCCATACCAGCAGGCACCTACTAATAGCTGACTCAGGGTAATGGACTGAACACACCTCTCTGGATAGAGGTGAAAATCCTGTCCTCTCATGCCAGAGCTAGCCGGCCTTGAGGGGTTCAGTCTCGAGAGCAAACGGTTCCTGAAAGGGGGAGCGAGGCTAAGAAAAAGAGAGACAAAGAATAGAGTCGGGAGAACAACAGTAAATACTGCGCCCCAAGTTTATTTAGCACAGCATATTTATACACTCAATATTGCACGACAGACAAAAGCCACAATTATGTAGACAATTGCTGACCTTTACACAAGCTCCCCATGAACATCTTTGTTCCTGATTTCCTTCCTGTTCCCTGGTTCAAGGGAGGTTCAATTCTTACTCATCAAGCCAGACTTCCTTCTTAAGTAACTACAAACCTCAAAGTCTGCCAGCTCTGCAAGCTTTTGTGTCCTGCAAGCAACTTTAACTCTGTCTGCAAGACAGGCAGCAGAAACAACTCCCAACAATCTCACTGGAGGGAACTGATATATTAGTAGGGCTAGCCAAATGCCATATAATACATGCTCTTAAGGAAGAATTTGCAGCCAACTACAGATTGGCACCCAGTTTCCATATATATATATATATATATATATATATATATATATATATATATATATATATATATATATATATGATAGACCTGTCACATAATAAGCATTCAGTAATACTAGTTACCTTTCCTTTCATCCCCACTTAAGTCTGACAGTTGACAAAATCCCAGGGCTTTAGCCCAGTAGCTTTAATCTTTCTCTTTAACTTCTATATCCTGTCTCTAAATGAACTGATGAACATTATCTTTGTTTATGCTTTATATCATTTTCTTTTGGTCTTGAATCCTGACTGAACATGCAGCTCATTTGGTATTAAGTGTTTATTGGACTCATATTGCTGGGGAACTGAACTTTGCACGTACCAATACTGATAGAATATTAAGTTAACTAAAAAGAATGTCTGAAATCTATGCTACAAAGTAACACATAATATATATCTTTGTAGCCTAGAACTTCAACTTCTATGTACTACCATTCTTCTAAGAGGACCTAGTAAACTATGTACACCTGGTTTAAATGAAATGGTTTTCTGTCTCCACAGGAAAGCCTTGAAAATACATCTTTTTTATGTCAAGAATAGTTGTGTTTCAGGCTAATTTTGTCTTATATTAAAGAATCAAGGTAATTTAGTTAGGATTTGAAGGGGACCATTCTTTAGAATATATCTTTCTACTTACCTAATCATCAGATTCTCAATCACAGGTAACCCTGAAATTAAGGAAAAGCACTGAAATGGAAAACACCTAATTATTGCATTTATGTTTTCTCAAATAAAGTGAGAATTTGGAACTAAATCAGTTATTTTTAAAGACTTTTTTCAAACAAAATTTTATGCTTCTATTCGTAATTTGAACAAAACTATGTAATCATAGTGACAATTTTCTTGATTTTCTATTTAAAAAATTCTTAAATCAGATATTTAAAGATTATTGTAAAATAATTAAAATTTTCTCTAGATCCCCTGGAAAGTCACAAAGGAGAGAATTTCATTTCACAGTGGATAGCAAAAGTACTCAAATATTTGCTTTATGCATTTATATTTTCAAAGGCTTAATTATAATGGCAGTTCTACAAAAATACCCCTTTCATCTTCTTTTATCTTTCTTTTTCATATCTGCTGGTATTCTTCAATAAGCAGATACATGATTTTTAAATGTAAGTTGTTTAGATGTTCAATTTATATAAATATATTTACATGAACACTGCTCAAAACTTCTACCTCAAAAAAAAAAAAGAACCATAATGTTCAAAGTTCTTTAAAAAATGACTAGTAGTACAAATTAGTAGTTACAAAACAGTCATGGGATTTAGAGTACAGCACAGGGAATATAGTCAATATTATTGTAATGGCTGTGTGTAGTGCTAGGTGGGTGCTAGAGTAATTGAAGAGATCACTTCATAAATGATATAAATGTTTAATAATTATACTGTATATCTGAACCCAATATAAAATAATTTTTAAAATACAAAAAAAAAAGAAGATAAAAGTTATAGTATTGCTATCGTAACTATCTTTTGTGAGGCAGCTCAAGCATGCCCATGTATTTCATTACTTCATTATGGTTAATGATTATACTATTCCTAAAATAAATATGTTGTTCCTTGAATACTTTTTTTGGTATGCTTTTTAGTTCTTGAGAATTTTTAAGAAGAAATAATTTCATTTGTATAGGGAGTAAAAAAGACTAGTAGTAAGACAAAATTTTTAGATAGTTATTCCAGTAAAAGTGATCTAAAAGAACATCCTAACAGACCATAATGATAGCAAAAAAGATATATTTTAATTATTTCTCTTATTTGACAACTCTCTTACATCTGTAATATTTTCCCCAGGAGGTGCTTTGTATTATATTTGTATTTCTTAATATTAATTGCTCCTATTTATTTTTAAATATATTTTGATGGAGGCAACTTTCTCACTAGCATCCTTGAACTTATTTTTAAAATGTTGACAGTTGTAGCATATTATGTTTCTAAATATAAGCGATTATTTGTGCCATTTCCCTGAAAAAGGAGGAGTCAATTCTTCTGGTATATGAGTCATATAAAAAAAGGGAAATAAAGGTCCATAAATAAAATATATACACATTGCAAAATTGAATACATAGTCAAGTGCTTCAATGTAATTAAAAACAAGATAAGTCGTATTATTCTTTTTTAGTAGATCATCTCAGTTTGAAAGCACTCACATATGTTTTTCACTTTAGAAGATTCATGTTTCTAATCCACCTCTACTGGAGTCTACTGTTTCTCTTGCTCTGTGAAACTGAGGAATGGATCATCCTTCCAATTATAATATTTAACAAGGACTGTTCTTAGATCAATTAAATAAGCCTGGTGGAAATGATGAGTTGTCTGCCTCATTAGCATGAGACACTGTACCCAAATGTGTTCCTGTACAAGATTATTGAATCAAGTATACAGGTCCAGATTCTGCTCACATAAATTTACCGAGTAACTGAAATGAGAATATCTGAGTAGTTGATGACTGAAATTGACCTTTGGTGTTTAATAGCTTGATTCTTCTGAGATGGAATTACTGATACTCATTACATCCTGTTCAATTCATTATCCTGATCATTGCAATATTGCTTTAATGGTTCATTTGCTAGACCTTCTTGAAGCTGACATCATAGCATTTTCAAATTAGAAGAGGTTTTATAAATGATGAAACTAAATTTACAAGAAGGTTAAATGTCTTTTATTTTATTTATTCTTCTGAACCAGGATTCTTTTAACATGAATTAGATATATAAGGATAATTATAAATATGCCCTATTAGTTCTCTTCCAGAATAGTCCAGACCTATTTGCTAGATGAATATGCTCTACAGGCTTGATTTTATGGCTTAAAAATACTTTGAAGGAGAAAACCATCCAAACAACAAAATCAGTCAAGCATCTAACAAAAATTTGTTTGGGCTTTTATAAATAGCATATAGTAGGGGAGGCAGAAAGCAAAAAACAGTGCCATGGCACAGACCTTTAAAAAGCTTTATTACATGACAAGCCTGACAAGAATTCCTTATAGCTGTCCTATGTTCTATGGTCACATGTCATTATTAAAAGCATAATGAAAAATAATGCCTTACAACATATTAATTTGTCACATAATGTTATTGATTGATTTTAGCAAAAGGCTTGGTTATGCTCTTAGGTCTCTGAAATCATTTAATACCTTTTTGCATGTGATATGAAAACTATGTCTTTAAATGATAATTTAAAGGCTTTTAATTCAGAAATAAAATAATGTTGAATGTCAATTGAAAGGTTTTTAATCCAGAAATAAAATAGTTTGGGTCTAAATTATCACAATCAAGTTAAAACATGTTTTATTATTATAAAAAGTAAGAAAAATGTAAAAAAGAAAAGTTATATTGTCAATCCTAACATAATAGCAATCATTTTTCTATTAGAGATCACTTGGGCTCATGTGTTCCATTTTTTAAAATTTACTGATATCTATCTATAGATCTACTTTTTACCTACTAGAAAAAAAATCACATTCATATTGTGCATATAATTTCAGGGGATTTAAGGATTCTAAATACACATATGTATATAAGTGAACTACAGATTAAATACCAGCCTGAATAAAATTCAAAGATGAAAATATTATTTATTTAGGAAGAGGATGACATTCACCTTAAATGCCTAAAATTGAAGCAGTGTAATTGAACAATCAACAGCTGCAGTAAACTGATAGTGCTCTAACATTTTTAATAATGCTATGTCACATGGAGGAAAAAACAAATCCTCTTAACCAGTCACTGTTCAAAGTCAATACATAGTGATGTAAATCTTCAATAGTAATTTAACTTTTTTGTCAAGAATGGACTTTGTAACTTGAAAGGTAATTCTGTCAGAGGTAAGTCATATTACTCAAAATTCACATTAGGAGTAATTATAGATAAATATGTTTATTGTTTGAGTGGCATAACTAATGTGCATGGATTTAACCAACAAATTATCTACTCTAACCAGTTCAGTGATGGTATAAGAAAGAAACAACTGGTTGTAAGCAGTGTTTACCACGACTTTAAAAGACACCAGTAGCTACATAATGCCGTCTTAATGAAGTAGAGGCTCTAAAGCTGCTTATGGATACAATCACAAATATTTTGAGAATGTCACAGTAATTTCTTTTCTTCTAAGGGTAACCAAATAAATCTGAGATTTCATTGCCTAAAAGAAGTAAAGTCCACAAGGTGCAAATGTTAAAAAAATTCTTAAGACTTTTATACTGGTTTCATTTATTCTATTTTTAATTCCTTAAGCACTATATTATGAGCACGGAACAAAGGGAATAAATCCTCACATATGTTTGACAAAGCTAACGTTCAGTACTGTGAGGCCCAATCAATTTGAATTTTATGTACTGTTGGGAGCCATTCTTGTTGAATGCCCTACAAACAGGGTTAAAGCTGCCTGCAAGCTAGAAGCTTGCAGAGCAGGTGGGCTCTGTACTGAAGGAGGAAGTTTGGCTTAACGTAAAGCCTTGAACGTTCCTTGCCCCAAGGAATAAGAGACAGAAAACAGGAACAAGGATGTTTAGGAACAAGGATGTTTTGAGAGAACTTATGTAAATGTCAGCAATTGTTAGAATATCTGTGGGTTTTGCTTTTCATGCATTTCCAAGGGTATATACATGCTGTGCTTAATAAACTCGGTGTGCAGTATTTACTGTTAGCCCTCCTGACTCTATCTTTTGTCTCTCTCTCTCTCTTTCTTTCTTTTCTCAATCTTCACCCCCACTCTCGGGAACTGTTGGATCTTAGCTGGCGGGCTCTGGCAATGTACCACTATTTCCCTTGACATTTTACCATAGGGAGATTCTACACATTTACCAGGTTTCCATAATAAACATGAGAGTATATTTGGAGCATATAATGAGTGAATACACAAGAGATCATGAGAGCATGTCTATATAATTTGTCAGTTGATTTGTGGAATTATACTTTGATTGGAAATGGGCTGAGTATTTTAAAAGCAGGAGTGCAATATCTAAGTTATTTCATGTCAGAAGAAAGATGCATGTGTGATAGAAATTAAAAGGTAATGAATGATTAAGACGAATGTATAATAAAATGCTTTTGTACATATATTTTGTAAATTGAAATTTAATATAATCCAAAGTAGAATAGATTCTCAGGTTCTTCTTCAAGTTGTTTCAACATAATTATGTAAACCACAGTTAAATTATGGTCCATGGACTACTAATTCTGGACTACTGTTTTTGTAAATAAAGTTTTATTGGCATACAGCAGTAATCATTTATTTGTGTTTTATATAGGTGATTTAGTACTGCACCTGCAGAGGTGAGTAGTTGCAACAGAGACTATAAAACCTGCAAAGGCTAAAATATTCATTACCTGACCCTTTACAAAAAAAAAAAAAATTGCGATATACTTAACCACTTGACTCTTTTCTACCTTCCCGTACCCCTTTTTCCCCTCTGGTAACCACTACACTTACACTGTTGTCCGTGTCTATGAGTTTTCGTTTGTCTTGTTCATTCATTGTTTTCAATTTCATATCCCACATCTGAATGAAATCATGGTTCTTGACATTTTCCATCTAACTTATTTTGCTTAGCATGATATTCTCAAGATCCGTCCATGTTGTTACAAATGAAAGTCTTTCACCTTTTCTTATGGCTGAGTAATATTCCATTGTATATATGTGCCACATCTTCTTTATCTAATCATCTACTGAAGGATACTTTGATTGTTTCCACATTTTGGCCATTGTGAATAATGCTGCAATGAATGTCGGGGGTGGGCATATATCCTCATGAATAAATGTTTTCAAGTCTTTTGGGTAGATATCCAGAAGAGAAATTGCTGGGTAGTATGGTAATTCTATTCTTAACTTTTTGAGGAACCTCTATTCTATAGTGGCTAGACCAATTTACATTCCCATCAGCAGTGCATGAGGGTTCCCTTTTCTCCACAATCTCTCCAACACTTGTTATTACTGTCTTGTTGATAATAACCATTCTAACAGGTGTGAGGTAGTATCTCAGTGTGGTTTTGATTTACATTTTCCTAATAGCTAGTGAAGTTGAGCATCTTTTCATATATTTGTTAGCCTTTTGTATATCTTTTTGGGACAAGTGCCTGTCCAGGTTCCCTGCCCTTTTTTTAATTGGCTTTTTTTTTTTGTTATTGTTGAGTTGTATGAGTTCTTTATATATTTTAGATTTAAACCCCTTATTGAAAGTATCATTTCAAATATATTTTCTAATAAGGTTAATATTTTTTTGTTGATTTCTTTTGCTGTGCAGAAGCTTTTTAGTTTAATATAGCCCCATTTATTTTTGTTATTAACTCCCCTTGTCTTTGAGGTCAAATTTATAAAATCCTCTCTAAGCCTGAGGTCTTCAATAAAAGACCTGAAACAATAAAATATATAGAAAAAAATATATAGGTACTAAACTGTTTTTGTCATTATTTTCATAATTGCTTAACAAGCAAATTAAAAATACATTTTTAGTCTTTCTTATTTTTTGTTACTTGCACTTAAGACGACAAATTTTCATCATGAAACTGCCAGAGCCCGCAGGCTAAGATCGAACAGTTCTGGAGAAGGGGAAGTGAGGATTGAGAAAAGAGAGAAAAAGAGAGATAGAGAGAGAGACAAAAGATAGAGTTGGGAGGGCTCACAGAGAATACTGTGGCTCCGATTTTATTTAACAGGGCCTAGTTATACCCTTGACAATGCATGAAAAACAAAACCTACACACCTGTAAACAATTGCTTGACATTTACATAACTTCTGTCACCTGTTTTCCATTAAGCCAAACTTCCTCCATCTGCACAGAGTCCGCCTGCTCTGCAAACTTCTAGTTTGCAGGTGACTTTAACCCGGTCTGTAGGCCCTCCAGCTGTAGGACATTCAGCAAGAATGGCTCCCAACATAAAACAGCTCATATTATTTTAAAATTTGATTATTATTTCTTCTTGGAATTATGATATTTAGAAACATAAATATTCAGAGCTGTAACGTTCTCTCATGGCACAGATTACAGTATTTTACAATTTGATTGCTATTCTTTCTTTAACTCATTCATTTACAATTATGTTTGAGTTTCCAAATGTACAATTATGTTCTAAATTTGTTTTTCTTCATCATTATCTCTCTAAATTTTTTTATGGTCAGAACATGTGATTTATTGATATCACTTAAATATAAACTTTCTTCAGTGAACCAGTTTGATTGCAATTTATATGTGTGTGTGTGTGTGTGTGTGTGTGTGTGTGTGTGTGTTTTATACGCTTATGTGTACTCTTCAATAGTTGATTTTATTTTTATAACAGACCTGTTGGTCAATTATGTTAATTATTTTGTTTAAATTTAGTCATTAACTAAATATTTATTGGTACCTTCTATATCCTGAGCCTTGGTCTTTATGCTTGGAAAATATAAATGAAGAAAATAGATAAAAATGCATTCTATAAAGATAAATGGGGAATAATTAATATAGCAGCTAAATAAATTAATGGATAAATGTTAATTAGAGATAATAAATCACATGAGGGAAAAATGAAGTAATGAGTATCACTAACATTTGCTGGTGTGGAATTGATAAATTATAACACTATAATATGATTAAGATAGATCTCATTAAAAGGTACACAGATGCCATTAATGTGAAGTGAACCAGATAGATATTCTTTCCAGTCAGAGAAAAAAAAAAAAGAAATTTTCTTATTTGGGAATATCCCTGGTCATTTTGAGAAATAGAAAGCATGACCCTGTGGCCGAAATGAGACAATCAAACCAGAGTGCAATAGCAAATGAAATCAGAAGAGATATGTAGCTAAACTATTTTGTAAGATTTTGGCTTTTATTCAAATGAAATGAGTTATGCCATAATCTGCTTTCTATTTCAATAGGTTTATTCTGCTCTACTGAGAATGAACTTTGTGGAAGGGGAGGCAATTATGAGACAAGTTTAAGTATCCAGGCAAAAATGATGGTGGCTAGAACTAGAATCCTAAAAACAGAGAGAAATGAGTGGCCAGTTTCTGAATATATTTTTAAGACAGTTTATAGAATATTCTGTGGATAGAAGCAGATATGAGAGAAAAAGAAAGTAATAAAGTAGAACTCTAATATTTTTGGCTGGTCAACTGGAAGTGTGATACTATAAAAAACTAAGTAAGGAAGAACAGAGAACTGCAGATATAAAATATTTCGGAAAACAACCAGTGGCTCAGTATTGAATATTACACATTTTGGATGATAATTAAACTTTCAAATGGAATTATTAAGCAGGAGAAGACTAGAATTTATAAAGAAGTATGGTTGAAAGATATATAACTCTGAAAATATATGCCTGGTATTTTACAGCAAGAGACTGAGTTTACCAAGATAATGTTTGTAAATAGAAGAGAAAAGAGGAACTCTTATTTCTGAAAACTCTAATGGTTGTAAAAAACATAAAATAATTCAACAAAGAAAATTAAGAAAGGTTCAGTAAAATAAGAAAATAAAAAGCATGTGTTATTACTGTCTTGTTGATTATAACTATTCTAATAGGCATGAGATGGTATCTCATTGTGGTTTTAATTTGCATTTCTCTAATAGCTAGTGAAGTGTTGAGCATCTTTTCATGTATTTGTTGGCCCTCTGTATGTCTTCTTGGGAGAAGTGTTTGTCCATTTTTTTAATTGGATTTTTTTAATTGGATTTTTTTGTTATCATTGAGTTATATGAGTATTTTGTATATTTGGATATTAGGCCATTATCTGGTCAAATTATAATGTACACCTGTGCTGGAAGCCAACCCATGGGAAAAGTAAACTGAGAAGTTAACCTTTGAATATAAGTCTCACAAATCTCGTTAGGTGTCTAGGAAAGTCCAAAAGGGCAAACACAAGATAAGCCCGGAGATGCCTGCAGCTGTCCTGTTATCAGCAGACCATTAACGGCTGCTGGCGCCACAGATCACCCCATGCCTACTTCCTCCCTTCTTTGAAAATATATATACCCTTGTGTGTAAAATAAACTTTGAGGCTTGATCAGAACTTTGTCTTGCCTCCATTCTTTGCGTCTCTTGTCCCCCATTCTCTTGCAGATTGTCTCCTCGAGTCTCACTTCTGGTCGGAGCTCCCGTTAGTTGTCCTGTAGGACGGGACAACTGGCACCCAACATGGGGCCCTAGGCTCGGCAAGACTTCAGAGAATGTTCGCAGTGAAAGGGCTGGCCAGCCACGACACAGTCACGGGGTAACTGAACAGGCAGTGCCCGAGTTCGACTCATCTTGATCGCCACAGAGTGACCGCCTATGAGACAGATCGTCAAAGGAGCTAAGCGAACACATTCACCCTTGCTAGGAAGTTTAAAAATGGGACAGGCATTAAGTTCACATGAAATATTTTTAAAAGGTCTTAAAGAATCTCTCAAGGTGCGAAGAGTTAAGGTTAAGAAAAAGGAACTTAGGTATTTCTTTCAATTTCTTAGTGAATTTTGTCCTTGGTTCCCACAAGAAGGAACTATTAATGTTAAATGTTGGAAATGTGTAGGTAATGCTTTAGAAGATTATTATAAGGGTTTTGGTCCAGAAAAGGTCCCTGTTTCAGCATTCTCTTATTGGAATTTGATAAATGATATTCTGTCCTCTCATGCCAATTCTCCTGACTTTCAAAATGTTGTGACTTTGGGTCAGACAGTACTAAAAGAGACCTCTCGCCCACCCTCGGCTTGCCCCTTTGTTTGTATTGATATGTCTAAGACTGTTGAACCCCCTTCTCAAGAAGCTACCAGTTCCCCTCCTCAAAATCCCAAAAGGCTTTATCCTATATTAGATGATTTGACCCCTGAGGAAGAGGCCATCCTTGACGATGAGGCTGCCCGATATCACAATTCTGACTGGCCGCCCCTAGCTAACAATCCTCCCCTTCGACCTCCCCGCTATGTTTCCCCAAAACTTCCAATTTGTGCTCCAGTCAAAGAGCCATTAGAGCCAACTGCACCATCCCTGGTTGATAACCATCTCACTAAAGCTAAAACCTCTCTCGCTTCTGAAATTTCTTCTCTTAGACAGCTTCTTGAGGAAAAAAGAAAAATTAGTTAAGGAGATTAAGGCCTTAGAGGTGGAACTTTCCGCTGTTACCCTTCCTTCTCTAAAACCTCCCAGGTCAGATAGGACTAAGCTTAAAAAACCTGTGCTTCACGCCTTTCCTGTTAACCCATAGTCAGCGTAATCATGAAGAAAATAGTGCTGGAGACCCTGAGAGAGGGGCAGAGGAGAATAGTGACAGAGAAGCCGGCGTAGACCAAGAGGATAGGGTAGAGAAAGAATCCCCAGACGAGGCCTCTGATACAGAACGAGATGAGGCCCCTTCCTCTACTAGAGCAGGGCAAAAATACCGCCGCCTACAACTTAAATATATAAAAGAATTAAAATCAGCTGTTTCCTCCTATGGCCCTACAGCTCCTTTTACTTTGGCCCTTTTAGAGTCCTTGAGCGACCGATGGCCTTACCCCCTGCATCCAAACCACTCGCCTTCGTAATAACGCAACTAGATTTTGTGTCTTAGTTCAACTAATTCCCCGTCTTATATATTACTCTGAAAAAGATTTTGCCCTTGCTTGGAACCCTTCACAAGACCATGGTCTACTTAGAACAAAGCGGGAGCCCATCACTGCAGTAACTTTAGCTGTGCTCCTAGGACTTGGGGTGGCAGGGGCTGGGACAGGCATAACCTCTCTTGTTTTTTCTAACAGACACTATTCAGAACTGAGAAGATCTATTGATGCGGACATAGAGAGATTAGAGAAAGGTATATCTAGTCTAGAGAAATCTCTGTCCTCTCTAGCAGAAGTAGTACTCCAAAACAGACGAGGCCTAGATTTATTGTTGTTACAGCAAGGAGGCCTTTGTGCAGCCTTAAAAGAAGAATGTTGTTTTTATGCAGACCATACAGGGATAGCCAGAGACAGCATGGCAAAGGTTAGAGAAGGATTAGAAAAAAGAAAAAGACAAAGAGAAGACGAAGAAGGCTGGTTTAAAAATTGGTTTTCTACTTCCCCCTGGTTAACTACCCTACTCCCCACCTTATTAGGCCCCTTCATAGGCTTTTTATTCATTCTGACCTTCGGGCTATGGGCTATAAAAAGGCTTACCACCTTTGTCAAACAGATTGACTTCCTAGTATCTAAACCTATTCAGGTTCATTATCATCATTTAGACCTCGCTGATAGAGGCTTTGCAGAAGATCTTGATACAATCTAACATACTGTCTGTAACCATTGGGGTCAAAAAAGCATACCTGAGAGCACAGAGGTTTATATCCCATCCTAAAAAACCTGTGAGACAAGCTGGTCAGCCAATGACGGGTAAGACTTTTTCGAGGGCTGAACAACCTAAGACAGGGCGTACATGATGGAATGTACATTCCGATGACGGGTAAGTTTCAGCATCTGCAAAAAATCATCTAAGACAGGCACAGTCCTTCTGCGCCTGGGTTGTGAAGGCCCTGGCTATTTACATTTGCCACGCCAACCTAAGACAGGCGCAGTTTCCACAGGTACTCCTCTCCTCCATTTTTAAAACATAACCAGAGGCCTAAGGTCCCTGCTTACCCCATTCAGATGGTTTTTACTAAATAATATAAAAAGGGAGGACACCTGAAAATTATTAAGCAATGTTACCTCAACAAACTTAATTAAAAAAAAAAAGATTAAAAAAAAAGAACATGTAGCTTTTTCAAAAAACAAGTAAAGTGAAACTACTACATTTTATGTTAATGTCAATGTTAAATGCTGCTTATAGGTAAAGTAAGAGTATTAATGAGAACCAAATATTCTGTTAATTCTGTGTGGCAACCCCTATGTGACATACAGTATAGAAGTATCTATACCATAGTAAATATGTTTATTTTTCTATCAATTTATAAAATTTTTTATTATAGAAATATTCAAGCATTTATCAAAGTTGAAAGAATCTGACAAAGAGTATATGTATACTCACCCTCTAGATTTATCATTTATCTATACTCATTTATATTCTCTCTATATATCTATTATTAGAATTTAACATAAATGGAAACATACAGTATTTGCTGTGTTCAAAGCTTATCTCAGTCAGTATAAGGTTTTGTAAGTCATCTAGTTTGCTTTGTGTTTTCTACTTAAACATTCTTCCAATCTCCTATTGATGGATTCCAAAGTTGTTTTCACTTTTTTGGCTATGAAGTTTCTAAGAAATTCTTGTACAAATCTACTGTGAAATATATTTTTCATTTTCTAAATAACTGCCTGAGAAATTGCTGGGTACAGTTTCATAAGAAATGTTTAAAATGTTTAAATATTTATATTTAGTTTTATAAGAAATGGTTAAAATTTTTCTAAAGATGTATTAATTTTTACACATTCACCAGAAAGCTATGAAATTTACAGTTGCTTCACATTATCATCACTTTAGTAATTCTGGTAGTTATAAGGCAATATTTCATTGTGGCCTTAATTTACATTGCCCAATGTCTAATCATATTGAATAGTTTTTCATGTACTTACTGGAAAATATGTTAAAATTTTGCTTATTTTTAGGTTTTATTAATATACATTTATTTGTAGGTGTTCTAACCTTATACTTTAAATCAGTATGACTATTTACATCTTTGTCAGATATATGATTTATAGGTAATTTTATTCCAGTATATGGCTTTTAATTTTTCTTAAATGGTTTAGTTTGCTGAGAAAAAAAGGTTTTAATTTTGAATTTTGATAAGATCTAATATTTCATTTACAACAAAATAAAACAACATTATGGTTGATTTCTTCTGTAATTTCTCAAGGAAAACTTCATATACTTCCATATCACTAGGATCCCATCTTATATTTTACTTTAAAAGCTATGTGTTTAATTTATGGTAAAATTAACCTCTAATTTTTATGTACAGTATAAGATAGGATCAACTTTTTTTTTTTTTTTTTTTTTTTTTTTTTTTTTTTTTTTTTTTTTTTTTTTTTTTTTTTTTTTTTTTTTTTTTTTTTTTTTTTTTTTTTGTGGACACCTCATTAACTCACTGCAGTTGTTGAAAAGATGTTCTTTTTTCCATAGGATTGATTTGGTGCTTTAGTTAAAAATCAGATGGGCTCTCTAGTCTAGCTTATTGATTTTTGCCAATACTACTTTGTCTTGATTAATATAGTTTTATAATATAACTTGAAATTAGGTAGTATAAATCTTCTAAGTTTATCTTAGTACTATTCTTTTTATCATTATAAACAATATTCCTCTATCTCAGGAACTACTTTTTTAGTTTATTTTATTTGGTATAAATATAACCACTCCATCCTTCTTCTTTTGATTAGTATGGTATATAATTTTTCTTATATTTATTTTTTAAATCTGTTTTTTTTATATTTAAAAGCCATTTCTCATTCATAGCAGGTAGTGGGAATTTTCCTTTTTTTCCATTCTGACAATTTGAGTTTTATTAATACTATTGTGTGCTCCATTCTTGCATCAGGGATCAATTAGACATGAGTAGAGTTTATAAATAGATTGTGGGCTAAACATCTATGACTTTCCTTTTTAAAACATACTGATCCACTTTTCAGGAGCCATCATTATCTGAATTCCATCTTTTGTCTTTAGGTCAAAGAGACTATGAAAATGAGTTTTATCATACAGTGTGATAGCTGAGTTCTAATTTCAGAGTATAAATCAAAGGAAAATAGAATTCACTCTATGCTGGTCTTCTCTTTGAATACTTTTTTATATATGTATAACAGTTTTATTGAGACATAATTCACAATTCATAATGTTCATCCTTTTAAAGCACATAATTCAGTAGTTTCTAGTATATTCACAGTTTGCAATCAACACCAGCATCTAAGTTTAAAATATTTTTATCATCCCCAAAAGAAACTTCTGTACCTATTTAACAGTCATTCTTCATCCATCCTTCTTTGAAGTTTTGACAGCCGTCGAGAAATTGCAAGTTTAAGTTCACTCTTCAAAACCTCAAGGTAATTCTAATTATTTTTATATTAAATCCAGACTCTGAGTTACCCTCTGAGGGACAGACGATCCGTTAGGTATTTATTCGCCTATACCAGAAGTTGAATTGCTCGCTACATCAATTTTTTTGCTCTGTAAATATTTAAGGCAATCATGTTAAGAACATAAATGTTTATATGGTTCTATCCTCCTGCTAAATTATTTTTCCTTTACCTAGTGACTGCATTTATTATTAACATTTTGTGTAAAGAAACAAATATTTATATTTATATAGCCACGTGAGCCTTATTTTTATTAATACTTGCCTAGAATATGTTTAAATCTCTTTATTTTCAACTATTCAGGGCTCTTTACGTATGTGCATACATGATAGCCAGAAATAGCTGAATTTTTTTCAATAAACTATTGTCATTACTTTTATGCATTTTTTGCACTTTAGCCCATATGCAATTATAGTGTTTATTAATACATTTGAAATGGTTTCCATCATCTTAATGTTTTTTACTTTCAACTTTGTGTACTTTCTATTTCACTATTTTCTTTATTTATAACGAGTTATAGTTTAGTTTGAAGGTTTATTTTGATTTCTTTTTACTCAAAGTTTTCTTCTCTCGTTTGACATTTATATTTTGTACCCTTCTTTATATAATGTTTAAACTTGAAATTTGCCAAGAATTTTGTAACTAACAAAAGTAAAGAGAAATTCTTCTATGTGTTCTCATAACTAAGAACACATAACTTATTATTCTCTCTCAGTAACATGCTTATTTCTTCCAGAACTTAATTTCTTCCAAGTCTCCAAGTTAGACAAACTTAATATTATTATTTTATACAGTGTGTCATTTAACTAAACATATGCATGTTGTTTAATTTTTTTCTTCACTCCTTGCTTCTTAAATCTTTCTTCAAGAATTTCCTTTCTTCATTTATAAATGCATTTTAAGAAGCTGCTTCAGGAAATGTCTATTTGTGCTATATGCCCTTGGTATTAACTGATTCTTCTCTTTTTTTAGCATCATCAGTGAATCTCATTCTCACATTCTTTTGATTACTAATTAGTTTAAGTATGATTTCATGTTATTTTTAGTTTGTTTGTTTTCTTTTGTTGTAAAATTTTCAAGTCCTTTATACATTTGATTTCATTTTGTTGTCTTTATGTCACTTGACAACTATTTTCATACATTTTAGATATTGCTCTCTTGTCATTTTCACATATTACAATTATCTTTTCAATTTGTCATATGCTTGTACCTCTATTGTGTCCTTCAATAAACAGAAATTATTAAATTTGTTATAATTAAACACTTCCTTATTTTCCCTCACAGTTATGCCTATAAACCATTATCTATGTAGCACTTCTGCACATCTGTATCACAAAAGATATTCTCCGACAATTATTTTATTGATTTTCACATAAGAACTATATTTAATTTGTATGCATTTTACTCGTGTGTGTTCTGAAGGGATTTAGTGTTTTTATTTGTTTGGTTTTCCTCCTTATCCTTAGCCATTTTCCTGGAATCATATGCTAATAAATCTTTCTTTTTCTCCTATTGTATAATGGCACAAATTATACTATACATTGATTCCCCATGTTATTTTTTTACTAGGCTATAACAAAGATATGTCTATATTACTAAGATCTTCAAAGACCCTGAATTTGGTTTTGTTCAATTTCTATACTTTTTTTCTCATCTGTTTCACTTATTCCTTTTTCTTTAACATTGTTTTCTCTTGACTTTGGATTTCTGAAGATATTCTTTTTCCAATTTTCTGAATTGACTGCTCAGGTTATTAATTTATAACCTCATTTGATTCTTGTTAAATTTATATATAGTTATCTATGTTCCTATATATTTTTTCTCATAAATTTATTTTTTAGTAAACCATTGAAGCATAACATATCTACAGAAACTGCATAAATCGTTAATGTATACATTCAGTGAAGTTTTGCAGAGTGAAAATACCCTTGTAACCATCCCACAGATCAAGATATAAAATTTACCTGATTTTAGAAACCTGAATTATGCAATATCCTGCCCCCAAACTTTTTTCATTTCTTACCATTTATTAAATTTGCCTATTTTTGAACTTTTAATAAAGGACAAATCATAATGAATATGATTTTGTATTTGATTTTATTTGCTCATGTTTCTGAGAGATATAAACATATCATTATTACCATAGTTTTGTCACTTTTACTAGTATAACATTTCCATATAAAATCATGTAAAACAATATCTATTCTACTGTTAATGGCCACTTGGTATATTAAGTAGTGTGAGTCACAAAGTCTGTTCTGCTTTCCTAATCTGGATGAATCATTTTCCAAAATACTACTCCCATTTCAGTGTACATAAGTATAATTATTCTGCATCTTTTCTAAATCCAGACTGACTTTTCATTTGATTATCATCTCATTTAAGTTGTTAATATTAGATTTCATTTCATTTGCATTTCAGTTATAACTATCAATTTTAATTTATATATACATATACATCTTTATCTTTTATATCTTATTTTGTAGAATGCCTTTTAAAATATTCTGTCCATGGTGGACTAGGAATGAGGGCATTCAATTGTATTCTCTTTTATTTGTGGAAGTTTATTCTGATTTCAAAATCTCTGTGAATATATATTACAGTTTCCCAAACAATAGCTTGCTTTTATATGCTCTCATGGTATATACAAAAAAATAAAAAAATGTTAAGAAGTAAAGTTTATCAATCTTATATGGCTAATGCTTTGTATAGTGGAAAACAGCTTTTCCTCACTCATGTTAAGATATACTTCTATATTATCTTTTAAGTCTTTCGCTGTTCTTTGTCACAGAGTGTAATCATCAGTAGATGTTGATTAATGGTTAGGTTCATTGATTTATTTCATAAGGATATTTAATGGACCAGAAACTATTTAATAAAAATAGCATCATTTTTCTACTACTCTCAAGTGGAAACTTTCTAGTGATGCAAATGATCAGATACATGTGTGTGCTGCATGTGTGTCCATGTGCTCCTGCTTCTGGACTCACTATTCAATGACACTGGCCTATTAGTTTGTCATTGTACCAATATCAGATCATCGTATAAGGGACTGACCAAGTAATAAGTCATACCTGCTATCTATCTATCTATCTATCTATCTATCTATCTATCTATCTATCATCTATCATCTGTCTACCTACCTTTTTACCTTGCTACCTACCTACCTACCAGTCATCATCTACTTATTTATCTTGCTCTTTAAGTATATGAGCTTGGTGAAAAATGAATTTTAGTAAGAATCCTGTGTATAAAGTATAGATATAGGGAAAATTATCCTAGTCACACTTCCTAGATTAAACTGATAGTAAAAAAAAATTATAGTATGCATTTGTGTATACATTTATAAGCTTATTTTATATTCCCAAGAATTGTTGAAAGTATTGTTTGATAACCTGTGATTTAAATATGCACAAACAATCTAATACGAATTGTCTTCTTATATAGTAGATTATTTGAGTAAGCTTTTTTTTTGGTTTTATTTCCCAGTGTGTTTTAAATAATAAAAAATATATGCATTTAAATAATCTAATATATTAAATCTGTAATTCAGATTGCTCTTACAGTAAAATGATTGTGTTACATTGCAGTCCAAAGTTATAGGCTAATATATTTCTAATGAATTAAGAAACTTATAGTCACTTATTCACAATTATTTTATAAACAAAATATAATTTTATATTATGAATAATCATACTAATATGCTTATAGGCTCTTATAGTTTCAAAAATAATTTACCTACATTTGTATGCATAGATATTATATGAAGAGAATACCAGTGTGTGATGGCAAGTCTTAATTAATATATACAATTGATTTCTTCTTCAAAGATAAATTTAAAAAATAAAAGGTTAATATGATTGCAGTCACATGTGGAATTTAAAAAACAAAATAAATAAAATGGGAACAAACTCATAAATAAAGAGAACAGTTTGATGATAGCTAGATGGGAGGGGAGTTGGGGGTAAAAAAGAAAAGGGATTAAGAAGTACAAATTGGTAGTTACAAAATAGTCATGGGGATGCACAGTATAGCATAAGGAATATAGTCAATAATATTGTAATAACTGTATAGTGCAGATGAATACTAGATATATTGGGGTGATCACTTCATAAGTTGTATAAGTGTCTAATCATTATGTTGTGCACCTGAAACTAATATAATATTATATGCCAACTATAATTGTAATATTAAAAATAAGAAAAATGAAAGGTTATCTGTTTGTAAAATTGTCCTTTATATATAAAAATGAGATTATCTATCATACCATCTTCATTGCTATAGAAGTATAACATTTGTATTCACATTGAATTTAAAATTTACCAAATCCATTTGTTACCTTTATATAACAAAACTTAGACTATTTCCTGGAGTTTGGCAGAAATGTTTAGTTCAACTTTGTGATATACCAAACACCTGGTAATTTAATGAGAACATAGCAGTTGTTGAATATGTGGCAACTACTGAACTAACTGATAAATGAAAGAAAAATATCCTATGATTAGTTTAATTGACTTACCTAAAAATCTCACATAGTGAAAGAAAATAACATAATTAAAGCACTTAAATGTTTTAGATTATAACTTTTAAGGAGAATACAAAAAAATTATATTAACTGTTAGATATGTCCTTATTCAAAATATTAACCAAAAAAATGAAGAAAAACAAACCACGGGATGTGAATTTCTGTATTAATTTCCTAGAGCCACTATGACAAAGTAACTCAGACTCTGTGACTTAAACAGGTTTTTATTATCTTAGTTCTGGAGGTCAGATCCAAAATCAGTGTTAACTGGGTTGATCCTTTCTGAAAATTGAGAGAAGAATTGTTCTAGGCCTTTCTTCTAGCAGATGGCCATTTTCTTCCTATATTTCTTCATACCATTTTCCTTCAATGCATGTCTTCATAGTCCAAATTTACTTTCTTTAGAAGGAAACCAGTAATATTGAATTAGGGCCTTCTCTAATGAGCTCATTTTAAGTTTATTAACTCTGTAAAGACCTATCTTCACATAGGTCACATTCTGAGGTTATAGAGATTAGGACTTCAGTAAATAAACTTGGGGTGACAATTCAACCCATAACTGTATTCTCTATTACTTCTGCATTTGATAATGAGCTTTCACAATCTTGGTCATTGGTGAGTATGTTCAATATAGTCAAGTGTCTTTCTTATCCATTCCACCCTCTTTCACGTGTGCCCTTCGCTGAAGAGACTGGGAAACTTTACGTGCCTCTTGCAGATTGGATTCTGAGTGTATATTAAACTCTTCCAACCAGATGCTCTCATAATTTTGTGAGGCTAGAAGTTAGTTCTAGATGACTTCCTTGTGGTTTATTTATTTGTGCCATTTTTTTTCTTTCCTTTTTTTGGTCTCTAATTTTATAGGTATTAAAGGACAGTTCAACAGCCATCTGATGATTATAAGTTGACATTGAACTTTTTAAAATTTATATTAAATTTCATGTTACTAGTAATTTTGACCTGTTTTTAAGCTTTTCAAACAAGAATATGACATATCTATCTTGGAAATTAATGATTGAGTTATGTGATGACTATAATTCTCTTAACTCAGTTTCCATTTAAATTTATTTAGTTGTTCTCTATGATTTTAAAGTATTGTAAAATATGTGGTTATAAAAATAGTTCCATAAGATCCTGAGAAAAAATGTTTTTATGTTTATTAAATTTTAGAAATATGGAAGAATCACAATGCACATTAAATACTGCTGCTAAATCAGGCAGAAATAAACACACTTAAATTTACTTAATCCAGTACTATCCATTTGGTTAAAACCATGTATTTACTTTTACTATGGAACAAAAATTGCCATTGCTCTTCCATCAAGAATTAGTTTAGGTGATGCAAATAAAAATTAAAATATGTGCTGTATACAGATTTAGCTTATCAATATGTTAATATTAATTTTATATATGTTCTCACAAATATGCTTTAAAGTCTAATTTGCTAGAGATTAAATTGAATAAATGTAGTTAAAATATTTAAAAAAGGACAGAACCAGTTTTATATGCAAAAAGTTAATGAAAATAAAGTGTTTATAATTCATTTAAGTTTTATCAAAACTAAAATCTTATCTAAATAGGTAATTAATTTTTATAATAATGACTTTTCTTTAGAAAAGTAACTTTTTAAAAGCAAAATATAGCTGGGAATGTTAATGAGAATAATCTCATTTTTATAATGTAAGCCAGAAATATTGCATTTAATTTTAGCACTGGGAACATACTGATCACTTTAAATCTGTTTGTTAGAAGAGAGGGATGCAAACGAAGAAAAGGAAAGATCCGTATGAACAGCAAATGAGGCTGTCATTGCTAAGTTAAATCAATGGTGAAAATGCCACAGGATGTTATTCAACTAATCGGGGATAACATGAACGTCCTCATTCTGTCAGAAAATATGTACAAAAATGACCTCTCCTTTTATCAGGAACAGTAGGATACAACGGCTTGGCCATTATTTATGTATAGATAGGGAGGGTGTTACTTTCTTTCTCAGTAATGCATTCTTACAGCTTTTTCTTATCTAGTATTCTTCATGCTTAAAATACTTTCAATAGAATATTAATAGAAATTATAAAATTATTTGTTATCGTATATTTTTCTTTTTTTACTAAAAGTTTTCAATATTAGGTTTAAAGGCAAAATAAATATATAAAATTTACATTTTCTGTGAGCTTTTAAAGCAAACATTAAGTGTAGACAATTGCTAAACCTTAAGATCTACTCAAACGTAGCATCAATTTAAAATTGTGTCCTGGGAGAACATGTAAATCTAACATGTTCGAGCTGTGGTAAAATCATCCTTGTTTTATATAAGTGATTGTGGGGAGCCGTTCTTATCAAGGCTCTCATACCTGAGATCTAGGCAACTTCTCCTTGGAACAGGGTCTGCCTCGCCCTGTGCTATCTGATAGGATAGACAGCCTAAAGTCAGTTGCCCTGACATGCCCTGACTTGCCCTGGGCCCCTTGAGCCATTTGCTTAAACTAATCTGACCTTGCATCCCCCTCCTCTCCCGGGACCCTTCTGCATTTTGGGGTCATATAAGGAAATGGAATGTTCTGCGGTTCGGTATCCAAGGCAACCGTGCTTATGCAAATCCTCCTCCCCCTTATATATTCTACCCCTACCTACAATAAACAAGACTTGATCAGAAAGCCTGTCTTGTCTCCATTCTTCGCGTTTCTTGTCCCCCTTCTCTTTCAGTGCTTGGGGCCCCCCGTTGACTGTCCTGCGGGTCGGGACAAGTGATGTACAATATTAAAGAAAGAAAAAGATAAAGTGCCCTTTATTTACATCAAAATATGTAAAATATCAAATTACAAAATAACTTTATAGGATAGAATAAAATGTTTTGCTTTGTTGTTGAATTATATTTATTAAACTTAAAAACAAAATAAGTAGATTTAGAGAATATTTCTTAAAATTTTCTGTTACTCATTGTGAAAGGTAAGAAAAAATATAACGTAGGTGTCACTCTCTTCATAAAAATTTCCTTAGCAAATATATTTCTCTTTGCATATTAAATATACTTATTTAAAATGTATAGTAAGATAAAGTTAACTGGTCATTAAAATCAAGTAATGTTTTATCTTTGTTTACTTAATTTTGTTTCAAATGACAAAAAGATAAAGATTTCTCTATTTTTTCTGGGGTCTAGAAAAGAAAAAAGCATAAGAGAGCTAAAAATTATTCTTTTAATCAAACAGACTTGTTTCTTAAACAATTTTCTAACTTTATAATACAGTGTTGCTTGCTTATCTTCTATTTGGCATCTATTTGCAACAGAAGTACTAAAATACAATATTCCACCTGTTTAACACTGTTTACCATGCAAAAATTTGCTCACTTGTTAGGCTTTAACCAATATCTCACTGAAAATTCCTAATTCAGATTATTATCGCATGATCTCTTAAATATTATCTCTTTCTAGCCAGTGTCTAAACTTCCAGGGCCTGCATATTCCAAACTATCAGACACAAAAGATATACCTAAAAAGTTCTTTATCCTGGACCACACTGCAGTTACTCAGTGCTCCTTCTTCGGGAAAGGCAAAAGAGAATGTAAGTCCTGGCTTTTAGCCTTTAAACTCTGGGCCAATTACATAAATTCTCTAAATCTCATACTTCTGGTCTGCAGCATGAACTAATTAAATATTATTAAATAAGATGATATATATGTAAAATAGTTAATAAAATGCTTGACACATTAATAATTCATTTCGTAGTAGTTTTCACTGCCAGAATATTTCTGCAGAAAAAATAAACAAAAATCAAATTCTATTACTAAAGTAATTCCTTACTTTAACCAACCATATATAATTAAATTTTAAATAATAACTATTTTGTTTAAGCCCCTGTACTCCTGAAAAATACAACCACGTGTCATTTTTGTTGTATATCTTAAGTACTGATGTCTTAGTGCATCTGTCACTTAACATGATTGAAATCTTAGCTTATTTTTAGAAAATTGAAAATAAAACATTTTGCTTCAAACTTCAGTGACTATACCAATCAAATTTAATCACTTTTCTATCTGTGTTTTGCAATATTTTGTCTCACAACACCTCTTGTATTTATTTGGAAGATATATATTAAGTAACAGACATGCCGAAACTAGACAAAGAAAATTTTTCTTTCACATCCATGTTCATATTATTGAATGAGATTTTCTGGTTCAGGAGAGACATTTAGAGAATAATAAGGAGCCACATGATGTTAACCTACACAGTTCAATGAAATTAACTGTTCAATGGAGCAACATAGGCCTAATTCTATCACATTCAAAGTCAAGCCATTCCATATATTTGTCACCTACTATATGAAATTTTATTAGAAATGACACTGGTTGAATATGTCTTATCTCATATTTATAAGCTGTGTAAGAGCAGGAACACTTTCTTATTTATTTTGCATATTTTATATTGCCTTCCAGACTAAAATCTTTAAAACATATTTGTTAATTAGAATAAACAAGAAAAATAAATTTAAAATGGTTAAAATTAAAAACATAATAAGTCTTATTTAACATAACAATAAAAAGGATAAGCTATCTAAATGTAAATAAAACATTTTTTTACAACGTAAATGAGAAAATCTCCAAAGATACACAAAGCAGATTGAACAAATTTTAAAAAGTACCAGACTTTTGGATAGAAATATTCAGTTATCAGAAAACATGAATTCCCCCAAAATCAATGTTTACACTTATAACTTATTTTCTGCTCTCTGGAAAAATGTTATTACAACCTGCCCATTTAATGCCTCACTTAAAAAGATATATATGTCTACATTCTATTGAAGGAGGCATAACCATCTTTGGTTACTTGCTTTAGCCAAAAATAAGTTTAGAACACTTGATCTGTGCTATTTTGAAGCAGAAACTTTAAGAGCCTTCCCTTGGTTTCACCATGTACTTCTTCCTCTGCTTTAAAAATGAGATGGAAATTTCATTTTCTTAAAGTAATTGCAGAATAAGCAAACATAGCCAAAGCATATGGATATGGTATGTGGTATGGTCATGTGGGTGAGATTTAGGAATTGTTATAGACTGAATGTTTATGTCCCCTCAAATCTCATATGCTAAAGGTGATGGTATTTGAAGGTAGATATTTAGGAGGTAATTAGGTCATGAATGAAATTAGTGCCTATATAGAAAGAGGCTAGAGAATTAACTCTGTCTTTGAAGATACAAAAAGAAGTGGTCAGTCTGCAAGCAGGAAATGGACTCTCACAAGACACCAGAACTACCAGCACTTTGATCTTGGCCTTCTCCGCCTCCAGAACCATGAGAGATAAATGTTTGTTGCTTAAGCCAGCCTATGGTAATTCGTTATAGCATCCTGAACCAAGACAAAAATTGGTACCAAGTAGTGGAGTGCTGTTATAACAAGTCCTCAAAAATCTAAAAGCAGAATTTGAACTATTGAATAGAGGCTGGAAGAGTGTTGAAATGTATGCAGAAAAAAGCCAATATTGCTGTGAAGGAAATTTGAAAGATGATTCTGGTTATGACTTGTTGGGAGCCGCACGGGAGAAGCAAAATGGCCACGACCCGTAAGGTTCCTGCTTCTCTTTCTGCTGATCAGCAGAAAGCCCGCGCGCGCCAAAGACGAAAGCCCGCGCGCGCCAAGACATCCGCACCGCCTACCCCTCACGTCACCTCCCCCCACTTGAACGCCTCTATCAGATCGCGCTACGCTATACCACCCCTTCCCTCAACCAATCCCCTGCCTACAAGTATCTCTCTAACCCCTCCCTCTCTGTATATATATATCCCCATTTTGTAATAAAATTTGGAGGCTTGATCAGAATACTGTCTTGCCTCCGCTCCTTTCTCTCGCCCGTTTTTCCCAGGTTGGATCCTCCTCGCCGCCCCTACGAATAACTAGGTTCCGCGGGTCGGGACAATGACTCAAAGGAAAATCAGAAGAGCTCTAGTGAGAATGCTTCCATCTTCCTAGAGAATCCATAATAATCACGAATCGAATATTGTTAGACATGGACGTTTAGCAAGATCCTGCGGAGATCTCAGACAAAAATGGGAGCATACTATTAAAACTGAACAAAAGGTGATGCTCATTATAAAGCAGCAAAGAACTGGGCTAAATTCTGAGTTCTAATGTCCTGTGGGGGTCGAACTTGTGAGCAATGAAATTGGATATTTAACCGAAGAAATTTCTAAACAGAAGTGTTAAAGAAGAAGAATGGTTCTTCCTGCCAGCTCTTCATAAAATTTGAGAAGCAACTTGAAGATAGAAGTATTTAGCAAAAAGGAACTGGAATTTAAATGTGGAAATTCTCAGCCTATCCATATTATAAAAAACAAGAACCATATTCAGAAGTGAACATTAGGAGTGTGGCCAAGTAACTGTTTGATAAGGTGATCAGTGTGAGTGTGAACCAGGAACTTAGTACTCCAGCAGGAAGGCCTCAGTTCAAACTGAATGAGAAGGAAAGCAAGAGGGATGAGAGAAGATTGTCGGACTATTTGGATTTTACAGGACAGGACCATGGAACTATTTGGCTGTTAACACACTCTATTCTTCTAGACAAGGGAAGAATGACCCCCTAAATCAGTGAAGAGGTCATTAGGGCTGCCTCCTTAGTTTCAAAAGGAGGTGACATTACCTGGCTTTTAGACATCATCTGCCCAACACTGGTGGGGTTTCTACTCCTGCCTGCAGTACCACAGGATCCTGGCCCAACAGAGTTGTAGGAGCGAAACCACAGCCCTAGTAAGTCTGGAAGGCAGAGTATTAAGCTGAAGAGGATTTATAAGTACTAAAATATGTTCTAAGCCACACAAAAGATGTCTCATTTAATCTTTAAAATTGTCAGTTATATATAATTTCTCTATTTTCTGAGGACTCAGATTCCTGTAGAGAGAAGGGCTATATTTAAATACCTGCCTAATGTTTATTTGGATTAAAATGCTTACTATCATTTGAGAACTATTCAGAAATGCAAATTTATTTAGTGGATTTTTTTTTCATTTTTCTTTTCATTTTTAAAGTGCTACACTATCTTATTTTTCTTCAAAAAAATCATCACCTTATTTTATTTAAAAATTTTTTCAGAATAAAAATAAGAATAGATAACAATTTTAAATTTATTTTATTAAATAAAATCATGATCAAATGTGGTTTTTGATCAGCGTTGTACCAAGAACATATTTGTTTCAAATTGAAAAAAAAAACTTTATAGAGACAAACATGTTTCAGTCAACATTTTCTGTAATTGGTATTCACGTAGTGCTTCATACAAATGCATATTACTGGATTAGTTGTTTAATAGACTAAATTTACCCTCCTGAAAACTAGAATTTAAACAAAAGCAGGTGTTGTTTCTTAATGAAACACTGTGAGCCTGTTGAAGCCTCTGTAATGAGCTTTACAGACACATCTTATCTTCTTTTTCAACTTACTTTCTGCATTTTATCAAACTTGCCTGCTATTAAAACCTTCAAGAGAACCACAAATTTTAAACTGGTTCTTAATTTGAGGGTCTTTTAATATTTAGACTATAAAAATACAGTTTAAAATTTCATAGCATTTCTGTTGAAGCATCAGGGTCATTTAAACATTTTTATTATCAATGGAAAAAACTTCACCATATTACACATTGATTAATTTCAGTAACAATTCTTGGAGTCATTGAAGAATTCAAATAGAGTACATAAAAAAAATTCTCATTTAGAAGAATTTGTGAACAGGTATAGACAAGGCAAAAATTTTTTATAGATTTTTTACATTTACCTATGATAAGTGTTGTGAAAGTGGCAATGAGTAAAAAGGGCCTATATCCAACCTCTGAGACAAATGGTAGGTAGTGAGTCGGAGAAAATAGCCAAAATGTGGTAGTGCCAAAGTGTCCCCATGGGAGAGACAAAAGGCAAAAAGAGTAAAGGTAACATGTAGAGAAAAAGATTTGGCTATGAGGGGATATTTTGAAGAATTTGAATGAGAAAGTAGTTATGTTTAGCAGGGATGTAGGTTGATCAGAAATGTTTAGAGAAGGGGTTGGATAAGAATACAGTAGAAGAATTTATATTCTCAGGCCTCATAATGCAAGATTATAGGCCAACTTTATGAATTACCTACAGAAGTGTAACTTACCTGTGAGATGTGGTGGGTAGTATTACTAAGAAATCTCAGAACTGTATGGGCTTCCCTTAAACCCTGGGGAAATTATCCAATTTATAAAATTCAATGTTCTATTTTGAATAGGTTTCCTTGATAACAGTGTTTATAGCATAGTGAGCTCTTGTCTTACTTGTATATATATATTACTCAATGGCTTTTAATGTCCTGTTCTTTCATAGCAGAATTATAGAGGACTGTTCTGTATCTTAGCATTATGAGAGAAGGTTGGTTAAAAGAATATCAGGTAAAACAATGATGGTTATAAACAAAAGCTGGTGTATATTGCACAAACACAAAGTAAGTATTATAAACTATGCTGGATGTTGTATGAGTGGGAATGCCTATTAAATCTCCTAGTGGTAAATTCTATTACATATAATACAAGACAGAAATTTTCAAGGGAATGGGCAAAATCGGTATAAGACATTTGGGGGTGTGTGGGAGTAATAGAAAGTGGACAGTGTCTATATGTGGTGAACAGTTGGAATAAGAATGAAATTCTCATGGGGCAGAGAATTAAATATTGTTCTAGAAGAGGAGAAAAAATTAAAATTATATGTTTCAAAAAATTATATTATCTTTATGTCTTCTTTATAATTTTAGTTAAAAATTGAGAAATTGTAAGAAAATAATTGAAAAATAATATGAAAAAAACTTATAAAAAATTAGTTTGAGGTGTTTTTATAGGAGTTTTCGAAGAGAGTGAGATGATGAAACAGTATGAAGATCAGTATGAGTATGGTAATTACTGAAATAGAACTGAAAAAAAAATAGGAGGCACAGAGTTCAGTGATTAAGGAGGTAGAATTCCAAGAGAATGAAATCAGTACCATTGAAAATGAGAAACATTGTGATAAAACAATAAACATATGAGTGACCAAATAGTTATGAGAATAAATGAAAGTTTGTTATTTTTGATCTGAGTACAAAGAGAAATGTCAATAAAGTATAAAAAATAAAACAGGAAAACACAAAACAAAGCCACTTTTAGAAGTAAGATGTTAGAGAAATGTCAATAAAGTATAAAAAATAAAACAGGAAAACACAAAACAAAGCCACTTTTAGAAGTAAGATGTTCATATTCACATGCTTATTTTGATGTCAGAAGTTGACAGAAAAAGTGTTAAAAAAATTATACAAGAGAGGGATCAAAGGTAGAAAATACAGATTTGGGGATCATCTTCTCAGAGTGATTATAAGAAAGATGGGGAAAAAAAGCCAGAACTGTAAACACTGAACTTTAGAAGAAACTCTAAATTTTATAATGAGAGTTTTAGAAAAAAAAATGAGTCATAAAAATATTCATATGTCAATGTTCTTAGAGAAAATAGGTAAAGTAGCAATAATTTGTTTTAAAAAATAATGTTTTGTGGTTGTCTGATAAAAATTCTGCAATTTCAGTTGTTAGATAAAATATTTTCTTTAGCATTTAAAATATATCAAAAATATTTGTTCTATAGGCAATCTATACATAATATCTTTGGAGCGATACATTCATAAAACAGATGCGACAGCAGATGGTAGTAAACAATGCATTTTTTTTTTATAACTGATTAACAACTTCTGCCAAATGCCAGTGGCAATAAAGAAATCCACTCTATCTTGGACTCCGAGGAATTAAATATTCAGTGATAATAAAGACAACTATTTTGATTTACCTGAATATAGCTCTTTGTCTGAGTGGTTAAATAGTAGCAAGTTGGTCTAAACTTAGCTCTGCTTTTACTCTGCTATGTTTTAACTAAGTAAGGCAGTTATTGTATTTTACAAAGCCAAGATAAATCTTTAACAGTTTTGTCATGTCTTGATTATCTGCAAAACAGGATGACAGATATAGAGAAAAGAAATGAAATCTGTCCAGCGTAAAGTGAAATTTATTGCTGTAATTTTACAGAAGATTCCCTTTGATGTCATAAACTGAAAGAAAAAAGCATGAGCAGTTTATTAAAAAAACATAAGACTACTGAGATGAGATTGCAGCCTTTATAGTGTTTCACACTTTATATTAGATAATTCATTTTTGCCCCACTGTAGATAATAGTAAATTGGTTTTGATTTCATATGTAGCTGTCCCATTAATTTTCAAAGCATAACCTTATGAAGATCAAAGTAGTTGAGCTGGCTGACATCAGCATTACATGTGCAAGTTTATCACCCCCTAAAGCAAAAACTGTAGTATTATCAAGAAACACATCTACAAATCCAACTATTGTCAGAGAATTGTGACATGTAACTTATTCGTGTGACACTGTTGATGTATCCATTTCCCTAAAACTGTTAACAAAATGGTTTAAAATTCAGGAAATGAGAGCCTTGCCTTTAATGATACTATCAACTTTATAGCTTTTTTTTTTATTATTGAAAGGAGGTTTTATATTTTCCATCATAACATTAGTGCATTTTCACTAGTTCTATGCCAGAGATGTCTGATAAAAACTAATTTAGGGAAATTAGTTGAGACTAAAATAATAAAGTCATTTACTTTATAATAAAAATCATTTTCTATTTGAGTGTGATACTTTGGGTCAGAAAATGTACCTATAAAATCTAAAAATGTTCAAAACATTTTGGTCTTAAACTAGAACTATCTATAAAACTAAAAATAGCACTTGCTTAAATCATTAAGTCTGTAGCAAAGAGTATGTGCCCTTATATAGTGGAGGTATTGCATCTCCCTCTTAGGTTTTCTTCATCCAAACTCATACCTGAGGGAACGTAGAATACATTTAACATTTCAATCATTTATTATCATCTCAAATAAAGTCCAGAAGAAATACTCTGAACCTCCAGGACTCATTAAAAAATTTTGTATCCCATTTGAGTTTTTATTTATTATTATCTAAAGGTTTCACCATTAAAACCATGTATGAACATTTGAATGGAAAAAAGAATTTTAAAAATATGTTAACCATCTCAATGAAAAAAAAAGTTTTGAAAAATTACTTATTATTTATAATATTTATAATAATAATTACTTATTATTAAACATTACTTATTATTCATGATAGAGGTAAATCTAATATAAACACATTACAAAAGCAAAAGACCATGACCAAGTTCATCTACCTATTCTATGTCCTAACTTGCCTAATGTTTAGGCAACTGTTTGAATGTGTTTGTTTTTAACTCATTGCTCAAGGTTTATAAAATTCCACTTAAAATATAAATGCTTATTTGTTCTGTCACCAAAATTTGTGTGTAATCCTTTATTTCTTGACACTGTACCCTTATATCCAAATCAATAGTCATTTTATTCTAATTCCTAAATATTTCTAGATGTTTACCCTTTTCCATCTTTATTGGACAGAAATCATCTCTGGTACATGGATTATTACAACAGCCTATGAACTTCTGTCTCCTATCTGTGCTCTTAGTCTCCTTATTATAATTAAAATATGTTTTTATAGTTTTCAGGACATTTTTACATTTATATAAAGATTTTGAATATAGTAGAGTCCCCATATATCCCTTACCCAGTTTTCCCAATTATTAACATCTTAATGGTCATCTTAATATCATATTATTTTGATATAATTAATTAACTCTTATTCATACATTGCTATTAACTAAAAGTCCATCATTTATTCTGATTTCCTTATTTGTTGCTTTTTGTCTTTTTTCTGTTCTGGAATTCCATTCAGAATACCAAAATACATTTACTCGTCATGTCTCCTTAAGCAACTCTTGATGAGACAATTTTTTTAGACTTCCCTTGTTTTTGATATAATCTTGATCATTTTAAAGAATACTGGTCAGGTATTTTGCAGAAAAACCTTCAATTAGGGTTTATCTCAGGTTTTTCTCATGATTAGTTTAGGGGAATGTATTTTTGATGTAAGACCAGAGAGATGAAATACTGTTTTCATTACAAAATATCAAGAGTGCATATCAATTAGTTCCTTTTACTGAAGAATGTATTAGAAACAAAGATCTGGAAGACAAGTATGTTCCCTGCTACTGGATGTGAATTCTTCTAGGCCCTCCCAGCTGAGAGAGGAAGGAAATATATGTATGTTCTCAACCAGTGTATATCTACATATCTATAAATACTTCTATATGTAACTATTTGTATCTGTATTAAGCTAAATATGAGTTCACACTGATGTCTTCAATTCTAGTCCATGACCATATAGATAATCTTATCTTTCTCCCCTTGCTTATATATGCACTCTCACTCCAGGAGTTAGAAATCTGGCTTTGAACAACTGCCAACTTTTAATTGTTAAAATGCAGGATGCATGTATAGCAGCATCAAAATTGTTAACCGGTACCAAAGGCAGGGGAGAGTTTATTAACTATAGTGTAGTGCTTATGTGCAGTTACTTTTGTGTTTAGTCTTTCAGACCCCACTCATTTCCAAAATTTCTTAGATCAGTACTTTTCCTCACCCAACTTTAGGTAGATTGTTTTTATGAATTTATAATACATATATTTTTAGAGAGTGGAATATATGCTGCCTTCCATATGATGTTCCCTTGAACTTCTTGATGAATTTTTTAAGAGACTTATTTTTTAGAGTAGCAGTTTTAGGTTAACAGAAAAATTGAGGGGAATTATAGAGTTTGCATATACCTTCTGCCCCCTGTCCTACAGGTACAGCCACCCTCACTGTCAACATTCAGCATCAGTTATACATTTGTTTCAGTGGATGAATCTACATGAACACATCGTTATCACTCAAAGTCCATTCAGGTTCTCATACATTCTATGTGTTTGACAAATACATAATGGCATATATCCACCATTACATTATCATACAGAATTGCTTCGCTACAATAAAAACCCTGTGTAGATGTCAATTCACCTCTCTTTGGCACCAGACCCTCTAGTTACTGTCTCCATAGTTTTGCCTTTTCGAGAAAGTCATATAGTTGGAATCATACAGTATGCATCCTTTTTTTTTTAAATGGCTCCGTTTACATAGTGATATGTGTTTTCTCCATGTCTTTTCCTAGTTTGAGACCTCATTTCTTTAGCACTGGATAATATTCTATTGTTTAGATATAGCACAGCTTGTTTGTCTATTCACTTACATAAAGATATCTTTGTTGCCTCCAAGTTTGGCAATATGAATAAAGCTACTATGAACAATTGTGTCCAGGTTTTAGTGTGAACATAAGTTTCATTCATTTGAATAAGCAACAAAGTGTGCAACTGCTGAATCTTACAATGAGTATGGTCAGGTTTGCAAGAAACTGAGGAACTACTTTGCAAAGTGGCTCTACCATTTTGTATTTTCCAATGATTTTAAAAAAATGTACATTTACCAAGTTTTACTCCTTGTGCTATAAAGATCAATGAGTTTTACTGTATTATAGTATCATATATCCACCAGTAAAGAATCATACATAATAATGCAGAATACTTTCAATGCATTAAAAATTCCCAATGCATTGTATCTTTAAATCCTCCTGAACCCAACAACTAGTAAGCACTGATTGTTTTACACTTTCTGTAGTTTTGGCTCTTCCAGAATATCATATAAATGAAATCATAAATTACTTTGCCTTATCAGACTAGTGCTTTTTACTTTGCAATATATATTAAAGACTCATCAATGAATTCTGTTGTTTGATAGCTCTTTTTTTTTTTTAATTGCTGAATGTTATCCCATGGTATAGATGTGCCATTATTTCTTTACCCATTCACATATTGGAAATCTTGATTGCTTCCAGCCAGGTTTTGGTGATTGTGAATAAAACTGCTATAACTGTTTGCATTTATATTTGTATAGTCTTTGTTTCTTTGGGTGGGTACAAACTTTCAAATCAGTTGGGTAAATACGTGAGAGTATGATTGCTAGATCTTATGATAAGCTTATATTTAGATTTATAAATTTTCAAACTTTGTTCTAAAATGGCTGTACCATTTTTCATTCTGATCAACAATGAGAGTTTATGAATATCATCTCAAGCCATCAGTATTGTCATTTTCAAAATTTTTATTTTAATTATTCCATTAAGTTTTAGTGGTATCTTTTTTTTTTTTTTTTTGCAGGTATAAATGAATATTTTTCACATGCTTTTTTCCCATTGGCATATCTTCTTTGGGGTGGTGTTTGCTTAGATATTTTGTCCACCATTTAATTGTGTTGTTTATTTTCCAGTTGCTCAGTTTGAAGAATTATTTGTATATTTTTGATGTAAGTTCTTACTAGACATGTGTTTCGAAAAATATTTTCACCCATTCAGACTTTTCTTACTTTCACTGAAACCCACAAATTGTGATAACTTGTATTTTCAATTTCATTCAGTTTAAGATATTTTAAATTTTCTCTTAAGACTTCTTCTTTGACTCATGTGTTGAGAAGTGTGTTATTTGATTTCTAAAAATATGGGAATTTTCTAACTTTTTGTTATTACATTTTAGTTTAATAACATTAAGTTCTGAGGACATAGTTTGTATAATTCATTTTTTTTGAAATTTCTTACGAGTAATTTATGGCCCTGACTGTGACCTTAGTGGATATTACATGTGAGCTTGAGATGAATGTGTTCTGCTATCATAGGATGAAGTAGTCTATAAAGGTCAACAGCATAAAGTTATTAATAGCGATGTTCAGAGCAACTATATCCTTACTGATTTTTCTGCCTACCTGATCTATTAATTACAGAAGTAGATTGTTAAATACTCTAAAAATAATAGTGTATATCTCTTCCTTCTCTCAGTTCTGTCAGTTGTTGTCTTATGCATATTGACTCTTTTAGGTAGGTATAGGTTTAAGATTTTTATGACTTCTTGGATAACAGATCCCTTCATCATTATATAATGCCACTTTTTTTTTTTACTAGTCTGCCTCATCCTAAAGTTGGCTTTATCTGAAATTAATTTAGATATAGCTTTATCATGGTATCTATTTCTTCATTCCTTTATTTTTAATGTATCTGTGCCTTTAGAGTAGGGTTCCTGTAGAAACTTATAGTTGGGGCTTATATATTTACTTTTTAATGCACATTGATAATCTCTGTCCTTTCATTTGTGTTTTGTGAATTCTCACAATTAAAATTATTATTTATATAATTGAATTAGTTTCTACCATAATTATAATTGTTTTGTATTTATTTCATATATTCTGTTTCTCTTTGAGCCTCTTTCTTTACATTTTTGGGTTTTAATTAGCATTTTATAGGATTCAATTTTACCTTCTCTCTTAGCATATTGATTATACCCTTCCTTTGTAAATTTTTAATGGTTGTCTGAGAATTTTCAATACACATTTATAATTAATCTATATCCATATTTAAATAATACTATACCTTTTCATGTATCATGCAAGTACTTTATGACAAAATGATCCTAATTACTTTCTTTCATCCTTTTGAGATTGCTGTCATTCATTTCATTCCTCCATCTACTATAATCACCTAATGCAATTCTACTATTATTTTAAATAAATGTTTATATTTTTGATTAATAAAAATAAAATGTTCTATCTTTAGTCTTTCTCCAACTTCCTTCCTTTCTTTCTATAGATAAGTAGCTCTGGGTGATAAATTCCCTCAGTTTTAATTTTCCTGAGAAACTATTATTCTCTTTGAAGGACAGATTGGCTACATGTGAAATTATAGGTTGGTAGGGTTTTTATTTATATTTTAAGTATATCAGTCCATTCTCTTTGCTTGCACATTTTCTGAGGAGAATTCTACTCTAAATTCTAACCATAGTCCTCTAAGGTAAAATTTCTTTGTTATAGGTTGAATTGTATCCCTCAAAAAGATATGTTGAATTCTTAATCTCTAGTAACTGTAAATGTGATCTTACTTGGAAATGGGGTCTTTGGAGATATAATCAAATTAAGATGTCATTTGAGTGAGTCCTATATGATTTGTGTCCCTGTAAGAGAAGAGACAGTGACCAAGGTACACAGAGAGAACACCGTGGCAGCGATTGGGGAACAAGTCAAAGAACACCAGTTCTACTGAAGACAAAAGAAGCTAAGGAACTAGTATTCTCTATAATATAACACATTCAAACATTGACCTCTTGTCAGTTTTATATTTAATATTTTCTAAATATTAAATATATTTATTGTTTGCTATCAAACACCATAATTTAAACTATTTTTTAAGCTAATCTCACCATTTCCCTCTTTAACTTTGGCATTTGTCAAAAAAACATATTCTACAAAAAAATGTGACACAGAAGAGTGAATCAGAATTCATAAGGAAGGCTCTGGAGATATACATTTTCAAAAAGCACCCATGACTTCTATGTAACAGACATAATTATATAGACTCATTCCTCCTTGCACTCCTCTGCTATACACAACTACAAACCATAGAAATAATGAAATATACACTAAAAGATAACCCTGGAAGGTAGAAAGAGAAAAACAAACTGATTTGAGACAATACAACTAGTGGAATAAAAGAATAAGTTGTCTTACTAGCTCCCACTCAGTCTAACAGGCGACCAGGCTTACAGTTTTTAATTTCAAATATAACAACAGAATGCAGCCTTTCCCACCAGATCAAATACAGGTCTTAACTGATAATAATAAGTGAGCTTAGCAGCACTGACAGGGGCATCTACAGGGAGCTCCGCTAACAATAAGTGGTCATGTGGTGTGTTTTCTTTTTTAATCTAGGTCTGAGACTACCCTGGTCAACCAAATAACACAGGGTAGCTTTGGGGTACAGGCAAAAAAAAAAAAATTACAGTGCAATAAATGTCAAGCCCAGGGAATCTCCTTGTTCCCTAAGGCCTAAGATTCCCTTCTCTCACACAGAGGTAACTGGTAGCCAGGAACACTGAAAAGGGGGATTCTATCACAATCAGTGCAGATCTAGCAAGTGCTATTCAGTCTTACAGGTCACAGAATACATTTCCCTTCCAGTTGGTCCAATCTGGGAAAATATCTTATGTCTCTTCAGGCAGCCCAGAAAGGCCCAGAGGGAGTCTGAGGGACCATATAAACCATGCAAACTAAAATGTTAGTTTAAAGCTCTGAAAATTAAATTTTCATTGAAAATATAGGTCAAAAAAAAAAATAGGCCAAGATGTGCATGCTAAACCTAAACATAATGAGTTCTATGTTAAAATTAAAGACTTAAATATTTATTGTTTTATTAAAATTATAGGAGTTATATTGTTAATAAAATAGGTTTCAAGTATACAATTCAATAATACATCATATGTATATTGCATTATTTGTTTACCACCCAAAGTTAAAATTCCTTCTGTCATCAAATATTTAATCCCCTTTACCTTTTACCTCTATCTACTGCCCCCTCACCTTTCCTTCTAGTAACCATTAATCCACTGTCTGTTTGTCATGTGTGTTGGCTACTTTCAGTTTTACATCCCATATATGAGTAAAATCATATGGTTCTCAACTTTTTCTGTCTAAATTATATATATATATATATTTTTTTTTTAGGCAAGGCAACCCTTGGTTGACCTCACAGATTACAAGGACCTTGGCAATTTACAATCTTTTATTTTTTACTTTATTTTTTATGTCTATAGCACTTGGTCTCCCTAGGTGGTATACCATCCATGTAATAACCAGGTCCAACCCTACTTAGCTTCCTAGATGAGACGGGATTGGGTTTATTTAACGTGGCATAGCCATAGACCTTAAATAAAACTTTGATTTTATTTAAGTGACTGCTAGTCAAGATTCAAGATTTAAATAACTTAGATTTTTCTAGTATACTAGCCAAAATGCCTAAAATAAAAATAAAAATGGTTCATTATAGCAAGAACAAGAGAAATCATAAGTTCAATGATATATGACAAATAACTGAAGCCAGTATTGAGACAAATCTCAATTAAAGTTGTATGAGAAGGATTTTAAAATAAAAAATATATATATTTAACAAAAAATCAACAATTATTTTTAAAATAACTGCAAAAAATAGAAACTTTCATTGAAGACATAAAAATTATAATAAAAAACCAATTGGTAATTCTAGAATTTGAACATAAAATCATCTAATTTTAAAAAAATTAATGTATGGCTTTAAGAGTAGAATGGAGATGATAGTGGATAGAATCAAGAAAATGAAAGAAAGATCAAGAGAATTTGCCCAATTAAAAAAAATAAAAAAGAAAAGAGATTTTTAAAAAGTGAAGAAAGCCTCAAGGATTTTTTGAAAAAAAAAAACAGATTTAATACTTGTTTAATTGAAGTCCCAGAAAGAAAGAAAAAGGAGAAAGAATGGTTCTGAGAAAGTATTCAAAGAAATAATGGCAGAAAGCTTCCCAAACCTGGAGAAAGATATAAACCTACAGAACTGAAAAAGCTAAGAGAACCCCTAGCAGAAAGAAAACCAAAGATATCTATGCCAAGAAACAATATTTAACTAAGACTAAGAAGAAATCTTAAAACCAACCAGAGATAATTGACACATTTGTACAAGGGAGCACCGATTGGAGTGACAACAGATTTTTCTTCTGAAATCACAGAGGCCAGTAGGCAGAAGTATATCTCAAATGTTAATTGACTACTGACACTTCTGTAACTGGTGAAACTATCTTTTAGAAATAACAAGAAATTAAAAATTTTCACATTTAAAGGAATTTGTTTCTAATGTAAATATCCATCCACACACATAACATTATATATAATTATCCTCTTCAAAATGTTTTATGTATAACTATACATATATTATATACATATAACACATATTAGAGTAGGGCCATAAACAAGGCAAGGGAAGGAAGGTGAATGTGGTTCTAATAAAGCAACAGAAGAGACATCTGTGTTAATGATACTATATTTTTCTTGTCTGTGGTGGTGTACGTGTGATTAAGTTGTGAAGAACTAAACACACACATACACACATACACCCATACACACACACACACACACACACACACACACACACACACACACAGAAAAATGACTACAACTGAGGAAATCAAATATTTTAAAAACAAGTAAAAAGTAATCAGAAAAGTTTTTTATAAAGGTAAAATTTTATAGAAACCCTGTCTTTACCCATCCCAGGTGATCCTACATTCTAAGCTTCTTAAATATTTGATCTTAAGAATTCCAATTTAGTACTATGAATGAGCATAAGAGAAGTTAGAAGCTCATGATTTCCATAAATATTTAACCTGTACTACAAAAGTTTGTATTCTCCCTGGTGCCTGTGTTAATCACGGTGTATCAAGCTATATCGATGACTGAATAAATAAATGAATTTCTCATGGCCTTAATGATACAAAACAAAATGCTAATGTACACATGGTAATTTATATTTTTTCATTGACTATAATTAGAAATTTCAATATTACAAATGAATTAATCTTTCATATTTCTTAATTTTTTGCATATTATCCATATCCACTCTGAAATGTATTGCTTTCATCAAACATTTTTTTCAGGTTTTCTGTATTTTGAAACAAATTAAATTCTCATGTCATTAACACTTAGCACAATATGAATCATGCCTTTTCTTTCTTTATAAACAAAGATTAAATACAGTAGAAAATGAATTGTTTGCAAACAACAACAGTATTCATCACATGTATTCTAAATAGTAGCAAATAAGTTATCTTCATGATACTAAACAGGAGAGATGAATAAATTATAGATATCAGAGTTACTATTTATGCTGTAATAACATGCATTGTTAGAATAAAAAACATAAGAAATTAATATGTTTGGGATAATTTATTTGTATTAAAATGGAGGATCTTAACAGATTGCTTGATAAAACTAAGCAAAAACTAACAATAATATACAAAGTCTGTTTTATTTTAATTAACTAGCATTCAAACACTTTGCTCCTGAAAATAGTAACTCAATCAAGAATTTGGAGTAGTTTAAATTGTATAACTTGACCATCAGGTGAAATATCATTTACTTATTTAAAAATTTCCAACCAGAAAAATGCAAGGCTTTACTTGAAATCAGCTATGAAAAGAGCCCATTTGCCACTGTATTGAATTACTATCTACTCACCTGGAGAAACTTTTATGTATTATAATTATTGACATTCTTCTTAAACAAATGTGGTGGGAAAAAAAATCAATGTCTTAAGCAAATGGATGTCTGCATCTAATTGTTGCAACAGGGAAGTCTCTGCTGATGTCTGTTTGTCTTTATTGTCATAATTTATTAATGTGTGTTTCCAGTCTTGCTAATAAATGGAATTGTCAGTTTGAGAATAAAATGATGATCCCATTTCTCCTTATTCAATTTAATGAAAACTTAAGAAAATAAATGACTAAATATTATGCAGCAGCCACAAAAGCAGAGATCGGCACCAGCAGAAATTAACCTCAAGTAATAGTGAGACCACACAATCACTATCAACTCCTTACATTATTATTATTATGATTGTTACAATTATTTTTTAAAATTTACCTCTGGAAGTGTTTTTTTCTTTTGGGTTAGAAACATTCTTCTGAGGGGGAAAAATATAGATATATCTCATACAGGTTAGATACTTTTTTTTTATGGTCTGTAATTACTCAACTCTTTCTTAATAAAACCTGAACTGAACAAGGAAGAAAGATAGCATATCCTCAGTGCCAAGAAGGGATCAATCTGACACACTGTGACTAAATTTATAATTATATAAATATTGAACTGAAGGAAAGTGTGAAATAAGTGACAAATGGTCAACTAATTAACAGGTCTGTGAAATATCACCAGCAAAACAAACAAAAACAAACAAACAAAAAAACAATGTATAAAAATGTATCATGTAGTGATATGTCACCAGGAAAAAAATGTATAAGAATATAGTCATGGAAACACATACAACTACATTCCATGTATCTAAAGCAAACATTCCACCCAAGTGTTTCTTTCTTTAACAAAATGAAATTTCCACAGTATCTAATATTCTACATCAATTATTACAACTTATAGTATATAATTACTTATACATGGAGGATACATGATTATTAAATTATTTTAAACATATGAATGAAACAAACCCCAACCATAGCTATTACAAAGGTCATTTTAAATATGCCTTTTTACAAATGTCATTTTAAAAAAAATTAAAAATAGATTGAGAAATCAAAAGCAGCTATAGATATCTGGTGTAACTACATAATTTTTTTATTGTTCATATTCTGTAGTTCACATCACCTAGAATATGTTATGAATTAGGTAATTCTAAAACACTATTTTATTTATTTAGTAGCATGTTAATGAATAGTATAAAAAGAATTTGAAAATAAATGCATAAAGTATTTATTGTGATTTTAAATAATTTTACTCAGAACCTGAAGAGAGGAATTGTTTTTAAAGAATAACATAGCATGTAATATTTAATATTTGAAAATGTAAAGCACTAGATTCTAATATAATAAATTAAAATAGTACATTGGGGTTTAAATAGCTTCTAACCAATAGCAAGTCAAGCAAAGATGTTGAACCTTTTGTCTTATGCATTTATGCAGTTTTTAAAGTCAGTCTACAACATCTATTATTTATTATTGTTACTATTGGTGAACTTGGTAAGCAAATATATTCACTCTATCCTCAACTTTTTTTTGGCTGTACAAATACTTAAGTATGAAATATTTACACTTTAAGGCTGCCACAGTCCACAGCAGAAAATAAATTACAAAATACTTTTCTGTCCCTGAGAACCTAGTTTTTCATGTCCATAAAAATTTACTGTTTATTTATTGTTGCCATTTTAATTTATAAGCAAAAAAGATATTAAAGAAGAATAATAAAAAGAAGCTCATATTAGAAATATCTAAATACAAACTTATTTTATATTTACTTTTTCAAAGGAGTAGTTTATAAGTAAATCTGTTAATTATTTTAGCAGCTGGGCAGCATTCAATATGGTTAACTCATACAGTATTCATACTATAAAATTACATTTTTAGATAAATTTAATACTTCCCAGGATAAAATGTGGGGTGAATTTTCTTGAAGAATACACCCATCTCTGATTTTGAAATGACAACTTGATGAAATACATAAATTATGTTCATAAATATATATGTGTGTATATATATATTTATAGATATATATAAGATATATAATTATATATAAGATATAGAAATATATATCTACATATATATTTGCATAATTTACATATTTCATCGATATATATATAAACACATATATTTAAATATATATGTGTATATATTTATATACATGTGTGTGTTTATATATATATGTGTGTGTGTGTGTACATATATATATATGTATATTTATGTCGGTTTCTAAATTTCTTATTCTCTCATTAAATTTTTAAATTTAGTGATTTTATTTGGCTGTTTCTACAAGTAAGCTTTTATACTGCAATTGAGCAGATGCTTCTGGTGCCCTGTGTTGTATTACTTCCCACCATACCAGTTTCTCTTTCTTAAAGCAGACAGGCTGAGGAGCAATTCTGTAGGCTTCTCAAGAAGTCCTGCAAGTACCAAGCTTACATAAACCACAACCACTTGAAAATGGAGGCTTATGTTAGCTTTTACTTCTTATCTATTTCTTTTTTCTATTCTCTCAACCTTGTTTCCTGAAATTGTCTTCCAAATAAATACTTGGAACTAATTCCTTGTATTATGTTGAATTGTGTGGGAAACCCAAAAGAAAGCACTCTTCTTGTCTCCCTATAGTAACTAACAAAATGAACACATTTAAGGCCTGGTTGAATATAATATATTAATCACTTGTTTTTACAACAAATAGATTTTCTCTATCTTTATTATCCTGGATGTCTCTATATTGTTAGCCACTCCTTGACTCTATTAACTTTGATGGATTCTTTTTGTTTATTTCTTTTTTTCTCTCCGTAACTGCTTTTATCTCTCGCACCTGTGACTGAAGTGCTTGTTCTTTGTTGTTTATCCCTTAGCTTTATATCTTTCTTGAAATTATTTGCTTTAAAGACCTAATTTAATTCTGTAAATATTTTTTTAAAGGAGGAAGAAAAAAAGAGAAATAAATTTTCTAATTGTTCTCATTGTTTCCACCTTGTCCCACTTAAATTATTTTTTCTCACAGTGACCAAAATAATTTATTTAAACACAAATATACTTATGCTGATTTTCAGCTTAAAATATTTATATATTTTTCCATTGTGCTGACTTCCTTACTTAGCTGTGTCTCACAGAATAGAATATTCCTTTTAGGTAGAATTTAAGATAGTTTAATGTAGATTTGGCCAACTATGTGTTTAATAATCCTCTTTTCCACTTTCCTGAGAGTTACATAAAAATAATCTAAGAATGTTAACAATGAGACAATCATTAATTTTTAAAAGAAAACAAATGGTAACTGTAGTACCTTACATGGCACAAATCAGGAAAATGTTACATAGATGCAATAAAGCATTTCAGGAAATTTTCTAAATATCTTAAATCCTGTAAAAATCTCACAATATTATCAAATATTCACTATGCTATAAATTCCACCAAGCCAGGGTGTATTTTCTTATACATTATACCATCATCAGTTGTAAGTTGAGAATACTCAGTAAATATTAGTTAAAAATTTTAATAAAAAAGACAATGTACTACTGTAATGACTGTGCCAAGAAATTCAGGAACAGACCCCAAAAGTTAATTTGGATCAGATGTCGAAACTAATGATGCTAAATATACCAAATGGATTTGAATGGACTTATTTACATATTAAGACTTTCTGAGGAGAGCAGGTTGAAAATGGCTTAAGGGAGGCAGAGGGTAGGTTAGGCCTTTACTGTGGAGGCCTAGAAGGGTGCAACAGGAGAAAATTTTCTGTGTACATGCTGGGTGTTTGTAAGGTCAAAACTTATCACCAGTGCCAAAGAAGGAAGCTCATTGGCTTTCCTGTCAGTTTACCAGATTGCAGAAGGGAGGGAAGGGGCTTGAAAGCTGTCAGAATATTTATTACAAAAGAGTCAGACTCTTCACTAAATAACATTTCTAATATTAGTCACTGTAATGTAGGCAAATATTTTCTTTACATAAGAGAAAAAAATGTTTAGTTGTAGTAAGGTCAATCACTATCTATAGTTATGTTAGGTAACTAGTCAGGCATAAGTGACAGGGAAACAAAGGAATGAGGGCTTGGCCCAGAGAAAGCCCAGAACCCCCTCCCCCACAAAGACTGCTCCAATGATAGTTAAAGAATCCCTCTGGCATTTCAGGAGACAAAGGACAGGAAGGCCATAAACCTATAGCTGGTTTAATCTGGCCACAGAGGCATGTAGAAGGCACTACTCTAACCTGCCTACAATCTCAGCCTCATTATAATATCACTATAATATCATGTTTATGCCCAGAAATTTATGAATCTAATTATAACAGACTGAATTCTGGGTAAGTACATACACACTAGGAAAAGTATTATATAGCAGCTAAGTGTCGATCAGAATGAGACCTCATATGCTATCACCTAAGTATACCTTTGTAACCAGCCATCACAGTCCTAATATAATACAGACCTACTCCTCCTATGGGGTTACAACTTTCTTTCCCGCTGTAACCCACTCCCTGTGGGGTGCATAACCTATTTTCCATGTCAGTAACCAGTTTACATATCATCTATTTTCTACCTCAAAATATGCCTTTAATAAAAAATCTTAACTATTATAAATTGTCACTGATTGTAAATTCATTGTTTCATCAGTTATAAGGACCAAGACTTGCATGTTTCTGGATCTCTGTTTGCTGTATAATAATAGTTATGCTGTAAATAGGTAGTTTTTAGGCACAAATTCAGGCTATATATCTCTAAAACCCAGTTTTAACAACAATGCTATATTGATAAGAAATTTAGATAGCTTTCTGCTGCTTTTTACATTAAGTTAAATATATCTATTTCAATTTTCAGAGAATTTAAAAAAAATTTAATTAGTCATCATTAAATATTACTTTATATTAGTTTCAGGAAAAAGCACAGGGTCTAAAGATTTTTAAAGAGTAGAAGCAAATAAAGTTGGTGAGAACACTTGGATAAATAGAGAAGATATAAAGTTGCAAATAAATCTCAAAAGGAAAAGTAAACATCAAAGAAATGGTGTTAGATATATTGCAGAAGATAGTATATCTTGTTTAAGAAATAATTTTTTTTTAATTTTAAAAAAGAGAAAACAGGGTTTCTGTTTAATTGTGTATTAAACACATGCATTATCACTTTTTTTCTCTTTGAACTCTATCAAAATGCCACAAAAGGAAGTATTAAAAGGTATATATCTACAAGGTCAAAGATAACAAAACAGTATATAGAAAGCAAAATGTCAGAATCTGAAAAGAATATCATCTAACGTAGTATATCCTAGGGTTCTGCAAATCACCTTCCCAAACTCACACTACCTGACTATACATTACTTCCTTATGGCTTTCTGGAATGATTGAATCAGAGGGTATCTGGATTCCAGGTAAGCTGCAGATGGAGATGCTACTTAAAAACAGATATATTAAAAAAAACTATGTACCAAATGCTATTTCTCTAGTTATTATTTTGAGAATAGCAGTAGCTAGGATTCACTGTCTAGAGAGTTTGAAAGATTCCTCTCTGCTCTCGGAGGAAGTGGCCAACACAAAAAAAGACACCCGGATTCCAATAATTGGCCAGCTGTATCATCCTGAGTGCGAGGCCCACACTTTGGCAACCATATTGTATGCACATAAAGTTCCCAGTCACTTTTTTACTCTCCAAGTAAAATAAATTAAGATCGCTGACAAATATAACCACACATTTGAGAAATGCTTTTGATTTAAAATTGAAAAAAAAGTTAAAATTCAAACTATAAATAATTCTGAAAAAATAAAAAAGTAAAATTTCAGAAAAACAGTATTAATATCATAAAGAAATCAGAAAAAAATTCTCTTCAATAAATAACACTATAGTAAAAAAAGAAAAAAATAAAAGCAATATAAAAAAATATACCACAGGGATTTAAAACACACAAAAAAATTTAAAAATAATAGAAGGATTCAGAGGTTTGATTGAGAACTCATAGAGAGTAGAATCAAATAATAAAGGACTTCTGGTTTCTGATCTCACATGTAAAAAGTTTGAAAATTAGCATTCCATTATAACAAGTAAAAATGTAAACAGACTGAAAAATCAACTTTTCTTAAATCCATAGGACAGGGAAAGACTGTGACCTGCTAAGACCAGAGAGACAGATGAATACAGGGAGTCATGGCTTACCTGAGCAGGACTCAAAAGCTGAAAGCAGCAGGAGAACCAGTGCTGGCGTAGGAAAACCTGAACTGTAATTGATTAATTGGAGGTTCAGTGTGGAAACTCTGAGAACTATAGACTTCAGGAGGACCCATAAGGAAATCTCCACAATATTGTGAGTTTTATCTCTAGGAGCTTGACCAGTTTTCCATAATAAATATCTGAGAAAAGGAGCTGTTTTGAATTACACCAGAGAACTCTGTTCTTTTTAAAGTCCTGTCCTCTTTCAGAGGAAACTAACCAGAGCCTAAAGTGAAGTGGGATATTATCAGAGACTAACTGACCTAGGGAAGGGAAATAAGCAACTTCAATTGTCTCTAATCATCCTGTTCCACCTGAAGAAAGAGAAGAAAAAAAAGAGAGAGAGAAACACTTGTGCAGTTTACAGTCCAAAAGCATAGGCTCACTAAAAGACTGAGACCTGATCATAGGACTGACATTTGCCCATGACCCACACCTAGCCACTACATTAATAAAGGTCTATTTATGGCTGTTTTTTTTTCTCCCAGTATATCATGTCAGCTATCCAGAAAAAATCATGAGGCATGCTAAAAGGCAAAAAACAAAAACAAAAACAAAAAAACAAAAACAATTTGAAGAGAGAACATTCACTAGAACCAAACTTGGCAGGGATATTGAAATTTTCAAACCAAAAATTTAAAACAATTATGATTAATATGCTAAAGGCTTAATGGATAAAGCAGACAGAACGCAAGAACAAATTGACAATGTAAGCCATTGATGAAAATCTTTTAAAAAAGGCTAAAGTTAAAAAATTTTTCTTACAAAGATGAAGAACGTCTTTGATGGACTTATTAGTAAACTCTATGCAGCTGAGGAAAAAATTTCTAAGCTAGAGGATATATCAATAGAATTTTTGAAAACTGAAAAGCAAAGAGAATGAAAAAAAAGGCAGAATAGACTATCCCAGGACTATGGAAAACCACAAAATGTATCACATATACATAGTGAGACTCTCAGATGGGGAAGAAAGAAAGAAGAAATATTTGAAAGAATGATGACTGAAAATTTCTCCAAATTAATGTCAAACACCAAACTACAAACTACAAAAACTCAGAGAACACCATACACGATAAATTTCAGAACAAAACCAAAAACAATCTAGGCATATCATTTTCAAACTACAGATAATCAGACTTTAAAAAAAATCTTGAAATTAGCCAAAGGACAAAAAACACCTTACTATAGAGATAGAAAGATATGAATTACATCGCCTCACGCAAGCAAGAACAGAGGAAAATATTGAATACGTAAAAAGAAAACAACGTAGAATTCTATATGCTGCAAAATTACCCTTCAAAAATTATCCTTCTCAGACAAACAAAACTGAGAAAATTTGTAGACCTGCCTTGCTAGATATTCAAAGATAGATGTTAAAAGATATTCTTTAGAGAGAAGAAATATATATATAATATATATGTATATATATTATATATATAAGATCTACATGAAGAAAGAGAATCAAAGAAGAAAAAACTAAATGTAAAATAAAAATCTTTTACTTTTCTTATTCTTAATTGATCTAATAGATAATAGTTTGTTAAAAATAATAACGCCAGCAATGTATTTATGTATGCTTACACACACACACACACACACATACACACACACACATACACACACACACACACACACACACACACACACACATATATATATATATATATATATATATATATATATATATATATGTGCTATTGAGTTTTACGAGTTCCTTAGTCAGAAAAAAACAAATAAGCCAATTAAAAAATGGGCAGAGGACTTAAACAGATTATTTTCCAAGGAAGACATACACATGCCCAATAAGAATGGAAAAAAGATAGACAACATTATTAATTAGGGAAATGCAAATAAAACCACAATGAGATACTACCTCATACCTGTTAGAATACTATTATCAAAAAGATAAAAGCTATTGAATGTTGGTGTGAATGTGGAGGAAGGGGAAGCCTTGTGCACTTTTTGTGGGAATGTGCATTGCTACAGCAACTATGAAAAACTGTACGGCAGTTCCTCAAAAAATTGAAACTAGAACTTCCACATTATCTAGAATTTCTACTCCAGGGTATTTTTTCTAAAGAATTAAAATCACAATCATGAAGATAGATCTGTACTCCCACATTCATTGCAGCGTTAGTCACATAGTCAAAATATGGAAATAACCGGAATGTCCATTGACAGATGAATGGGAATACACACACACACACACACACACACACACACACACACGCATGCACGCACACACACGTGTATATTTTATTCATATGCATATGTATTTATGATGGAATAATATTCAGCCATAAAAAAGAATTCTTTCATTTGTGAAGTGAATGGACCATAAGTGCAATACATCAGAGAGAGAAAGATAAAAATTGTATTATCTCACTTATATGTGAAATCTAAAGAAGCTGAACTCATAGAAACAGAGTAGAATGAATTAGCAAGTATAAATTTTCTTGTCATTATTTTCTTGTCAAGATCTATTGTCACACAAATCTAAATGAGAACTAAAAAAATTATATGAATCTCATAGGATGCCTACATGAATGTATAATTCAAGTACTGTTTTTTCTTAAATTGAATGGAGTGCAATTAAATGTACATATTCATTTTAGCCAAATATAAAGCAGAACAAAATAACCATTTAAAATGGTTCCATTTAACTTCTTAAAATGTGAAGACAATCAAAAGAGTGGATAATAAAGCAAATCTAAATAATGAACAACCTTATTTCCTAAACACTGAAAATACTGTATTTCATCAAGAAATTCTGAATTAATTTTTCTTACTAAACAACTAATGATATTATCTTATATAATAAAAATGCCAAGAAAACTCATTTTCCCCTTTTCAAATTAAGCATCAAGGGAAATGTAGTTAAATCAAAGCATTTCTTTCATTTGTTTAAACATTCATAATAGACTGCAGATGTTTTAAAAATATGACTTTGCAATTCAGGTCATTTACAAGTATTCTATGTTAACTAATTAATAAATGAACAGCAAGAAAAAAATATGTTAACAGTAAGTTTGCCTATTCATAGACATGTCAGAAAACTCAAGGCTTTGGTAATTTAGATGAGAACCATTAAATACTTATGATGATTATATATCAATAATTCTTCTTTAAATATAAATTATTATACTTAATTAACATTGTGTTATACAATTTTATTAAATATAATTTTTTATATTTTAAATATATGATAATTTGGGCAGTGTTAAAGTCTAGATATTCATTGAATTATTTATGAAGAAAAATTTAAGTAAAATATTGGTGATCATTGACATGGAAAGGAATGAAATGCTTTAATTAATATCACTTTCTGTTTAAAGAAATTAATAAATAAATGGAAATTATAGAAAAACATAGCTCACTTTTCAGTTTTTAATTCTGCAATTTCTGAAATGTTTTCACTAAAACCTAGCAAACCAGTCATTACTTTTCTGAGCTAATCTTTTTCTTGTATTTTTAAAAATCCTGTTAGCAGCAATAAACAATTGTATAGTAACAACGATTTCAATATTTGACTCAAAATATCTTCTCCAAATTACTACAAGTTCAAGAGACAGTCTGCCAAGTGCTTTCTAATTACGTAAAATAGGAAGTCATTTTCCAACCTCAAAAAAAAATTTCCTCCCCACTCACTACCTATTTTCAAAGACAGCATCACATATTTTAGATTATTGTTACTCTGTATTTCTTGGCATGAAATTTTGTATCAGTTGGATTTTTGCTTTGTAACAATTACAAAATAAAAATGGCATCCAGAAAAAAAGATTTTTTTCTCACTTCCTTGTGTGTCTCTAGGGTTTGGGCTGATGTACCCTGAGCAAAGTTAGGGTAAGTTTCAAGTTGTTGTTCTAGTCTAGGTTTTCCTTATATTTTCTTCACCTTCTACAAAGCAGCTATTACTTGAAGGCTTTCTTTTTATTATGGAAGTCATGAACCCAGGTTGCCCATCCCAACAAGCACATTTCAAGCCTTTGAAATGGTAAGTGAGCAGAGATATTTTTTTGGTGAAAAGATTTGAGTAAATATGAAAAGTTAGAAGAAGGCATCAGAAACAATCTTATATCTATAAAATATGAGTGTTCTTTTAAAAATTGATATCAAATCTAAAAACAAAGCACTGTATTTCATTTTTCTTTAGTGTTTATAAATTTTTTTTTCATAAAATTATTTCAAATGTATAATTACAAATTAATAGGACTTTATTACACTTGAAAGTAACATTCTAACATCAGACTAGAGTCATTAAACTCAGAGTCAATGATTAGAATAAAAAAGTAAATGTATTCTTATAATTGCTATTTTAAGACAATGATTTTAACCTCAGTATGCATAATAGCCTTGTCCATATCCAGTCATTTTCGTATAGTTAATAATATAGTAGGGGAAATATTGTAGAATTCCTGTTACATTATCTTCTTTCAAACCAAGACTTGTGTATAGACATCATATATCCAGTTAGTTTACATATTATTAGATGGAATTGTTTCCCTGTGAGTAATACCCTTTGATTGAATAATCAGGAATTTCACATGGGGATTTAGTTAGTTACTGACTCATATTTCTTGATCGGAAAACTAAAGGTCAGTCTTTAGGTCTTTATTTTAATGTCTTCTACTTTAGGTCTTTATTTTAATATCTTCTACATTAAAATGATGTCTTAGACACTCTAGATCCAAGAAGAATGCTTTGATCCTGTAATCAAATAATAAAAGCATACTTGGATCTTGGAGCATCTTTGGCCACTTGAGTCTGAGTCTTTGTGAAAATCTAAAGATACTTTAATTGTATATGATAATTAGTTATTTCTATGAAATGTTATATTTCTATTTGTATATAGCATTATCTTTATTCATTGTAAATGACTTATACATTTTATATAAAAAAACATGATATTTAGAATGAGAAACATCATAATTCAAATTTCAGTACTTTAACTACTTACAGACATTTACATGGCAGAGTATTTCACTGATGGCAATATCTAATAAAAAATAACTCATCTGATGCCTAGTTCCTGCTGAATTCAATCGGAGTAGTCACTATAGAATTTTTTTCTTAGTATACTTACTTAAATGAGTTTAGTTTTAAAGTAATCATGTTTACCCTTAATTTTTCTCATAATATCTTTAGTGTATTTTTTAAAATGTTAAGTGGCTTAAGCTGATAATATTTTGGTTTAGATGTTTTAATTTATAAATTATTTCATTCTATGTATTTATAACAATGTTTTAAAAATTAACTCTGGCTCCTAGAAATTCCAATGTCATGAGCTTCCTTGATGGTTCAGGAGTCAAGACCAAACTAAAGCATTAGCTGAAAACTTGAAGTTTAGGTGTAAAATGCAAACTTAGTTTAAAATAAGATGATCTGTGACAGCACTTCTAACTTTGCCTCATGAGATTATCATGGGCGTAAGCAAAGTGACATGCCTGCTGTGGTTAAAATCAATCTTTAAATAAAAATTACTGAAATGCATTTCCTTACCTAGATTAATCTTTGAGTCTTTGAGTTTTCTGAATGCTGTTACAATATGTGTTAACTAAGCAAATAAATGTGTTCTTATACTTAGAAATTATTTATTTTAATACTGCAAAAGTTTTATTTTCCAGATTTCTGAAGAAACTTCAGAATTTCTTTAGAAATTTACAAAATTTTCTGTATTCTAAAACATGTTACCCCTTCTGCTCTCTCAATACAAACAAACTGGTCTGAACAATCATTACCAACTAAAAAACTTCACTTTAACCACATTAGTACCAAAAGTCACACAGGATAAGTCAATCTAATTATAATAAAATGGACTTTCCAAGACAGTTCTAAATAATCATTGGAACAATGTCTTGCGAACTTCCTGTTGTTCGTCATTCTCAGAATAATAATGTAAAACAGTCCATTATTTTTAAATTTGAAAGAATTTTTAGGATGGAGAATAGGCAGATATTATTAAAACTATTGCTATCTTTCTTCTCCTGTAAGACTGTGTCATGTGTCAGCACTTTCAACTAAGGGAAGGATATAAAAAATATCACTCTTACAGAGACCAGAGAGATTTTCCTTTCCTAGAAAAGAGGTGTAGGATTGTTGCTAACTTATTTTTCAGAAGGATCATTATGGTCCTACTGTGGTTCCCACATTTGAGCAAGTACATACATAAATATTCCTTTAATAATTCAGTTCTGAGTAAAACCATTGAGACATTAAAAATATTTCTTCTGACTGTCATTATATTTAAATCTAGCCAAAGGAATACTTCGTGACTAAAATTTTTTGGAAAAAGTTCCTCAAAATATTATCACATTTTTGAAACAAGAAGTTACTGTAATTGCCAAAACAAAAAATAAAATAAATAAAATAATGGAAAAAATAAAGGAAAAATTGACTTGTAAATTAAAAAGCTTACTTTAAATAATGTTGCCACTGGCAATGATTTCAAGCTACCTCAATAGCTTCCCTTTTTAAATTTCATCTTCACAATGTGATGTCTATAATCACATAAAAATATACTTTCCTTACAGAGTATAAAGCCACACTATCAGCCGGCTGTAATATACTCTTTCCCTTTAAGAGTGAGAATAATTTACAACTATAAAAATCATCATTACAAATTAGTCCTTTACAGATCTTAGCAATATTATCAAATCAGCCAATGATAATGCATAATATTCTCTCAGATCTAATAGCTTATTAAAAGAAAAGAACAGAACAGAACAGAAAAGAAAATATAAAAAGAAAAGAAAAGAAAAAAAAGAAAAGAAAAGAAAAGAAAAAAACCCTAAAATCCCCATAATGATATGTTGGAAAGTAAAGAAGGTAATCTTTTTACAAACACTGAAAAGTCACAAATAGCACTTGACTCTGTATGCTTAGAAACCAGTTTTGGGCAGTTGTAACTACCTGTTAGCAATCTCTCAGTGAATCCATAACATGTTTGTTTTTGTAAATTGTATGTTTATTGTACATTTTTAATCTTTTCGGTTATATTCTTATTATTAAAAAAGCATGTTGTTTTATCATTTTCAATTATTGGCCCTGAATTTGATTATGTCTTGTAATAATACTGTTATTCCTGATTTTTCTTCACTTTTTATTTTTTAATGTTTTTATACCTCCTTGTACTCTCAATTCACTTGATAATTTGAAAATGTAATGTATTTATAACACCTGATCATAAAAATTATTTATAGGATGAGCTAGAGATATAACTCAGCATATAATGTTAACTTTAAACCTATATTTTATTCACATATTATGTACCATTTCAAAATTAAAAATTAGAACACATATAACTTGCTTAAACAGCCAACATGTATATACTAATCTGAACTCTTATAACTATATCATAGGAAAAATAATTGGTTCAAATGCAATTTACTTTGCATGTTAATTTATATATTTCATTACAAAATGGTATATTATAGTGTAGGAAAATATATTGAGCTGTCTTTTAAGAAATCAGAATAATTAAATATTTCTCTGTTCTACAGTAGTCAACTTCTCTGAACCCACATTTATTCTTCATATATGTCACATTTCAAAATAATTTTTAAAACCTGTTTGAAATTTAAAACGAATAATGTATCCTAGTTCTAAATCATAAAATTGAACATTCTAGGAGTAATTTAAAAACTGAAAACATTTAAAATAACAACAATGCGGATTAACAATTATAAATTGCAGATCCACTTACTTTTAATATTTTGTTTATTTATTTTTTTTCTTGAGTTTAAAGTAGAATATATGATGGAGGCACTTTTTTCAAAAACAATAATTTAATAACAAATATTTTTAAAAATTATTTTTGCAAATATTGTCAGTGATGGAGGTGAACTATAGAATGACTATGGAAATTAAATATACACTATGCAATAAAACTAATAGAATTATGACACAAAATTTTCTTTATTTTGCAAACTGAAACAAACATAAAAGATAGAAAATTTCTAAGTAAGTTCACTTGTAATTAAAAGAAACATAATTGTTAGAAAAATCCACTAATTCCTGTTAATTCCCATAAGTGGCAGTAATTCATGTCTTTGAACTAATATATTTTTTATACAGATAGTAATTATAAGCATATTTATTTATAGCACAATTAAATGGCTTAGAATGTGAAATAAAGGATGATATTCATGGGAAAAGCAACCAGAAATTAAAATATAGCATTTTTTAACTTTATTATTCGTAAAAATTTTATATTATAGATATGAAAGTTGTATTTATGGTTTTCTATGAGTCCTGCTTCATTTAAGAAAAAAATCCTAATCAAGCAGGAAGAAATTGGACAATGAAATTTAGAAACAAAACTCTTACAAAATGATTGAGAAAGCTGAAAAAGCAAAAGTCAGTGAAATTTGACAGTAGATTTGTGGAAATCAGAAAATTTCAGTTATCATAGGAAGTAGCCATCAACTTTCTCAGGTCCCTGCAGCATCAGTGGAAACATTTTGATAGAGGATATCCATTAGTCACTGGCAAAACTTTGTTTCTGACAGGTGCCATTGCCCATGATACTTGCTGTATCTATATAAGCCAAAATAGTCTTTGCTTCTCCTCTCCTCTCTTTTTTTTCTCAATTACGGTTGACAATCAATATTATATTTGTTTCAAATGTACAGTATAGTGGTCAGACATTTATATAACTTATAAAATGATCCCACAATAAGTCTAGTACCCACCTGGGACCATACATGATAATTACAATACTATTGACTATATTCTCTATGCTGTACTTTACATCCCCATGGCTATTTTGTAAATGGCAATTTGTATTTCTTAATTCCTTCACTTTTTCAACAAGCCCACTAACGCCACTCCCATCTGGCAACCATCAATTTGTTTTCTGTATTTAGGAGTTTATTTCTGTTTTGATAATTCATTTATTTTGTTTTTTGGATTCCACATAGAAATGAAATCATATGGTATTTGTCTTTGTCTGATTTACTTCACATAGCATAATACTCTTTTAGGCACATCTATGTTGCTGCAAATGGTAAGATTTCATTCTTTTTTTATGGCCAAGTAATAGTCCATTGTATATATGTACCACCTCTTTATCCAACTGTCTGTCGATGAACATGAATTGCTTCCATATCTTGACTACTATATATGAAATGTCCTTCTTTGTCTCTTGTTATAGCCTTTGTTTTAAAGTCTATTTTATCTAATTTAAGTATTGCTATTACAGAGAGGACTAAAATTCTTGTAAAACTTAAATGAAATTAAATAGAGAGACAGAGAGGTATGTGCTAAATTGTAAATACTCATATAATTGAAATATATTTTCTCTGGATAAGGTCAAAGAATCACTCCCTTTGATCAGACTATTTCTTTCTTTTCAGGGAAATTTTTTACTTCATTGAAAGCCCAAACTTTAATATGTGCAATAACTTGGCTGATTATTAAAATTAAATTTAAAAAACACATTTCTCTTCATTTCTTCTTTTAGACAAGAGGTATTAGAGAGGAAAAAAATAGACAAAATAGACTTTAAAAATATAGCCACTAATTTTATTCTAAATGTAGAGGTTATATTCATTTTTTAAGAGATGTAACATTTAGAAATTGCATCTAGCCTCGACTGAAGTTATGTTGGTATCTCTGGCTTAAAATATATGGGTTTATTTATTTTTCCTTTAAAATAAGTCCAAGGGTAGGCAACCTAGAATTAGTATGCAGTGCCTTAAGTAACATATTTGCCCATCCTTATGACTGCAACCTCAAAGTAATATCTTATTCTTGCATTTTATATATCTTTCATTTTATATCTGCTCCAGGCATTTTATCTACAGTCATATCTGATAAAGGAAGAAAAGGGAATATCCTAAAAGAACATCTACTGGTTAGTTCAGGACACTTTTAAGATTCCTGAAGAATCACATATTTTCTATCTGTAAGGGAAATGCTTAAAATCAATCCAGTCTCCTCCAGCTTTCCCAGGCAGGTAATGCCGGATCATGTGTTATGAAATGAATTGTGCCCCCTCTACATTCATGTAGAAGTCCTAATCCCCAGTACCTCAAAATGTATCTATATTTTGAAGTGATAATTAAGGTTAAATGAGGTAATAAAGTAGAGGCTTTAATCCAATATGACTGGTGTTTTTACAAGAAAAAAAAAATGATAGCATGGATGCATATGCATAGAGAAAAGATCTTGTGAGGACACAATGAGGAGGTAAACATTTGCAAAGCAAGGAGAGAAGCCTTAAAAGAAATCAAACCTGCCAACATCTTGCTATTGTATTTTAGCCTCCAGAATGATGAGAAAATAAAATTTTGTTGTTTAAGCCACCCAGTTTCTAGTATTTTATTATGGCAGCCTTAACAAACTATATAATCCTTGATACTATTTGGAGAAAATTTTCAATTAACACTAAACTTACTACAGTAAAGAAAATGTTGAATAGATCTCCAAATTCCACTTTTCCCCCTTCTCTCCATTTAGAAGTCTGAAACCGTGGCTACAGTATAATGCTAGACAATTAAAGGAAATACACACACACGGAACACACACACACAATAGTCTTGATAATTTATTTTAAATTTCATAGAAATCAGTCAGTGGTGTGTTTTGTGTGCCACATCTCTAGAGCCCACATTTACTGAAACTTGTTAACTATGTTATCGTAAACAGGCCAAATTGCTGTTACCTTTCCTGCACAGGGAAAAGTTTTGTTATGTTTATAACTTGTCAAAGTAAGTAGAAACAAGTATTTCACAATTCTTATTTGTGCAAGTATACAATTATGCAAGTATTGATTAATTACTGTTTAATGGAAGTTAAAGTATTTGTCATTCATTGCTATACAAAGTCTTTTATAGACCAGTATGAAATATTTTATTTTAAAAGAAAACAAATTGAAGTATGAAATACAGTAGCCACATTAGGAACAATAGAAAAAACACAGTTCTTAATTAAAGGAGGTAGCAGTGTCCCTCTAACCATAATTAGGACAAAGAAATTATGGTACAAATAGCTCAAGCATTAACAAACAGGATTCTTCAATGGAGTTCTGAACATGGCTACTGAAAATTCATCCAAGACCTGCTCATATTAGCTCTTTCAAAAATTCTGTGAGTTTTGTTTGTTTGCTTATTATTTCTTTTGGACTCTTTTTAGAAAAAAAAAGTTTTCCTGTTAAAATAGCTAGATTGAATTTTAATATTTGAAACTATTTATGTTAATAAATAAATGGATTAGCCAAGATTGGTTTCACACAGACTTTTCAGAAAAGTAGGAATCTGATTAGTTTTAGAAGCACTTATATCCAAGTTAGCATTTTAAAAAGGAATTCATGGCAGTGAAAGCATTTCTTAAATTTTCATCTGTTTTAAATTTTCACAGATAAAAGGTCGCCTTTACCTCTGTGTCTATTGAAGGCAAGTCAATTCATTTCATAGGATAAATATCTGCTGTTATAAATTATAATTATGAAGTTTATAAGAATAGATTATCTGGTTGATTACTATGGAAAGTGTAAAAATGAAAATTTCAGCTCTACAAATCTTGATTCTTATATCAAAGGAGATTCAAAAACATACAGTTTCTAGGACTGTCTGAATCACATTTCTTTTTTAGCTATAAATAGATATAGAAGAAAATAAGATTATTTTTCTACAAAGTAATGATTTACAATGAAGACATGAAAGAGAAACTTGTGCTAGATGTATGCACATTTGAGTATGCTAGTAGGAATAGCTGATAATCACAGCAATAGTTTGTTCAATTGGTAGACTACAACTGACACTCGATGTAGGCTTATTTATTAGTGAGCTGAGATGCCATCAATTATGGTGAATTATATAAATAATTACTCCAAGCACTAAGAGATATATAAGTAGAAAAACATATAGTGTAAATGATTCACTTTTCCGTATGTCTCTGGAGAGGTGCCATAGAATATTCCCTTCACCAAGTCAAGGAAAATTGTATTAGTGAGGAAAGCAACAACCAGGAAAAGTTCTTTACTAAATGTCTTAAGTAAGCTAGGGATATTAATGGGAGATTCTGCCGTTAAAATGGAACCCCTCAAAATAGGAAAAAGGCCCAATAGAAGCATTTAGCAACCAAGTGAAAGATGGTAGGCTTGTCAGATTGGACAGTAGGCTCATACTTAGCAAGCAGAATAATTTACCTTCAAGGCTCTCTGGTAATAGTTGGTTGTTTACTGCATATCAAGGATCAGTTTATAAGGGTCCTAGCATATCTGTATAACTAAGAAAAAAATTAAAATTAAATTAAAAAAATTTGGAGAGCATGTCAGATTTATCCTAGCTTTTCTTGACTTGCCCATTGGGCTCATAAAAAAATATTACCTTACTGTCAAATACCAAGTTTATACAAGGGCTTAGTTATCTAAGATTTTTTTCACCAGTCAATCTGACACCTATTATTACAGAGAAAAATTTCCCAGAAATTAAAAACTATTATAATCATATCCATATATACTATATATTATAAACTACATATAATAAAATTATATATGTTTATATATAAAATTATACACACGTATATCTCCTAATAGGGTATCTGATAGCTATCATCACTGAAGGGAGAGCAGTATTTCCTCATAGGAATAGAAATGTATTTATCTTCTTTGCCACCAGAGAAATGCAAGCTACGATCAAAAAAACATGGGATATAAAACATTATACAACCAAGTGTTTTCTTATGATCAAACCTAGAAAAGTGTTTTTCTTTTCAATTTTACACCTTTCCTCTACAATATCTGTTAGGTAGCTAGTCAGACACGAGTGACAGGGAGAACAAAGAAATAAGAGCCCAGCCTAGAGACTGCCCAAGAAACATCCCAATGGTAGTAGAATTCTGGGTTCATACATGCACACTAGGCAAAGTTATAGCAGCCAGCTATAACTGTCAATCAAAATGACCTCACTTGCCAATTGCCCAGGAATGCCTTTGGAACCATCCATCATGGCCCAAATATAAGGCAGACATTCATGCTTCTAGGCCCTTTTTTGCCCTTCTGGGCTCTCCTTCCTTTTTGCTCTTGTAGATTCTCTCTCTCTCTCTCTCTCTCGCTCTCTCTCTCTCTCTCTCTCTCTTTTGTGATTTTTTTTTTTTGTAGCTTTTTTGCTCTTTTTTGGCCATTTTGGCCCTTTATGTTGATTACTGCATTGGGACCGTGTGCCTCCTTGGGGCATACTTTGTCTTTCTAAAAAATACTTTCAATAGAACTATTAAATCTCAATGACTTGTGATACTTCACTGACAAAATTTGAGTTAGAATCAAGGAAAAACACTAATTACACGTCTGTGCCATCGTTATCCTTCTCCCTCCCTCCTACCATAAGGACAACACCAAACTCCTATCAGCCCCGATGGTGATGTACTGACTCTCTTAGTTGTGGTGAATTTTGCAATTTATGTCATAGCAACAGAATATTGTGGCAAGGACTTGTCTAACGAAGATAAAAATATAATCCAGATATATATTTGTGACTTGAAAAACTTGTAAGACTCAAGCTCATTCTTATACCTGAGAACAACTGCATCCTTAAATGTTGTGCCCTAGGCACTTCTGTAGCCATCACACAAATTTGTATTCATTTTGGAAAGAGTGCAATGTTTTTGTTTTTGTTCTCAGAATCATTTAATGGAATGTATGTTAAAGTACATGTTAACATTTGCTTCCTAATGGGCTACAAATGAAGGAGATGCTTCCCATTTATAGCAGTCTAAAACAGCATCATTTCTAAACATTAATGGTTTCTTACATAGTAATTCCAATCATACTATGTACAGTCAAAATAAAAACAAAACAAAGCCATACATTTCTTGGCTTTCCTTCATATCAGAGTACTGACATATGTAACATAGTTTAGAAACTAGCCATCAAAGGTAAGCATTTTAGATTCTGATTTGGAAGACAAATCAGTGGGACAAGATGATGTATCATCTTGTAATCTATTTGTTGACTTAGGTGAAAGCACAGTAGTACATATCTGGACACTATAGTGTTTGTAGCAATTTTTTAATGATATGTAGACAGCATGAAGTAGAATTGGTGGGAAAGGAGCATTTCCTCTAGTTCTGTGTTTGATTCTGGAAGTTGTTCCTAATACTCAAGTGAGAGCTTGCTCGTCTTTGCCCAACAGAAGATTCTGTAAGCTGTTTAATGTTGCTCAATAACTCCTTTACTGCTTAAACTATTAAGTGTGGATTTATTGTCTGTTTGACCTGAAAACTAATCATTAAAGAAGAGTTGTTGATAAAATTTAACAATATATAAAAGATTTTATTCTCTAAGCATTATCAATTTCATTACTATTTCATAATTCAGAAATGAAAAAATCAGTATGTTTACTTAGACATAGATTCATCACTATGAAATGATGAAGCACTGTTTTAGGCTATCCCAAATAAGTATTGGTCATATATGTGTATCACCTGAGGTTTAGGATTAATTTTACATGTTAAAGTTATTCTTTGTCCTTTCATCTTGCCTTTTATTCTAATAAATAAAAGACAATTGATTTGAAACAAACAACATAGACTTTGAATGCTTTCATTTGCGTTATATTATTGGCTTGAGATGTTCTTATTGAGTTTCTTAAAAATTTTTCAGAAAAGAAAGCAGTGTTATTAGTTTGATTTTGACTGACTTAATTGATAAGTGATTATTATTGAGAATAAAAAATAAGAACAGGAGAATGGGAAGAAGAACCCAAATTAACCAGTCAATAAGAAATTCTTTTGTTTACTTACTTCCAGAAATTTACAAAATGTAAACTTAACTACTCCAAGCATAGTATTTTAGAAAAATATTCCCCTTGTATTAGAATAACAAATGCCACCGGAAGCTTAGCTTCACACTGAGTAATTAACATAGTAAATGAATCATTAATACGTTATAGACACATGTTTATTTCATCTTGCTGGGCACCATCAATTTCAATAAATTGTTTCATAACTTATTCATTATATATATTTCTTATTTCCTGCTGTTTGCTCTTGGCCTAAATCATTGTATTTTACATCAGTCATAGCCCTTATATTTATACTGTGATCATTAAAGTTCAATTTAATTAGAATTTTCCAAATTGCATTTGGAGTTGCTGATTTATAGGCTTCAAATATATTCACTCATCTTTAAAACAAACAAACAAAAACTTTAAGTGCTGACTAATTTAATGAGTTTTGTTAAATATTTTTCTTGAATTTAATCCCCTTTAATTTTTAAGTCATCTAAATACTTTAAAAAATAAATCTCCTTAATCTCTAGTTCTCTCTTTTATCCATTTATATACTAAACAGACCTGACTTTAGCAAGCTGTAAACAATGGAGTATGGAAAATTTATATTTTATTATCACCATGTCAGAATATAAAATCTTAATTAAAAAAAGAGGTTTAACTTATAAAGTCAAAAACATAATGTTACGGACCGCACCCGGACAAGATGACCTCAGAGCCGAATTAGAATCAAAAAGAACATTTTATTACGAATTCGAATCCGGGCTCAAGCCTCCACTGCCACAGCAGCGAGAACAAGAGCCCCGATCCTTAGCATGGAGTTCCTTATATTAGGTTTTTGGCAGGCTAACTTAGAGTGCACGGGACAGGTTGCAGTTCCTTATTGGCTAACCATATGGCCTGATTATGGCCTGACCTTTAAGCAAGCAAATAGGATGTCTGGGCGGAGAATTCCGGCCCTTGGTCAAAGGGGATTGCAGTCTACCTTGCTGGGGGAATTTATAATTTTCCATTCCACCATCTTAGATCTTACATAGAAGTCTTAAATACATAAGTTCTCATGACCTGTGATGACGTGGTACTGAAAGGGTCACAAAGATGTAGTAATGGGTTAAGGTTAAGAGCCTACGTGCTAATCGCCATGTCTCGCTTCTGGACACCTGCTTGCTTGAAAAGTTATTGTTTGACTATTACTCCTGGAAACCTAACAGTTGCCCATGGGAACCTAACAGTTACCCATGGGAACCTAACATTTTAACAGTACACTTTCTGCTTCTGTATCCCCGCTTGCACAACCCACCTTTAGGTTGACAGGTAGAGAACAGAAGAAATATTAAACCTTTGTGATTTAGACAGAATGAAGAATGAGATTTTGGGCTTAAAACTCTTGTATCTTTATGTTTCGGGGCTGCTCCTTTGGAAGGACAGCCGCCGGCTAATAAACTGCCTCTAATATCAGAGCACTCAAGTTGAGTCTGGTTAGTCCGGTCACAACAGACCCATTACAATAAGATGTTTTACATATGCTGATTCTGTCAAAATATTAAGTATCCAGTGAAACATGTAGAAAAATACACCCATTCTTTGATTGAAATAATGTTTTATCTGTGCAATGAAACTCAAGCAGAAGATGCAGTTTTGAGTATTTAAGAAAATCCTTTTTGACTTTCTACCACTATCAAGAATTTCTTTTAGAAAAAAACAAAGATAAATACATAAAGGAACTGTGTGTTTCTGAACATTTTTTGTAGGATGCTGCTGTAGCTGTTTTATATTAAGCTGAAATTATATTTCCTCAATCTATACTTAAATTTGAACTATTATCAAAAAAATGTTTTTCACTATGACTATCAGAAAGACAGAAAATGAAAAAATGGAGGGCAGCTGTGCTTGATGGTAGTACAGCGTATTCTAGAATTGACAGAAATTAATGGAAGCTACAAAATGAAGGAGACACCAATTAAGAAGAAGACTACAGAGAAATGAAAAGGCCCACACTGAGGATTATGCAAATCCATATTTTTTCAACAGTCACAGCCCTGGAAATAGGAGATTAAAACATAGTTCAGCAGTACTGTACCAAATATTAGCCTTTTACAAAAAAAAAAAAAAAACTGGTAGTCTTAAATTAAATTAGAGGATGGGAAGAAGAGGCAAGGAGAGTTCATCACTTAGCAGAGCTATGGGCTGAAACTAACAAGAGTGCTCACATTCTTGAATGTATGTTGAAACATGAAATCAAATTTCAGGCAGCCATGTCAGCAATTATCTAAAAAGAATACATAAACAATAGATGCAACCACATGCAGCTGATGCATGAACTTTCTGGACTGTTGCTCACAACCAATCTAGAAGTAACAAGTATTTCATTGTTAGGGAATACTCACCTATCACAGAACTTTCCCTGCTTCACCCATTTCCACCCGCTTTATCAACTGCCACTACAGATTCTTTCAAAACAACTTGTATCTTTCTTCATTGTATAAAAAAGCCCCTTCCACCATAGGACAGCGGATATATTTGTTTTTGTTTTTGTTTTTTTCCATCTAGGCTTGTTGTTGGTTGTCACTCCCAAGTAATATAACCCTGGGTACATTACTTAACTCAGCAGAAGGTAATTGTAAAGATGGTTTAAATTAATATATGTGATTTTAAAAAAAATTTACTAGGCTCACAGTAACTGTTGCAGGAAACAATACCTGAAAAAATAATTTGGATGCTCAGACAACTTTGTTAGAGAAAGAAAAGTTTATTAGGCCAGCGGAGCACATGAAGCTCTAGACAGCACAAAACACGAGCTCATCTGGGTTAGATTTTTTACAGGTTATATACCCTTGCAGTGTCCACGCAAGGGGCATGTAATTCCTTTGTCGATGGGAGGGGGAGTCTCAGATGGGGACTGCAAAGGGAAAGGAATTTCTTACATCTTACCTTTGAACACTGTTCTGCTTTGATCTCTTCTTTAGGAAAAAATGGCCTTTGAGAACTTAAAACGCCAAATCTCTCAGACTATAATACCGCTGACTACTCAGAACAATGCCTTAACTAGTATCATGTCAGAGGTCCTGTCTACAGTAATTTCTTCAATTCAAAGGACTTCTTCATGACTTTCTCAATCACTTCTACTAGAAAAACACCTCTAATATCCTCAGACTATGTCCTAGAGAATATTAAGCTTATCTTTTCTTATGAGTATTCATCTAATTATAGCCAAAATGGCCTGTTTTTATACATCTAGCCTTGTACTTATACATACTTCAAAGATTAATTACTTGTAAATTTATATTTGCATATAAATTTATTCATATATAAATAATTGATAAAATATTTTGTGAAAACACAAAAATAAGATTAAGCATCAAAATGGTGATAGTTGTTATATGCAATTATAAATATCATAGTTAAGTTCTGTTGTTTTGCAACTAAAAAAAAGAAATCCCTGAAAAAAACTCAAAAGGGTCCAGGCAAATGATAACTTAATTTTTCTCACTGCTATTTTTTCAAAGATACTCTATCAGTTACTTCCTTCAACCTCCAGATGAAATCCTGGACATATCAAATAATTTGAGATCATTATTAAGTAGAAAAACACACTCTCTGTTTTTTTTTTTTTTTTGTATTAAAGAGTACAGTCTCCAGTCTAATATCAATGTTTGAATCACTTCTCATTTAAAATTTCATCATCTTAGTCTTATCACCAAACCCTCCCAGTGCCCATATGTGTCTGTCTCAAACTCAGAGCTTGTTCCCTTCCTTTAATCACTAGGCTGTCACTGACTTCTCTGATGGTAGATTTGAAGAAGGGATAAGAGGTAAGCAAAGGTAAAGGCTGTACTTGTCCAGAGATGCACCTTTTCAATATTTCTTCCCTGCCCTCCCGCTCCCCGCCCCCACCCTGAAATAAGTCAGAAACCATTAGCTCAGCTTCCAGGGCTTATATGCAACTCTGAGTGATTCTTAGATATCTCCTTAATTGTGTTGTGATTGGGAATGAGGGCATTTCTGTCTTAATTTGAGTTTCCTGGACAGTAGAGCCTGAGGCAAGGATTTGGCCTTAGGTATTTTATTTGGGAGGTGATCCACTCTTCCTATCTATCTACAGAGTATTTCTCATTTACCTTTGACAATTTCCAGAAGGCCATTCAGAGATTTATAGTATGTGGTTAATCTATAATCGGCTGAGTAGGTTATATTTCTGTAAGCCCCTTTCTTTGCATTTCTCAAATGTCTCCTCTCTTATTAGCACTGTATAATTAATGCAATGTCAGACACAGGTCTAATATCGTCACATTTTATTTAGATCAACCTGAAGTGGGCAAGTAACAATATTTGTCTCCACAAACATAAAAAGGTAAGAACCTAATATTCATGTAGATTAAGTGACTAAAAGCTGTTCAATGACTGAAGGGACTGACCAATACTGTGAGGATACTATGGCAGAACAAAATATTAAATGTCCAGTTTGTCAGTAAGTGTCAGCCCCAAGTTAAGAGCATTTTTGCTCAAGTGAGTATATTTTTCTGTAGAAGTGTATACATATTAAGCAGTCACACTACATTTTGGCTTATTAGGTGGAAAGCCATTAACATTACTAAAGTAACTGCATTTACAAGAAAAGTTTTAAATTCAATTTGGTTCAACCAAACATTATTTGCATATAATTACACATTACAATTCTAAAATACGTAAATATCTGGTTTTGACTGGAATATAAATGACTCTTTTTGTGCTACAAAGTGCCATCCTAAAGAGCTCTCAGCTAACAAAAGTCTAAAGCTTTTTCAAATATCACATTAACTGAAGTTAAGCTTAAGTAATATAAGAAAAGTCTGGAGTTTGAAAATAAACTAAGTACTATACTTTTATTTGTTAATAAAATGTTAGTGGTAAAAAAATCTGTAAAATTGAAAAAAGTAAATAATAGCTCTTTCCCACATTGAACAACTTGTTTTAGCATCAACAACACACTCTATATATCAGTAAATATTTGGGGTCTCAGCTAAATAACATAAGTGTTTCTTAAGTTTTCTCAAGTATCAAATGGTGGTAATATTTTCTCAATTTATTTTTATTTTTTAAAATCATTATTATTATTGTTATTATTATTATTATTATTATTATTATTATTATTATTATTACTGTTTTAAATGTCTACAGCACCTGGTATTTCTAAATGGTCTCCCATCTAATTAACAACCAAGCCCAACCTTGCCTAGCTTCTGAGATCAGATGAGATCGGACACATTCAGGGTGACATGGCTGTACACCCAATGTAGTTTCTTATAGAATTTCTTGATATAGAAAATATTCTCTAGCAAATTCTATAACAGACCCTAGTTTATATAACTCTCAATTTACTAACATTGTCAATAAAGCATAAAAAAAAGAAATAGGTATGCCAATTGTTTATTTTAGTCAAATGATGAACTGATAAATAAAGATATTAATATAATTTAATCCTAAATTTTCATGTTGATATTAGCACTTACAATATCATCTTAATTGCCGAAGGTTACTGTACAGTAGCCCAATACAAGTTCAATGGAGTGATTTAACTAACTCTTTTTTTAAAAATATTTTTATTTAGTTAATCAATGATTATGACTTCCTGCTAATTGGAAGATATTACTTGCTACTTTGTGAATTTATACAAAAGGCATGTTTTTTCAAAATCAATTCAGAAATAAATACGTAAGATATACCCATTGTATTTTATTGCAATAAGTAAATTATCTGAACAATGTGTTTAATGAAAAAAATACATAAGTATAAAGTTAACTATAAAAATATAACAAGCCTTAGAAAACTTTATAATTATCAAATTTATTTTTTAGAGATTAAGAGTGCAAATGGTAATTGAGAAGGAGAAAAAAGTTTAAATTAAAAAAAATTTAGACAGAGTTCAGAGAATTATAACCTAGTGGTTTTAACTCAATCAGTTTTATTCAAATCTAAAGTATTCAATGCCAACACAAGAAGCTACAAGACATTGAACCAGTTTTGTATTCAATAGTAACATGAGAGTAACAGGAAAATAAGTTAGAAAAATTGCATGATGTCTATCAATCTAGAGCAAGAGGGGGTATTTTTCAAATGTTGGTTATGACTAATCAAATTTCCTCAGTTCGCAAGGGACACTTTTGTGTTTAAAACAATTTTTAAATGGAAAATGAGTCACTGCCAGTTGCTGCCATCAATGAAGATCAGAAAAATTTGAAACTATTGTAATCACTGACATCTCATTATTTAAAAGTGACATTACATTGAAATCCTTATTGACTAAAATCCTTGAATTCAATTTAATTTAACTGTATCTTTTAAATTCCCACCAAGCTTTCTGAAATAAATTTAGCCAACTAAATTTATTTGAATGGTACCAAATAAGATAAAACGACCATTCTCAAAGCAAATGAAACCAGTAAGACAGGGCATTCATTTGACCAAGTGAATTTAGAAATATTAAGGTTTTGTTTCCACAGAACATGAATCCCATTACTGTAGTAGTATGAATAAATATTGAGTCTTCATGGGTAAAATGAGATGGTATCAATTTATTCAAATTCACTGACATGTGCCAGCTGCTCTTCTAGGTGTTGCTGATACAGTGGTGAACAAAAAAGAGGCTCATTCCCTGCCTATCAAACTTATGTCATAGGGGAATGATAGAAATAAAATATGTAAGTGGTTTCAAGAAAGGATAAATGGGTCTACAGCCATGTCATTCTGTACGTTACTGATCTTGTCTGATCTTGAAAGCTAAGCAGGGTCGTGCCTGGTTAGTACTGGAATGGGATTCCACCTAGAAGTACCAGGTGCTGTAGGCATAATAAACAAACAAACAAACAAATGAATAAATAATTTAAAAATAAAAATAAGAAAGAATAAATATTCAGTAGGAATGCTAAAAAAAAGTCAAGATAAAGGTTTCATAATTAATATTCTCTTATTCTGCATGAAGCAGTCTAGAATATATTTTTGAGAATAATGAGATGAGCATGGGACTAAAAACAGGAGAAGGTATGCTAAGGGGACACATCTAGTGACCCCATCAGAAGGCAATCTAAGTATGCATTCCTCACATGGAAACTCCTAAGTGTCCTCAAAAAGCAGCAAGAGGTGATTGACACTGTATAAGAGTTTAAATTTACTCCAAAAACAAACAGTAGGTAGTTGTGGCATGGGATTCTTCCACCACTGGAAGCATAGAGCAGGAGCAGGATCATTTGACATCATCTGAACATGCAATGTTCCTGAAATTTGTTCTGTTTTCCTGAAAAACTTGCTGGTGCCATGAAAGTTATTTGAACTGCAAAATCAATTCAAATAGTAGCTCTAAGGAGCTCTTATATGCAGAGAGCAAATAAGAATGAAGTTGTCGTAGAATAAGGATCATTAGGAAAAATATGCATTTTCTAGAAGTTAGGCTAAATAATTACTGAATTCTATTTTGGAAGTGTGATCTTTTGAAACAAAGATAATTATGTGTCATTTTTGACTCACTGCAAACTAAATTCAGGCAAATGGCATTTGGTATTTAATTATACAAACTGTCTTTATTATTTTTATAGCTTTCTTTTCTAAAAAAAACTGGCCTCAGTTAGAGCTATATGATTTGAATAACAGGCATTTGATTTAGAATAAAATAAAATATGTCCATTTTTATCCAGATGATTGTTGTTATCTAAATACAGCAAAATTTGTTATGATACTTGCTTACTTAATTTTGCATTTCATAACATCTGAATTCTGTGTATTTTAATAGTAAGAATATTGAACTGAGAGTTAACTGATATGGATTCTAGGTCAGGTCATCTACGTATTAGGTGGCTTATACTCTTTGAACCAACATTTCTTTATATATGTTGGAAACAATTCTTGCTGAATGCCCTACAGATAGGATTAAAGTTGCCTGCAAGCTAGAAGTTTGCAGAGTAGGCGGGCTCTGAAGGAGGAAGGAGGAAGTTTTGCTTAATGGATAGAGTTGAACGTTCCTTGACAAAAGGAATGAGGAACGGAAAACAGGAACAAGGATGTTTTGAGAGAACTTATGTAAATGTCAGCAATTGTTAGAATATCTGTGGGTTTTGCTTCTTTCTAGGGTATAAATATGCTGTGCTTAATAAACTCGGGGCACAGTATTCACTGTTAGCCCTCCCGACTCTATCTTCTGTCTCTCTCTCTTTTTTTCTTAATCCTCACTCCCCTTCTCGGGAACTGTTCCCTCTTAGCCGGCTGGCTCCGGCATATATATATATATTCATTTATAATAATCTCACATTGTCAATTTAAATTCTGTATGCTGCTAGTTTTAGTAGATTGTCCACATTATTGTGCCCTGTATCTCATAATTTTGTGAAAAAAATGCAGTTATATAATTGTGAAATTATATATTTATGTTTAGTGGAAACTGTTCTTAAACAGGAAAGGCTTAAAAGTCAGATATTTCTATGCCATTTCAGAAATTTACTGTGCTAAAACCACTGTAAAATAATTAATGAAAATATCTAAGCAGATAAATTTGCTAGTCTCTATAGGTTAGGCAAATTCAGAAGGTAAGAGACAGTAGTCATCACAGTCTTTATTGCCTAGATAAGTTGTAAAAATAAATTAGAAGATCTAATTAATCTAATTTAAAATATATATATTACATATACTTTTATATGTTTATGTATTATAAAATATAAATATATAAAATATATAATAGAACATTATTCAGCCTTAAAAAAGGAAATCCTGTAATCCTTTCAAGTGTGACGACATGGGTGAATCTGGAGGACACTATGCTAAGTGAAACGGGCCACTCAGAGAGATAAATATTGGCATTCCACTTACATGAGATATCTAAAATAGTCAAACTCATAGAAGCATAGATTTGAATAGTAAATGCCAGGGGCTGGATGGGTGGGAAAAACGGGGAGATATTCAGTGGATATAAAATGTCAGTTCTGTAAGATGCATTAAATTCTAGAGACCCCGCTGTACAACATGTATTTAAGTTAAGAGTACTAAATTGTACACTTAAATATTTGTTAAGAGGGTAGATCTCATGTTAAGGTCTCATATTCAGTGTTCTTAGCACAATTTTGAAAACATACATACACATTAAAGGTAATTACACTGGTTTATTTGCTGGCATACTTGTTTTTCTGTTATGACCATATTTTGTCATAGATTAACAAAACTAGTATTTATAAAAATATATATATGGCTCAGTTTTCAAAGTATATAATTCTGTCAATAAATAAAAATTCCAAAGATAAACTGTTTTAATTGTAATAACAGAAAGGAGAATGGATTAACTTTGCTACATCTTCCTATACTGTTGGGAATTGATTGAGATATCTTATTCACAGAAAAAATGTTTTTGAATTATTAAACAAACTTCTTTTCTGCACTTAAAATATATAGAGACTAGTATCATAACTTTCCTTCCAACTGCAGATATAAGCAATGAAAAAAGAAAAGAAAGAGAGAAATCCTCATCCATCTCTGAAGTCATTCATATTTTTAAGTGCATATGGAACAAGGGTAATATACTTTTCTTTGAATAAAGTTATAATAATACCTCCCAGGCTCATTGCCTTCAAGCATATTATATATTGTGAAAATTAGCTTAGGACTGTCCCAGTTCAAAAAAATCTCTCAGTGGTTTGCATATCTAGGCCAATTTTTTCTTTTCTGTCTTTTAACTACTAGTCTTCAACATTGGTAAATGAGAAAACAACAGATCCTGCTCCTTCTTTAATCCTTTTGCTATTTTCCGTATTATCTTAGGTTATATCACTCTCATTCAATTAGAGGGCATAAGGAGAACTTCTTGACCTCAAGGTAAATATGTAAGAATAAAAGCTTTGCTTTCCACGTTCAGGCAAACTAAACACTTTAAAAATTTCATATAAGTTATAAAATTTATCTATTAGTTTATTCACAATCCATGAGACACTAGATGAACAGATATATATTATTTATATTGATCAATATCACCATTTTTTTGGTTTTAGATTGTCTATCTCAAAAAGGATGTTGAAATTTTATTGAATTTTAAAGTAATATATATAAGATTAAATAAGATAATTAACATTTTACAAAAAAATAATTATCAATCAATCAATCACTAGACATTTAAATATATATAGATATCTTTAAAATAGCATGAAAGAAATATTTTTTGTCTAATATTTCACTTTTCTACACAGGAGCAATGTGAGACTAAGGAAGATTAAACAGAATGACTAAGGCTTTCAAATGTTTTTAAAAATTATGCTCTGAGAAATTATAGTTTCAGCAGGAAATGGGATTCTAAATTCACTTGTAAGGCACTTTTAATATACAACTCATTTGTACTTCCAACATTATAAATTGTTCAGAAGTCTATGTATCCATGGTAGGCATTACATTAATTTCACTGGTGTTCATTCTCAATGACTGATGACCTCAGTGCTTATTTGGTGACTCTGACCTCTGCTTTCTGTGTAGTTGGTTCACAAGGGCCACTCCATTTGTTTTCATACATCGTTTTGTTAGGCAGATAGATAAATATAAGTAATGACAAATAAAGGTCCAACCCAGAGACTCTCCTTAGGACTCCCCTGAAACACCCACTTAATAGTTAAAAATCACCTTTACATCCTGGAATACAAGAAAGTATAAACTACAAAAATGCTAGTTTAGTTCAGTCACAAGTGTGTGCACAGGTAGTACAGGTACTGATCTTCCTTAACCATAGACACATTATACCAGCATATAATATCATACATATGCCCGGAAGTTCATGAATGAAATTATAACAGACTAAATTCTGTGTAACTGCATGTGCAGTAAACAAAAGGTTATATAATAACAGTATGTCAATCAATATGACCTCACATTCCCGTTATCTAACATCACCTTTGTAACCACCCATGATAGCCACAATATAAGGTATCCTGCAAGAAACCTGTGGGACTGTGACCACCTCCAGCATAGTCTGATTCTGTCTTGAAACATACTTTAATAAATCTTACTTTTCCTAAACTTTACTGATCTGTAATTCTTTACTGCATTGGAGAAAACCACTGAGCTCTCTGTTTCCTCTACTGACAACTGTTTCAAGTTTAATGTATTTAAAATTCTCTCTAGGTTCTTCTAGTCTTATGTTTCCTTTGCCATAAGACTTATCATCATAGACTATCATCACATCTGCTTTAAGATAAAAGTAATTAAATAAGAATACATTTAAAATATAATGAAACTATGCAATTTATATGCTCAAATCATTCTTGATAATTAGGAAGTTTTCACACTACTTTAAATTTCTAACTTTCAAACTCTGTCTCACACTGACAGTCTCAATGTATGAAGATAGTAGGAAATGGTATCTTTCAATTTGTAAGAGATTCTAAAATCCATTCTATCAATAATAATAGTAGACATATGACATTCTACATAAGAGATATAGATATTACTTACTAGTGATTTCTAAAATAATAATTTAATGACTAAGCACACTAATAATTTTATGACTAAATGTAATATGGGATATAATAATATGAAGATATATAGGGGCATAATAATATTAATTATATTAATATGTGTTACATATTTTAAGTAAACTTTCAATTAGCAAACAAAATATGCACAATCACTACATTTTCCATATTCAATAAAAATAACTACATTTATAAATAAGATAAATATTATAGATAACCTGAATTAAAACTTTTACTATAGCAATTATCTTGGTAAAATATGTTGGAGTTGGAGTCTCATTATTTAATATTACCATGTTAAGAATAAGAAAACATTCTTTATACACACACAACAAATATACATATTTTCAATCAATAAGTTAATGTACTATTCCAACAAGTATAAAACCATAGAAAAAGGTGTATATATTCAAAGGAAAAGACTTAAAACATGTAATTTATGGTATCAGGAAGCCAGATGGAAGGAATTTCCAGGAATTATAATTCTCACTCTATTTCTTCCCTACCAAGTTAAAAAAATACTATATAGCAAAAAATACTATGTAGCAAAAAAAAAAAAATAAATAAAACAAAACAAACAAACAAAAACAAAAAAACTATTAAAAAAAAGACTAACTTGGATAGGCTTTTCTAACAGATACACAGCTTATCTGGTTATTTTTCTCTGATTTAAAGTACTAGAAACAGCTGCTATTGTCATGGGGATCCTTCAAGTTCCATTAAAATAATAACTAAAGCAGTCTTTATTCAGGACAAGACATATGATTAAATATTAAATGGATAAAAACTAAATACATCCTACTATTTATTAAAATGTACAATTTAGTCCCATAACTTATATATACATACCACAAAGCTGAATTTGTAGGAGTGATAAATTTAGCAATATAAGGTTGCATTTATTGAGTAAATAGTAGGCATAAATATTATCTTAAAAAAATAAACAAGGTGCTTTGCTCAGCATTTGAAATAAAGTAAGCCTTCAACAGTATTTAGGTGATATTATACCCCCCTTTTCCAGCTATAGCGAACGTTTCACACACGTAGCCTCAGTTCCATTTTTTGTGTCTCTCTCAGATTCTGAGTGCTTTGCTTCTAATGGCCTCTATTGGAAACCTTCTTCAGAGGGCTGCCTTTGGTCTACTGGAACTCCTCTGGCCCTAGTGCTAAGAGTTTATATCCTGCTGGTGACATAGCCAACGACTGACTGGTAAACAGAGTAGGTAAGCCCAGCTTCTTTTCCTTCAAGTGAGAATAACAGTGAAGTCTAATATACACTACAGAACTCCCCACATGATCACTCTGAAGTTGCATCCTTGCCTCAAAATATATCTTTAAATGGCTTCTCTCCCTTCCTCTTTTTGATTATTCAACTCCCTCAGGATGTTCTCCTGGGTGCATTTTACAAATCGCCTGAATTAAAGTTCTCATTGGGGGATGTGTTCCTGGAGAACCAGCCATAACTAAAAGCTAAGGAAACTAAGTACAGAAGGCCTAAGTGATTGACTAATGTCATAAATTAATGAGCAGAGATAAGTCAAAACTCTGCATTGAAGAGCTGTGCTCTTCACCATTTCATTAACAATGGATGATATAATGTGGCATTTTAATGATATATTGTGAGATTTACTACACACAAGAACCAATAAATTGAGACCAAAAAGTATAAAAAATAGGCAGGCTAATTTCTAAAGAACCAAAATATATTTTATTTTAACATGAATGAAAATAATTTATGTTAATAAAAAGCAAAGATTACTTTAGTTGAGAGCAGATCAAGTATTACTCATTGCTGTTTCCTGGGATACATTTTATGGGATACAGTATTTGCATTCAGTTATCTTTTTGTTTGCTCATTCTACTTTTACTCACAGAAATTCATAATTGCTAAGTTTTATTTCAAGCATTTTTCTCATACTATTTTACCTGATTTTGGAAAACTCCATAACTTTAGTGCTTTTCTGTCCTCATGACTTTTATTTACATGACATCAATTTTTAATGTATTTGGTTTTCATTTTTTTGATTACAGTTTATATAAATAACAATGTATTTTGAAAATATATATTTAATCACATAGAAAATGTTAGCCTTTTGAAAAAAATAGTTGCTTGAAGAATTGAGAATAGGAGCATCATTAATATTTACTTAAAAAACAAATCCAATAACTTCAATCAGTTTGCTTTGGTTCTTATTGAGTCAACAGTTAGTACCTGTAAGGCTAAATTCTTATTTGAAAAGTCACTATCACCTTCAAAGTGATAGAATTAGTCCCTACAAAATATTCTGCATAGGACAACTACAGGTGAAAATATTTTCAAAGATATTGAGAAAATAGTTTTGAAAATGTAAGGTTTTTAATGCTTATGATTATTCACTGCATTATTCTTAAGTAGAAATGTTCTGAAAAATGTTTAAATTTATATGTTATTAAACCAATAGTGTCAATGATAAAATTCATTTGCTCTCTTGGACTTAAACTTCATTAATTTCATGAATTTTTAATTAGATATCCTTACTTGATTTACCTCACAGAAATCTATGGCTTTGAAATCATGAAGTGATTATATAAGCTTTGGAAGTTAGCTTTTGCTAATAATCTTTTAAAATAATTTCATACTAAACTTACAAAGCAAAACACCACTGATAATGTGGAATTTATAATGTAGTGAAGACATTTGACAACTCACATTTCTAGAATCACAGATAATGTCAAGGTGCTTTATGTACTTTCCATGCCTTCAACAATTTGGGAGCAGACATATTTTGTGAACTCATTAATGTTCTAATGACATATTTTAGACCTTAATGAAAGTGCAAAAGAAATGTCCAAATTTCCAAATCCATTTTACTGTGCAATTGAGGAGCTTCTACAAAACTTTCATTTGAGAGTGAGTAATCTTTAATATTAAGAAATATTAAAAGAGGTTTCAAGATAAGAATTTGATAATATTCTGTAAATGTCTTACATTTGGATTGATAACAGTATTTGAAATTGTCTATCTCTGTAAAAAGATGTTAAAGATGAAATATGTGAAATCTCATTATACATCAGCTTTAACAGATGAACATTTGGAATCAGTTTTGATGATTAAGAAATATTTACATTAAATCCCGATTAAGTAAAATATTATTCTTCCAAAAATATTTTATTTTTATTAATATATTTGTATTATAAAATACATTATTATTGTTACTGTGGTTTGAAATAAGACAAAAACTGTGGACATATGTTTTATCTCTGGTTAAATAAGTACCAACATCATTGCTTTAATTTTGTATTTAGGCTTAAAAAGCCTAAAATATTTACTATCAGGCACTTTACAAATAATATTTGTAAATAATGTAATTTTTTTAAAGAATATGTTTAATTTAAAACCATAAAAATGTACTATATGTTCATTAGCAACTGTCTTATAAAATTGACAAGCTATATTATTGTACAATGTTATAGTAATAGTGATATCTATACTTATGCTTTTGGATCTTTTTCTAAATATAAAATTCATAATTCATATTTATATTTTAGAAATAACATGGTAATATTAGCAATTTAGAAGCATTAATCTAAAGCTATAATTTTGCAGCTTTTTGTCATATAACAATTTCAATAGATGATCTCTGATTTCATGACAAAATCACATTTTTAAAAATTAATGTAATAATCTAGAAATTTTGAAATTAAGCAGTATCACTTTTCCTTACCTTTCTTCTTCTCTTTATTTCCCTTCTTTTCCCTTTTCTTTCCTCCCCTTCCATTTACTTCCCTTAATTTCTCTTCTATTCAATTCTCTTTTCTTTCTTCTTTCTTCCCTTTGGCATTATCTGTATTCTCAACTCTTCACATCTCTAGAAAAGCTATCTTAGGGTTAAAATCCACTTAATTGATACCTAGCCTTGTTATATCAGTATCACATCCATATAGAAACTGTTTCTAAAATTCTACTGGTGTAATCTTTCTTTTTAATTCTCTGAAACATCTCTACTTCTGTCTCCTGCTTAGGCCTTGTGTTTCCTCAGCACACATTTCTGCATTCTGAAATGACCGTTATTCCACTTAAGAACTATTTGAAGTCTTATCATAAAAGCCTTCAAAAAAGAAATACTGCATATAGTGCTTACTCTTTACTTTGACCATTTAAGCAATGATTGATTATAATTGCTAATTATACAGTAACAAAATACTACAGAATAATACTAGTAACAAAATACTAGTAAAAAAATACTACAAAATAATACTAGTCTTTTGCTTTTGGCACTTATGTTCCAATTATTATTTACTTTTCTACACATCTAGATTTTAGAAACTTTCTAGCTTGCATTTCTTAGATTATCCACAGGACTAAGCACATTACCTATGCAGGTATTTGTTTAATTTGAACCAGTAGAAATAAGGGAGAGATATTGTAGTTTCTTTCTTGGTTATATTCTTTCTGAGTAAAATTAAAGGCTAATAGAAGTGATAATAACTTGCAGCAAATACAAAAACAGATTATGCTCATGTTCAAACAAGCACCATTAAAAGTAAACTTGAATTTTAGTTTTCAATATATTTATAATTATTTGATAGTTACTTATAAAACCATTTTTCTCAATGTAAATTATTTTGTAAGATTATTTCTTTCAATTCCTGCTCTCAATAGTCATATGCCTATTCTATATCGAAATACTTTGCAAATTGAAAATCATAAGAATTTGTCTTTATTCACATTGGCAGGCAAATATTACTTCATATTACATCTTTAAATGTTTATTCTGCTTACTTTTTCTTTTAGCAATATTGTAATATTTATAAAATTAGAGAAAATGCAACAGTAATAAACCAAATATGAAAAAAATACAATTTTCATAAACTATTATATTTACTCAAGTTTGTGTAAAAACATGATTTGAATAAACAAAAGTAAAGTGATGTCATTAATTGTTGCTATCATCAATATAAACTTTTAAAAAATTCATATTTTCTTTAAATCAGTACTTGCACCCAAAATGGGTAATAATATTTTTAAAAATATAATTCCTAAAGCATGTGTAATTTGTAATGAATTTACCCTGAAAGATAATTGTAATTCAAATATACCTTGTATAACTTTATTTAAAATATAAATATAATATAGTAACTATATGCATTTGTATATATGTTCATGTCATATATATATATGTTATATTTTCTAAGTGCATTTATACACATATAAATGTGAAACACATAATGTAAGCCACATCGAATTTCTGTAACTGAATTTACCATTCTATTAAGATTCGAATTAAGCTTTAATTAGTCTCTTCATTGAATAATACCAGAGAAAGCTTATAAAATATTTAAAATTATTAACAAAAATAATAAAAAGAAAACTCACTGTTTGGTATTGTATTTACCATATATCAGGGTATTAAAATATATATTAAAATACTGTCACAGACTAAGTTACTTTTTAGTTATAAAATGTTCTATAAAATGGAACACAACAAGCATTGGATATTTTTCCATATACTTCTTCCTGCACTTTGTTGTGAATATTAAATTTTATTAGCTTATTTGCAAATCTCCTTTCATTAAAAATAATAAAAACTAAATTTACTTAGATGACTTATAAATGGCACATAATTATTCCATCTTTAAACAAATTACATCAGCCAGAAAAAGACATTTACAATTTGCCTCTTGCTCTGTTTAGAGCCCAAGTCACTTTTGTAAAGTGTTTATTAAAGGATCACACAATCTGTAAGCTAAACTTTTTTATACCAAGAAGTTCATACTTAATCTTTGAACTCTGGCATTACTATTTGTGCACTATTGAGCCAAGACTGCTCAAAGAAATTAATATGCAATGCATTCTCTATTAGCTAAACTAATTTTACAACATCTGCAATCAGCTACAAGGAAAAAACTTTTAAAAACAATTAGTTTACCAAGTATTTAGTCTTCTAAAACAAATAAACAAAAAATGTTAAGTTGGAATTATAGATGTATCTTTAAGTTAAAAAATATACTAATCAGGAAATTGCATAGCAGGGTGAACACCTGAATAAAATATTTTATCCCCAAACCTAATTTTCTGTACATATTTTCAAAATTTCAGCTTAGATCATAAAAAATTAAAGTCAAATCTTGGCGCTATGACAATGTTTTTACAATGTTATTACAATGTCCTGAATTAACATAGGAACTGGCACTCCTTGCTGTTTAAAATATATACTTTCTAATTTTATAGAAGAAATTGCAGAGAGAATCTGAAAATTTTTCAGGAGTATTAAAAAGTTATCTTTGCTGGAAAAATTTGAGTGTTATTTTGCCAAGTACATAGAACCAATGAAAAGAAGTAAAGTTTTTTTTTCTGTTAATTTTATAACCTTTCTTCATTAAATTGCCTGCCCTTTGTCAATAGCTCTCACACAATAAGCTCTTTTTTTTTTTTTATAAATAGCAAAGGCAGTATTTATAAATGGCTTTTGTAAAGGTTGTCCATTGCTATGTTGAAAATAGATAGCTGTTTCTAATCCCAAAGCTCTGCAATAACATTAATTCTAAACTAAAGGTTGGAACCATAAATTTTTCCAATATCCCCTGCAGGAAGAAGAACTTTGCAATCAATAAAATGAATACAATAATGCTTTTTCATAACTTTTAAATTTATTATTGAAACATTTTAAGGTAACATATAGCTCATACAGGAAAATATGCTGTTGGCTTGTCATATATCTTTATAACCCGATGTATAATTTTTATTTTAATGGGATGACTCTTGATTTTTTTACATACACTCTGAAAACTGATATTTCTGAATTAAGTAATTTAAACATTCTTCATTTGATATTTTGCTAATAATCTCTCATTTAATAGATTCTAATTTAAACCTCCCTTCGATATAAATTAGACTTGGAGACACATAAATAGAAATCAATTTAATGTCATTAGTATAATCTAACCTAATACAATTATTAGTTTTGATTCACTCCAGAATGTAATTGATGTATTTAGTTACTGAGAAATACATAAGTTGGGAAGAAATTCATTCATAAACTTCGTGTCTATTACTACTTTGTGATATTTGCTAATTCTGCCAATATTATGAGAAAGCATAAGCAAAGTTATTGGACACGACATATAAATCAGTTAACTACAATATCAGGTCTATAGATACTTTTATGATTTTCCTGCACATTTAGGATTGTGTGGCATTGCAGCTTTCCAAGGATAATGTGAAGAATTTTATTTAATTTTGACTCTAAAATATGCTGTACGGTTAGTATGCTAAAATTTTCCCTCTGCTTATATATATATGTTTAGATAACACTTCAAATATATGACCATAAGGTTATTTTAAATGCATAGCCCAAAATTTTTTGACATTCTACCTATCAAGAAGTGGGACCTAATTTTACTTTTTTTACTTATAACTGCTTTTCTCAATTGTGTCAAGCAATACTTTATGACTTCTAAGACTGAGTCATAAAAGACTTTACAGCTTCCGTCTTATTCTCTTTGAGCCCTGAGCCTTGAGCCACCATGTAAGAAGTCCACTTACTCTGAATCTTTCATGGTAAGAGGAAGGCCAAAACACAAGGATACATGAAGAGCCCTGCCCCAACCCACAGGGCAGGGCAAAACAACGCAGGGCGAGGATGAAAGTAGGACAGGAGACACAAAGAAATGGAGGCAAGGCAAAGTTCTGATCAAGCCTCTTTTATTGTAGGTAGGGGTAGAGTATATAAAGGGGAGGATTTGCATAATCACGGTTGCCTTGGATATCGAACCGCAGAACATTCCATTTCCTTATATGACCCAAAAATGCAGAAGGGTCCTGGGAGAGGAGAGGGCTGCAAGGTCAGATTAGTTTAAGCAAATGGCTCAAGGGTCCCAGGGCAAGTCAGGGCATGTCAGGGCAACTGACTTTATGCTGTCTATCCTATCAGATAGCACAGGGCGAGGCAGACCCTGTCCCAAGGCGAAGTTGCCTAGATCTCAGGTATGAGAGCCTTGATAAGAACGGCTCCGACAGAGCCCATATATAGCTCAACCTTCAATTCATCACAACTCACATGAGTAAAGAAACTGCCAATGGTTCCAGCCTCCATCCATTCTAATGATGTGCAGGCATTTAAGTCTTCTTGGCTATGAAATGCGGCAGAACAACACAAGTCATTTTCACACAAATTCCTGATGCAAAGGATTCATGGACAGTTAAAAAAAAAATGTTGGTCAGATTTGCCCAAATAAACATCTGATAATTCGAATACTTTAAATCTTTCACTATTACTTGGATCTGTGTTAAATAATATTTAAAATGTGATAAAAAAATTCTATGTACTATTTTTAAACTTTATAATAAACTTTTAAAGCTAAATCACATAGAATATAACTCTGGTTTTAGAGCAGAACATATTCGTTCTTATCTTTAGTGCAAAAGTAGAGAGGTTCAGATGACAGAGCCTTTGAAAATACATAATAGAGACATGGTGTTTAGATTTTTGAAGTCCAAACATCCTTATTTTATAAAATAATAAGGCAAGAGATAGTATGTGTGCCTATTAAACAAGAAAAGAAAGTTTAGAATGTTGTTTCATACTGCAGTGACAATTGAAAATAGGGTAAGAGAGGAAGTGAAGGTACAATGTTCCAAGTAAATGAGATCTCACATGCTGTTTCAGAAAAAAAAAAGGATATTTAAAATTGATACATCAATAAATAAAGCTAGTTACATTTTTTAATAGACATATTTCCCTTCAGATAATGAAATACATATCTAGTTAATGAAAATTGTCTTTGTGAAAAGAGCAAGTCTAGAGAAGGGTGGGACAAGTATTTGTTTTTGTTAACTTTTTTGTATAATATATGATTTTTAATTATATGCATGCATTTTCTTGATATAGCCTTGTAATTAGTAATAAAAATAAATGAATTCATGGTTTGAAGGAAAAGTAGATGCTCATTTAAAGTATAACAGTAAACATGCAGTACAGTGCAAGAAGAATTACAAGGATACTACTAATAAAAATACCAAGTAATTATATAAAGGCTGAGGTAGATAAAAGACTATGAAATGGATTGGAAGACGGATAAAAAGACATCATTTACCTGAACCCAGTCACAGTCAAGGAGGGGCAAGAATATTTAAGTTAAGTGGGGGAACTGAAGGTGAATAAATTATTTGATTCCAGGAGCTCGAAAGAAGGGTGAGTACTGTGTTTGCTGATGTGGCAGGTATCAAATGCGGTATGCTTTTGGAAACAAAGAGGCAAATATTATTTCTTTCAGGATAACATGATTGTATTCCTGAGAAACCTAAAAGGAAAAATTAAAACATATGAATGCTAATGAAAAAGTTCAATAATGTGCCAAGATGCAAAAAAACCCCACCATTTTTTATTTACCATAAAACAATTTTGAAAGTATTATATTCATAAAAACTAAAAAAATTGATATATTTACCAAATTATTAATAATATCTACCTTTATATATTAGGAATAATGAATAAAGTGATTTTTTTCTTCATTTTTCTAACATTTTCTACACTAAATAAAAATTTCTTTAAAAAAAGATTTATTCATAAATGGTATTATATAGTGAAAAGTATGTAATGATATTATATACAAAGACAATATTGAGAAAGAAATGAAGAATACTCAAATTAGTAGCAGAATGGTAGAGGAACAAATTTAGCAAAGAACTACATGGGTCAGATGGGGGTAGTAAAATATGAAAACATAAAAGACAAAGGCATAGAAGATTTACACAATGAAAAGTCAATTATAAATGTCTAATTTGGCAAAAGAAAATCTATGCTCGTGGTATGATTAAAGTATTTTCTGTAAGAAAAAGAAATAACTGCAAAATAGTTAAATTATGTTTTATTATTTTGTTGAATGTTTGGGGTACAAATCATAAATATTTTTTCCTGAAGAAAAAGTAGTTACTTTACTAAATAAATTTTTTTGAAATATTCCTGTCAGGAAACCATAGTATAAGGAAAAATAATTGAAAATAAATCTTGCAATTGTATTATACATAAATTTGATTATACAGAGTAGCTTCCAAGGGATACAAATGATTGCAGTTTTAGAATTCTCTATGTACTATTTCCTAAGATTTATCTTCCTAAAGCTGTTGTTTTATTGTTCTGGCTTTGTGGCACCATTTCTAATTCCATTTTTCCAATCTCCCTTCTCCCATCTTACAGGAGAAAGGTATACCATTTACTCATTCCAAACCTGACTGCCCATGAATATAAAAACTACAAGAATTGGCAATAATTGATGCCTCTGTTGTAAAAGTGAATAACTCTAAACCCTGTTCAAAAATTTTTTTTTGCACATAAGGTTGCTTGTAATAATCTGTTTTTAATAAAATTGCAGGAGAACCAAATTAATATTTTTAGGTAATAGATGATTAAATTAATGTAATGAGATTGGATTATATAATTTATAAGAAATTAAAAATGATTAAATGTCATTTCTGTAAAACATTCTTTCCATTTCAATCTAAGTATTTATGTAAAAAATTTCTTTAGCAGTTACACTTGTAAAAACAACAGAAAAAAATATGAATAAACTCTGCTTTCTTGTAGCAGTATAAGCAATATTGATCTATGGACACAAAAACTATTTTTTTTAAATCTTCCAATCTTTTTTATTATTATTATTTTTAATTTTTTTGACATTTTATTTATTTCCCCCCCTTCATCTTTTCCTTTTTCTCTGGTGACCACTAGTTCATTGTCCATGTCCATGAGTCTCTGTTTGTTTGTGCTGTTCATTTGTTGCTTTTAGGCTTATATTCCACATTTAAGTGATATCGTGATTTTCAACCTTTTCTGTCCGGCTTATTTTGCTTAGTATGATTATTTTAAGGTCCATCCGTGTTGTTGCAAATGGCTGTATTTCATCTCTTCTTATGGCTGAGTAATATTCCATTGTACATACGTAGCACAGCTTCTTTAGCCAGTCATCTATTATAGGACATTTCAGTTGTTTCCATGACGTGGCCCTATGAATAATGTTGCTATGAACATTGGTGTGTAAATATCTTTTTGGATATGAGTTTTCAAGTCCTTGGGACAATTACTCAGGAGGGAGATTGTTGGATCATTGGGAGATCAATTCTTAGTTTTTTGAGGAACCTCCATACTGTTTTCCATAGTGGCTATACCAATTTGCAGTTCCACCCGTGTATGAGGCTTCCTATTTCTCCACATCCTCTCCAACCTTTGTTATTATTCGTCTTGTTGATTATGGCCATTCTCACAAGTGTGAGATGGTATCTCACTGTAGTTTTGATATGCATTTCTCTAATAGCTAGTGATGTTGAATATCTTTGCATATATTTGTTGGCCATATATATGTCCTCTAGGAAGATATGTCTGTTCAGGTCCTCTGTCCATTTTCTGATTGGATCACTTGATTTTTTGTTGTTATTTAGTCATATGGGTTCTTCATATATTTTGGATATTAGGCTATTGTCGAAGGTGTTGCTTGCAAATATATTTTCCCATTTAGATGGTTCTCTCTTTACCTTGTTGATAATTTCTATTGCTGAGCAGAAGCTTTTTAGTTTGAAGCAGTCCCATTCATTTATTTTTGCTTTTTCTTCTCTTGCTTTTGAGGTCAAATTCATAAAATCTTCTTTAAGTCCAAGGTCCTTGAGTTTAGTTCCTATGTTTTATTCTATGTGTTTTATTGTTTCAGGTCTTATATTCAGGTCCTTAATCCATTTTGTGTTAATTTTGGTGTGTGGTGATAGACAACAGTCTAGTTTCATTTTTTTGCGGGTGGCCTTCCAGTTTTCCCGGCACCATTTATTGAAGAGGCTTTCCTTTTGGCTTCATTGTCAAAAATTATTTGCTCATATAAACAGACTCTCAATTCTGTTCCATTGGTCTGTGTGTCTGTTTTACTGCCAATACCATGCTGTTTTGATTACTGTCACTTTGTAGTATAATTCTAATTCAGGAAGAGTGATACTTCGTTCTTTTTTCTCAAGATGGTTTTGGCAATTTATAGTCTTTTGGGCTTCTATACAAACTGATTATTTTTTTTGTTCCATTTCTTTGAAAGATGCCAATTGGATTTTGATGAGGATTGCATTACATCAATATAATGCTTTAGATAATAAAGTCATTTTAACTATGTTGATTCTTCCAATTCAAGAACATGGAATATCTTTCCAGTTCTTTGTATCTTCTTTGATTTCTTTTAATAAGGTCTCTTGTAGTTTTCATTATATAGGTCCTTCACATGTTTCATTAAATTTATTCCTAGGTATCTTATTCTTTTTGTTGTAATTGCAAAAGGAATTATATTTTCCACTTCTTTTTCTGATACTTCATTATTAAAGTATAGAAACACTATGGATTTTTGAATATTGTTTTTGTATCTGGAAACTTTACTGTATTTGTTTATTGTTTTTAGTAGTGTTCCTGTGAATTCTTTAAAGTTTTCTTCACAGAGAATCATGTCATTCACAAATAGTGACAGTTTGACTTCTTCGTTTTCTATTTGGATATCTTTTATATCCTTCTCTTGTATGACTGCACTTCCTAGGATCTCCAATGTTATATTAAATAACAGTAGTGATAGTGGACAGTCTTCTTGATCTTACAGGAAAGGTTTTTAGTTTTTCACCATGAGGTATAATGTTGGCTGAGGGTTTGTCATATATGGCCTTCATCATGTAAAGGTACTTTCCTTCTATAGCAATTTTGTTAAGTGTTTTGATCATAAATGAATTTTGTATCTTGTCAAAGGCCTTTTCTGCATCTATTGATATGATCATATAATTCTTATTTTTTTATATGCTGTATAATATTAATCAATTTGTGTATGTTGAACCATCCCTGTATTCCTAAGATGAAACACACTTGATCATGGTGTATAATCTTTATAATATGTTGCCGTATTCAGTTTTCCAGTATCTTATTGAGAATTTTTGCATCTGTATTCATGAGAAATATCAGTCTTTAGTTTTTCTTTTTTTGTGTTATCTTCAATAGTTTTTGGTCAGGGTAATATTAGCCTCATAAAATGAGTTGGGAAGTACTGCCTCTTCTTTAATTTTTGAGGAGAATAGATATTAAATCTTCTCTGAATGTTTGGTAGAATTCACTGGTGAAGCCATCTGGTTGGTCCTGGACTTTTACTTTTTGGTAGATTTTTGATGATTGTTTCAATTTCCATACTACTGATTGGTCTTTAGATTTTCTAGTTCTTGATTCAGTCTAAAAAGGTTCTATCTTTCTATGTACTGGTGCATTTCTTTCAGTTTATTAAATTTTTCATTATATACTTTTTCATAGTATTCTTGTATTATCCTTTGTATTTCTGCAGTGTCTGTTGTTATTTCCCTGTTTCATTCCTAATTTTGTTTTTTTTGTGCCCTTTCTCTTTTTTCTTTAGTGATTCTAGCCATGGCCTTGTCAATTTTATTAATCTTCTTAAAGAACCAGCTCTTTGTTGCATTTATTTTTACTATTGTTTTTTTGTTTCCATTTCATTAAATTCTGCTTTAATTTTGATGATTTCTTTCCTTCTGCTGACTTTAGACTTCATTTGTTCTTTCTTTTCTAGTTTTTTAAGATGAAGTGTTAGGGTGTTTTTTGAGGGCTCATTCTTGCTTTTTGAGGTAGGCCTGTAATGATATGAACTTTCCTCTTATGACCACTTTTGCCATGTCCTAAAAGTTTTGATATGTTGTACTATCGTTATCATTCATTTCTGTGTATCTCTTGATCTCTTTTTTTATTTCTTCCCTGACCCAGTTATTCTTCAGTAGCATGTTGTTTAATCTCCATGTATTTGTGGTTCTTCCTGATTTATTTTTGCAGTTGATCTCTAGTTTCAAAGCATTATGATCAGAGAATATAGTTGGTATAATTTCAACCCTTTTATATTTGTTGAGGCTATCTCTGTGTCCCAGTATGTGGTCAAGCCTTGAGAATGTTCCATGTGTACTAGAGAAGAATGTATAGGCAGCTTTTTTGGGATGAAGTGTTCTATAAATATCAATTATGTCCATTATGAATATTATTTTTAATTGTATGATAGTGCATAAAATCACCATGGAAGAATGAACACAGAAACAACAACACTGGAAGATGTCCCTGTAGGCAAAAGGGGATTCTTTATTGAATCACCTAGAACTTCACAGGCTATTGTCAATATTCCTCATTCTAATTGATATTAAAATACAATTGGATTTCCTGGTAATAAAACTTAACACATATTTTTGCTATTAGTTATTTTATATTTTAAATAATTTTAAAAGAGCTCAAAACCAGAAATGTGATATTGTAAAATATTCCATAAACTACCCCCCAAATTTTTCTAAAAGTATAATAATTATACTCTTATACAATGTCGTTATTTTCAGAAATTTCTGTTTGTAAAAATATTTAATAGTTGCTAATTCCATAGTATGTTTTAGAATATATTTTATACACAAAGTTTCACAATAATATATAAATTGATGCTTCTGGCATAACTTACTTCATTATGGTTTTTCCAAATGGATTTTAAAAGTCACGAGGCAAATTCTTCTGTTGTAAATTGAATACACTTTTAATTCAGAAACAAATCTACATATAATAATACAAAAGAGTTATAAATACATATTTACAAATACAAATGGTTTTCTGAATAATGATGTCCACATTACCCTGCATTCTATGTATTATATCATTTAATTTATTTTCATTGTTTCCAAGCAAATATAATCTCTTCATAGGATTAAAATTTGGTCTCAATGTTTTCATCATGTTAAAAGCAAAGTTTAAATCAAATCCCACAAAATCAAATTTCATTTATTTAATTACCCAAATACTAATTCATCAGCACCAAGACATGCTGTACTGTTAAAATGATCTACCTTCTGTCATACCCCAAATTAATATTTCTGCATTTCTTATAAATTAGTTTCTATGGATTGTAAAGCCCTCTCTGGGGCTCACTGTAAAACATAGAGTTTCTATATATGTAATGTAATAGCTTAGTTTAATGGGTCCACAGACATTTGCTTCTAATTGATCACACTGAAAATATGAAAATCAAGCTGAAAAGTTAGTTATCCCTAAAGGAAGATCAAAATATTTTCATTTTATCTACTATAATTTGTCTCATGAAGACCATCAGCAAATCATGTCATTTTTATTCTTGTACAGTGTTTCCTAATTTGAGGTTTTAAAGCCAAACAATATAAAGCTCTTGGCATATCCAACTTTTGTTTCCTCATTATAATTTTATTCCTCTAATGAAACTGCTATATTATGATATCTAAAACCTTAAAATTGCTAGAATATAATTCTTTATTTAATATTATTGTTTGAAAATTACTTATGAAACATTTTTTCTGAAATATTTTAATATATATTTGGCAATCAATCTACAATCAAAACTGTTAAAATATCCCCTTTTAAAATTTAGTTCTAAATATTTTTATATCCAAATACAAATTAAAATTATAATAAATATTAAAAGATATAATAATTTTATTCTACATTTATTGAGAAACTATATCTCAAAGATTTGAAACATATATTTGTTTGAGCTGAATCTTATAATTCTCTTTTTCTTACTAAATGACAGGATATAAGATACATGCACAGAAGACATTTTAGGCCCATATTTTCACTTATATCTATATAAACATACTAATGTATATATACATACACCTATATATGGCTACATATAGATATGATCACATGTATATTTATTTTTGAAAAAAGATTGTGTATTGTATTTATATTCTCTATTATAAATGTTTGATTCAGCAGATACCTTTATTGGGTTATCTTTCATGGTGTTTTTCTCACCTTAAACTTCAGTTACCTTTTCAAGAGTGTTATTAAGAGTGTTATTCTCTTCAAATTTTAATCAAGGCAAATGCTTAGGTAGCTGAGGTAGCATCAACAGTTAATCTCCATTAAATATCTATTTTCTAAATATACATTTTTTTCCCCTTTCACTTTATCTCTTTAGAAAGAGATAGGTTGAAAGACTAGAAAATTTACTTAAATTTATTACTTAATTGTTGAATTGTTTGTGGTATTTCTTTTGTCAAGCCTGGTTCAGGTCAAATAAAATAAGTGAAATAAAGAAGTCAATTCATTAATATGCCAAACTTTGAACATTTAATTACTGAAAAGATATTACATTTCAATTGAATAAATAAATAAAACAATAAAAATATCATACTAGTAACTGTAATGGAGAGAATTAAGAAAGGATATGATTCAATAGGCGATTTGCAACACAATATAACAAGAACTGTGGTGGCTGGATGAATTTTCAGAGTTCTCTTGAGAAAGAAATATCTAAATTAAATTTTAATTGGCATAAGGAGCAAGGATCTCTTCTTGAAAGATTATGATGAAAAGTATTATGGAACTAGATTTGCATATTTGAGAAAAAAAATCAGGATATTTGTGATAATAGAATAGATAGATGGATGGATAGACAGATGATGAGAGTGATGATAAATGACAGATAGATGATAAATTAGATAAATGATAGATAGATAGATGCTAGTGGAGAAGCTCATAGACAAATGAAGGCCGGCATCTATAAAGAATCAAAACTATCAGTAGTCAATACACACTCTGATGTATAATGAAGCAAACAAGTACTAACATCTGAATTATGATCACATTATTAAGTAGACAAAAGTCATGTCTTCTATTTTCATAACCATATTATCATTTTAATGTTTCTAAGCCCTTTATATTGACTAAATTTTCATAAGAATATGTTCTGTATAATAAATATAATTTTGAAGACTAAGAACATTGATAACTTCCCTTTGCATCTATATGTGTTTATATTTAAATTGTAATGCCCTATCCTTTTATAGTTGGCTAAACTTATTTATCTCAGATCAATTATTTGGTAGTAGATAAAAGACTCTTCTACTTTTATTAATATCTAAACTGTTATATTATATCATCATGCATTTTATGGTACAAACCAGAGATAACAGACCTTAGATTGTTTTATCTCATATGTTAGCTATTTCAATGACAAAGTAGACCAAGTTCATGAATTTATTCTTTCTAGCATCTTTCATTATTGGTTGTGATTTGTATATCTATAGAGACCACACGGCAATCTACATAAACTATTAAAGCTATACAAAAATGTTATAAGAATCATATATTCTCTTTCTAAATTAAGAGTAAGGCTGCATAATTGATCTTGTGTTCTGATTCACCATTTTTTGAATGCTAAAAAACATGGTCAATTAGTGAAATAAACAAACTGAAATTCAAAGTTATACTAAGCTGTATCATAAGATTATAAATTTTTAGACTTGAAATCAGTTTAACTGTTAATTAAATTTTTATAAAAATGGTCATAATTTATATTTCAATATTTGTATTTTGTACTCAGTCACTTTATAAATAATGGCTAATTTAAAAATTCTTGGAAGATGAATCTTCCAGGAAATAACCTCAACATCAAAAGAGAAGGCCAAATAAAACTAATTTCATTGTACAGTATAAAAACTCATAGTGCATTTTTAAAAATTTATTACACTTTCATTAACCTAGAGAAAACTGTCAAGGATATGTGATACGCACATTGATATTTAGAAAGCAAAACAAAGTATTTATGAATAATATACAAACTTTGTATTTTTTACATTTCCTAATAAATTTAAGCAAATTTTAATTAGGCATTTTGGATTTTACTTCAGTCAAGTTTATTATATTGATTAGTATAGTACTCACTTTTCTTATGAATGTGTGCATACAATAAAATTAAAAATACTAAAATTTATAAATATTTTCGAGCCATTATCAATAAAGATATATTAACTATCTTACAGAGAAAGATAAGAATTATACAGAATTTCAGGTAGCCCTTAAATATTCATTCAATTGATAGAGAAAAACAATAATAAGAAATACAATATAATTATAATAATGAATCGTTCTGGAAACCAAATTATAAACCACAAGATGGAGCTGAAATTACACGTTCTATAAAAAGTGAATGAAAATTGATTCAAGTCATGTTTTCAAAATATATGCATTCTATTCAGTAGATACGATTTTTAAAACACCGTGTAAGAGTGTATGTTTTTCATAAGTATTTATACATTTTTAGTAATGATATTATCACTGTTTAAAATGACTCTATAGTACATGTGAAACATGAAATTACAACAGTTATGTCAAATTTTTATAAAAATATGTCTACTTAATAATTATAAGAGAAAATATAATGAGCCGGGCTGAATGGAATTTGTCAAGTGACTACTGAACTGTTTCTTTTATTAGTGCCTAAATAATAAAGTAATAAGCTGATATTTATTTTGGAAAGAGGACTTTAATCATTATATTAGAGACAATCATTTATACACTTTGGGCCTTGTATATGTGCATACATATGTATAGCTTTTTATTAAAAAATGATATTAAATAATAGTCATATCTCTTTATTATCTGTCTTTCTGTCTATGGTATTGCTATGCACTGACACAAAATCTACTTTCTGCAACTTACACTTGGGAAATTGTCCCCAGATTCTTGGCTTGACTTCTACCTTTTGTAAGAATCTGTAGTAAAGTTATCTTAACCATAGCAAATACTCAAAAAAATGCTAAAATAACAATAGACTCTTTTTAAGCAATGGCAGTTTATTAGCTGTGACACTGTTGTTTAATATTTTATTTATAGGTTTTAACAAAACACTGACTCAAGATAGCCAGGCAAAGCATGAAAACTGTTTTTGTTTAAAATTATTAAATTGAGCAGAGATCATGTTTTCTGTTTAAATTAAGATTAACACTCAACAGGAATGTACACTGCTAGAAGGATTCTACTTTATTGCATAAGAGAATTTTAGTACTTCTGATCTGATATATGCCAGTAAATTTACTGTGATATAAATATTTATCTTTAGATCACTTTAAAAGTGGAATATAGACTCAAAGTTTCTCTCTTTAATAGAATTTACATATGATACATTAAAATAAAGATTAAAACCATTGAGAAAAGCTATGTATTTAGAAAATTTTCTAAATAATCCTGAAGCAATATGATCTAACTAGGATTTAAGGCCATTCTGGAGCACTGAGGAAATTCTGAGAAACATCACTCTTCATAAATTTGTACCAGTCCTTCCTGTATTATCCTGTTTTCATTCTTTTTTCTCAACTACAATAATTCATTTCAGTCTAATCTTTCATGAGGAAATTATTTCATCATTAAAAAAAAAAACCTGAAAGTGTGCTTCTTTAAAAAATTTAAATATATTTACACATTGAAATGTTAGCCTCTTAGGAAGACTCCCTGATAGAAACATTCCTTAGAAAGTGAGGGTTGAGTTTGGTGTACTGCTGTTGTCTTGGATGATCTCTTTTTATAATCTAATGTGAATAAGGAACAGCTATTCAGATGAAACTGGTTATACTTAAGAGGAAAAAAAAAAGAAAGAGAGAAAGAAAGAAAGAAAGAAAGAAAGAAAGAAAGAAAGAAAGAAAGAAAGAAAGAAAGAAAGAAAGAGAGAGAGAGAAAGAAAGAAAAGAAAGAAAAGAAAGAAAAATATGCACCTTAAATGATCATTAGTTTCTTTTGAACTACAAAGTCACTTTGCTCTAATACTTAAAAAAAATGCATGCATTCTGCCAAGAAACTTAAGGTTTGATAAGAAATTATTGTAACCATGATAGTTTATGTGTTAACCTAAAATATCTAAATCCATGCCAAAGGTTAAAGTTTTACCTTCAAAACTGGAAACTATATAAGAAGGTAAGAGGTTCTAATGCATCAAATGAGATTAAGGAATCCTAGAATATTATAGATGGAAGATCCTTTAAGAATAATCTCATCCTAAAAATTATAAATAGAGTAATTAATCAAAACATTTCCAATTAGTTGGTGGTGGCTAAATGGAGTACTGTGTAGATTCAGACAGGTACAGACTTAACTATAAGGAATGTTTCAACTGATAAATAAATCTATTGGTTAAAGTAGTTGCTGCATACATATAGTGCAGTTAACATTATCTAAAACCATAACCATATTAAAAGATTTAGCCAATATTAAATAACATCGATATCACTTAAAGGCAAAACTATATAAGCACTGATTTTATATTTAGTTAATGTTAAGAGGTAAACTGAGGCACATTACAATTTTGAAGAATTTATTTGTGTAAATATTGATTTGAATTGGGCAGTACCAAACCAAAAGTGATTAGTAGTACTCCACCAATAGGAGATAGGGGACAGGATTTAATAAAGACATGGAAGCAAAAGTGAAGTAATTATTTGATTGATTAAAGCATAAGTGATTGCTGTATTTAGAAAAGTCTAGTTGGCTATTTGTGATGTTATTCTTAAGTTTCACTTTTTCAGATAAAAATGCACTGATTATGGCTTAGGTTTTGGTTTGTTTAGATAGGCTACTCAGTGCATTAGAGCCAACTCAATCTAATGACTTCCTTGTTTAATATTTTAATTATCCCCCTTTTGGCCATCCCTTCATACATGAAAGACTGACCAATGATTTGGTATTAGTTCTATTGTCACTTACCATCATTTAGGTTGTTCTTGTCTTGTGAAATTCATAGTTTATAATTTTAGATTTGCAGAATAATTGTTTTTGTTTTTTATCTTGTTGCCCTTTTTTCTGTTTCTCCAAGTGCAAGAAGACATATGATGAACTGCTGATGGCTACAAATTTGTATTTAAGACACTTGAGAGACCAAAATGCACTAGGGAAACTACAACGATGACTATCAGGAGTATAATACCAAGATATTCGACTGTGGTCCTTAGCCAGGAGTCCCATGAACCAAACCAGTTGGTTCAAAATAAGTTAAAGAATGTTGTATAAAGGGGTATCAGCTTATTTTAGCCAAGTAACGTTTTTGTTAAATTCTTATGTTTGAGTTTCTATAATACCAGATACAACAGGAGGTTACTGCTATGCCATAGATTCTTCCTTGTTTAGCTATTAAGTAATCTAAAACAAATCTGTTGTTTAAAATTACTAATTCAAAATAATCCTGTTACAAAGAGGCATATTTGGAGTAATATATTTTTATTGTTTTTTGTTTCTTGCCTTTGAAATTTTCCAAAAATATTTTATAGTCTACAAGCTGAGTTGTCATATTGCTCCATCTCATTAATCTAGTCTCCTATTCCTGAGAATAGATCAGTTCAGTTAAATTGTTGTTGTATTATTTCAGGAGATGATGTTGAAGGAATAAATAGAGTAAGTAGACTTTGTGAATGATCCACATAACAATAGACACAAAGGATGCCCATCCATGAACCACTGTAGTGATTTCTCTAAAGTTTATATAAAGTTTCCTAGCTTCCATTTGCAATGCTTCAGAAAAAGTATAGTTTGTGTACTTAGTGATTACAAGTCAGACATTAGAAGAAAACTGGAAACATTAGTTTGGAAAGTTATAGCCAGATATTGGAGGAAATCAGGATTTAGAACCCTGTCTAGTTTATACATAGACAGCAAAAAAATATTTTATGTATATTCTTAGATATGATATATTTATGTATATTCTTAGATATGATATTTCAGTTAAATTTTGGTGATATCTAAGAGGCTTTATTAGGTCAATAAAGTCTACCTTAATTTATTTTTTCTTTTACCTTAGTTTCTTAAAACCATCTGGTAATAAGGAATACGAGATTAGATCTTTAAGCTAAGAAGCCAAGTCAAGGATTTGCCTAATTGCATCCTATTACAAGGAGAATAGATTCATATGTAACTTATGAAAATGCCTGTATTGTCATAAAAATAAAAATAATAAGAGTCTCTGAATTATGGAAAGTCTAACAGAGAGAAACAAATCAATATTCTACTTTTGTCCACAGAATTATGTTTCTAAATTGCTATAAGCTTTAACTATCTTAAAGGAGAAAGGGGTCTATTAAATCTGAAAAATAAAATACTAAAGAACAGGCAATGTTTCAAACACCATCATAAAAACAATAGTTATCCTCATGAGTTCATTCAGTCTCTTGTAATTAATTATTGATTAATACTTAATCTTAAGTTAGTGGTTTTGGGAATTCATCATTTTCTTCATTAGAGTTCAGCAAATTCTTACCTAGTGCATTGGTATGACCTTAAATTTATCAGAAACCTATATTTGCCAGAGTTGTTTCCAAGAATCTCTTTGAATAAGAAACACTTCTGCAAAAGCATCAGATAAAACATTAACAGTCTATAAACATCAAAAGACTTAAAACAGACCATGGTGAAGGGTCTAGTGAGAGTTCATTACAACACAATTGACAAGAAAATTCATCATTTCTATGATATACATTTAAAAATATTAACTAGAATTATGAGTCGTAACATTATACCAGGGCATATCAAAATTTTCAAAATTTCATTTGCTTTCTGGAACATTTGCATCAATAATCTAAATCCATACAACTATAACCAAATGAAGGCTTAGTATTCTTATTTGACAATATTTCTGATATAAGTTAATATATAAATAAGATTAATTGGCTTAACATGTCTGTTTTTTATGGAGACAGATAAAATCTTTTCAGATGTTCCAGGGGCCTCCTATGAAATCTCAATATTAGTTTGAGGTAAAAAAAAAAAAAAATCAAATATTTGAGCATTTAATTGTTATCCTGATTATCTATTCAACCAAAGTAACAAAGACTACTAATACAAACACGGATAGTTATGTAGTTGTGAAAAACTCTAGCTTCTGTAAAATAAACAAATGAAAAACTTAGTTCTTTTAATAGTGAAGACTCAGTTCTCCCAAGTAATCAAAGACAAGATAAATAAAGACAGCAAAAGGCACAGGAAATTACTTTGGTAAGACAAAAAAGCTTTGTTTTCTAGGTAGATTACCCAAAAAATAAAGAAAATCCTTTTACAATCTTTTAAAAAGGGCAGGCAAATAGTCCTAGAAAACTTTGTCCTATCAACAAATGAAAGAGAATTACATTTTAATTTTTCATAGGCATACTATTGCTATTAAAGCTTATTTTTAAAATTCTTCTAATAAATTAACTCAACATAATACTGAAGTTCTAGTCAGTGTAATCAGACAAGACAAATAAACAAAAGACATCAAATTGGAAAGAAAGAAGTAAATTTGTCTATTTGGAAATGATATGATCTTATATATAAAATAACCTAATGACTCCACCAAAAAACTATGAGACTAAGCAATAAATTCAGAGAAATTGCAAAATACAAAACTGATATACAAAAATGTTGCGGTACAGCCATGACAGGATCCAGGGGGCCCCAAAGGTGTGCAAGGCATCAGTGCGGGATATAGTCGACTACACGGCTCAGAGGCAGTGTGACACTGTTTCCATTTTATTGTGATTTGAGTACAACTTTTATACTTTCTATTTTGGCATTTGATTATACTTTGTTGTTAAGGTAACAGAGAGTTAAATTTCCATGGTTAAGCAAAGTGTAAAATCTTACAGAATGTATTATTATTCATGATTAATTAGTACATTCTTTTTTCTCAGTCATTGGAACAGAACTACTTGATGAAACAATCTAAACTTTTAATTCTTATATCTATTACATAAGATAAAGTTTGACTTAAGTAAAGGTGATAGATAGAGGTATTCATAATAGCAAATATTGGCTCGTGGGCAGACATTGTTCTTCTTTTTGCCTGAATAAATCTTTCAGTTGCTACTTTATTTTTGCTGTTATCTAAAGTTTAAGCTGAAACTTTTTCATAGCTGTTTGACAGCTTCCTTGGTGCAGTATTGAAGAAAACATTTAAAAAATCAGTTTTGCACAGCTGCTTTTGTAAACTGTTTTCGTTCCTTTGTTTTTAAGCACCAAGGAGATCCTGACCCAACCAGCCTTTCCATCAAACTTAAGCTACTAGTTTTTTATATATCCAGTAGGCCACAAAAGGAGGCCCTTTCATAGTAGGCACAGGCTTATGAGTAAATTTCTTATCTTTTACTAATTTTTCTACTAACTGCATGGGAATAGGAGTATAAGCTAGTTCTAATAATTCAGCTTGTTGTAATTTATTCATAACATCTTGAAGATGCGCATCAAAAGGAATTTCCCTTAATAATTGTTCAAATAAAGGGTTTATGCATTTTGAATAGTCAGAGTGACTGGAGCTGATTCCATACGCAGGGAATTTACCATGTTTTCCTCAGAGCCAATTTTGAAATCCACTTGTACAGCGTCTACACTTACTCGAATTTTTGCTACCCAAATTCCCCTTATTAATAGAATCGTTCTTAAGAAACCAATTATCCCTAAATACATGCCACATCCTTGTTCTTGATGATGCATTCCTTGAAGCATCTGTCCCCATCTCCGGACCTTGTCATGCAGTAGGGTAGAAAGAGGACGAGGCACAAAAATATGTTGTATTTCTACATGCTAACAACAAACTATTAGAAAGAAATTAAGAAAACAATCCTATTTAAAAAGCACAAAAAAGAATACGATAGAAATATATTTAATCAAAAAGGTTAAAGATGTATACACTGAAAATGATAAAACACTGATGACAGAAATTGAAGAAGACAATTAAATGGAAAGATATTCCATGTTCATGGATTTGAAGAACTGATATTGATATTGTTAAAATATCTGTACCACACAAAGTGTGGTACAATTGATCTACAGATTCAATGCAATCTCTATCAAAATTTCAATGGCAGTTTCCACAGAAATAGAAAAAAAATACTAAATTTTGTATAAAACAACAAAAGTCTCTTAGTAAGCAAAGCAATCTTTTCTTCAAACATTTTTTTTTTAATTAAAAATTATTGGGGGTGACATTGCTCAACAAAATCCAATAAGTTACAAGTGTAGCAATGCAATTTGAGGAAAGAAAAAAAATAATCTGGAGGCACCTCATGTCCTGATATCAAACTATATTACAAAGCTATAATAATCAAAACAATGTGGTATTGGCATAAAAGCAGACATATAGATCTGTTGGGAGCTATTCTTGATGAATGCCCTGCAGACAGGGTTGGAGTTGCCTGCAAGCTAGAAGTTTGCAGAGCAGGTGGGCTCGTTAATAGACAGCTTGTTACTGAAGGAGGAAGTTTGGCCTAAGGGATAGCTCATTTACTGAAGAAGAAAATTTGGCTTAATGTTGAATACTTCTTGCCCCAGGGAAGAAGAGACATTCCTTGCCCCAGGGAATAAGAGACAAAAACAGGAACAAAGATGTTTTGGGAGAACTTATGTAAAGGTCAGCGATCATTTGCATATGTGTGGATATTGCTTCTCCAAGGGTATATATATGCTGTGCTAAATAAACTCGGGGTTCAGTATTTACTGTTAACCCTCCCGAATCTATCTTTTGTCTTTCTTTGTCTCTTTTTCTTTCTTTTCTCAATCCTCACTCCCCATTCTCAGGAACTGTTCGATCTTAGCCAGCGGGCTCCGGCATAGGTCAATGAAACAGAATAGGTGGCCCAGATTCAAACCCATGCACATATAGTTAATCAAGTTACAACAAAGGAGTGATAAATATACAATGGGAAAAGGATAGTATCACCAACAAATGGTGTTGGCAACACTGAACAGCCACATGAAAAAGAATAAAAGTGGACGCTTACCTTACACCATACACAAAAATCAACACAAAATTAATTAAAAGACTTGAACGTAAGACCCAAAAAACATTAAAGTCCTAGAAGAAAATACATGGGCTAAGTTCATTGACATTGATCTTGGAAATGAATTTTTTTGGATTTGATGTCAAAAGCAAAAAAAAAAAAAAACAGAAGCGAAAATAAGCAAGCAAAAGTACATCAAACTAAAGAGGTTCTGCACAGCAAAGAAAACCATCAACAAAACGAAAAGGAAACTTGTGGAATGGGAGAAAATATTTGCAAACCATCAATCTAATAAGAAGTTAATATAAAAAAAATACAAGGTACTCATACAATTCAATAGCAAAAAGCCAAAGAACCCATTTAAAAAATGGGCAAAGGACCTGAGTAAACATCAGTCCAAAAATGGCATGTAGATAGTCAACAGCTACATGAAAATGTGCACAGCATCACTAATTATTAGGAAAAGGCAAAGCAAAGACACAATGCGGTATCATCTTATACCTGTTACAATGACTATAACCCAAAAAACGATGAAATAAAGAACGCTAGCAAGGATGTGGTAAAGGAGAGCACTTGTACACTCTTGATGGGATAGTAAACTGCTATGACCACTAAAGAAAAAGGAGATGGCAACATATATACCAGAGCACTACTCAAGCAATTCAAATCGCTGACATATTTTGCAGTGCATTTTTTAACTCTGTCAAATAGCATTTTTTTGTGTGAATGCAATTGCATAAGTGAATCTTACCATAACATAGAAATAAGTAACTTGTTACATGAATTATAGAAGTCAGCAGTTCTGGCACAGTTGTCTTTGCATTAGGCTGGTTTTCTATTACCTCTTTTGGTGACAGAAATTAATTTCACTTTAAAAATAAGTGTGGTTAAGATACTAAACAGGATAGCAATGACAGGAAAATGTGAGAGATAGATTTTAGAAAGAGATACAGATATTTTGCTTAAATTATTACATGTTATTAAATTACAGAGCTATGAACATTCCAAAAAAGGGTGTATGTATCTCTAAATAGTCACACATATTGAAGTTATCTACACTTTTTCCTGGTTCTGTGGATGTACTACAGTTGACCACACATGTGTAGCATTTTGTAAGTCTGTTTTCCACTCAGTAATGCATTTACCTTTTCCTAAAGGAACAGTCAACAGAGTTTCAGTATTAAATCCATTATTTACAAACTAGTTTAATGACATCATAAAAACATTCACAAAATGGCATCAAAGGTCAGCAAGGAATTGGTCAAAGCTTGCCTTTTAAATATATGGGTGTCCAGGATATCCCTAAAAGTTCTGAGTTTAGATATTATTTGCTAAATGTGCACTGCAGTTAATTTTTATAGCTGTTTAAATATAATAAATCTGCAACATAATAAACCATACCCCTGCTTAACAAACCCTACAATGATGCAAATCAATAGGCAGTAATGCTGCATAAAAAGAAGCTAAATACATGGAAACTATAAGATAACTATGAATAGCCTCTCTCACATGGCTGTTTCCTAGGTAACCAGACAATGAAATAGAAACATTTTAAATAATCAAAAGTGCAAGCACCATAACTTTAAAAATACTTTTGTACTTAAACTTTTACTGATCTATAAAAACAAAATACAATTTAAATAAAACCCAGAGATAATTATAAAACATGATAAAAAGAAGAGAGTGATCCCATACCGATACTATCACATTATTCCAGAAGTAGTGGTCACTGTCTGTTGATGTTTACAGCTTAGATAATCTGATGGATTCATCTTAACACACATTCACCTTTTGGTTCTATGGAAATGAATTGAAAAGATAATGTAACAAAGGTAAAGCTGTAACTAACTCCCATTCCAATCCTCCTTATACAATTCAGTCTTTTGACAAACTTAAATATTAAATTAAATGATCATTGGAATGCTGGATGTAGAATAGAAAGAATTGCTGCTTTTGACATGCATGTGTTATTAATAGATTTAAATGACTTTTCTCTAGCATTAGCTCAAAGTTAGATAAATTTTAAAAAGAATCTTAACTAAAAACTGTGCTGAATGTAGCAACAAATTACAGGGACACAATCATAAGAGTCTTATATACTGTTTTAAAATGACCACTTTTATTGCTTCATAATGCCAAATAATTTTACTTTTCAGTACAGCTACCTCCTTAGTATTAATATAAGGATAAGAATACCTTTAAGGTTCTCCAGTTATACAAAGAAAATGAATTAAATTAAAGAGTACAAATATAGAGAGCAATCTGGTGGTGGCCAGAGGGGAGGGAGCTGAGGGTCTGAGAGAATGAGGTGAAGGATTAAAAAGTACAAATTAGTAATTGATAGATGGTCGTGGGGATGGGGAACACAGTATAGGGAATGCAATTAGCATTAATGTAATGGCTAGACAAAGGCCAGAGGAGAGAAAGAGCAATTAGGGGTATCATTTGTAAACTATATAAATGTCTGACCAATGTACTCTACACTTGAAACTAACAATAAAATTTTTTTAAAAGGAGGGGAATAAATTGGTTTGCAGTATTTACTCATTCTTTAACTTACTTTAAAAGTTTTGTTTCACCTCAAGCTCTGATGTATTCAAGACATTCTTAGTAACCTGGATGCACAGAATCTCCAGAGGCACACCTATGTTGTCCCTTCCCACGGGACAACTAACGGGAGCTCCGACCAGACGTGAGACTCGAGGAGACAATCTGCAAGAGAATGGGGGACAGGAGACGCAAAGAGTGGAGGCAAGACAAAGTTCTGATCAAGCCTCATTTATTGTAGTAGGTAGGGGTAGAGTGTATAAAGGGGAGGATTTGCATAAGCACGGTTGCCTTGGATACCGAACTGCAGAACATTTCATTTCCTTATATGACCCCAAAATGCAGAAGGGTCCGGGGAGAGGAAGAGGCTGCAAGGTCAGATTAGTTTAAGCAAATGGCTCAAGGGGCCCAGGGCAAGTCAGGGCATGTCAGGGCAACTGACTTTATGCTGTCTATCCTATCAGATAGCACAGGGCGAGGCAGAGCCTGTCCCAAGGCGAAGTTGCCTAGATCTCAGGTATGAGAGCCTTGATAAGAATGGCTCCCGACATATGTCTTAGCATATGATATGACCCTCCAATGAACCTTGCTTTTGCTCTTTAATATTGCATTGTAAATGTACTTATATGTAGGCTATTAAGGTGAATTCTTACCATATATAATTGGTAATAATATGATAATATTAGTTCTCCTCCCACCCCTAAAAAAATACATAGCTGAGTCACTTATTCATTTATTTATTTGCCAGACTTTAATTATCTAGTTTATGGAAGGCATTGTGCCAGATGATGGAGGGTGAAAAAGGCAACTAAGACAAAGTAAGTGTGCTTATCTTGTGGAAATTTGTACTATTTAGCAGAAATTATACATTGTTTATTTCTATTCTCATACCAACACTTTAGCATAAATATTATCTATGAATTACAACTGAGAAAGCAAAGAATTGGATAACTTATCCACTGTTAATTGAGAAACAAACAACTCAACCAACCAGATATATCTCTCATGGATATAGAGCTAAAGAAGAGTAAAAGAAAAACAAGCTATGAAATAAAAAAAAAAAAAGAAAAAAAAACAAAAAATAATCAAACTAAACCAAACAAAAAATAATCCATACAAAAACAAAACAAACAACAACAACAAAAATAGTAATATGAAAGAATCTTGAAGGCAATATCTGATTCTTTATGTAGTTGTAGACTTAATTGTTAGTCCTTTTTGAGATCAAATGTATTGAATGAGAAGGTTTTTTTTCTTATCTTGGAATTTCATATAAAAATGACAAAATTAGGACAATTGGGTCATTAACAGTTTCACATCCCAAATAGAGTGCTAACCTATCTTCCATGATTTTCATACAATGATCGAAGTGAAAATCTTTAACTTTTACATCACTACTAGAATCAGCCCCTGTAAACAGAAATCTGGAAATTCAAAAAGATATTTGTTGGGAGCCATTTCTGCTGCCTGTCTTGAGACAAGATTAAAGTTGCCTGCAAGCTAGAAGCTTGCAGAGCAGGTGGGCTCTGTACTGAAGGAGGGAGTTTTGGCTTAATGTAAAGAGTTGAACGTCCCTTGCCCCAGGGAATTGGAGACAGAAAATAGGATAAAAGAGGTTTTAAGAGAATTTATGTAAATGTCAGCAATTGTTAGAGTATCTGTGGATTTTGCTTCCCATGCATTTCCAAGAGTATAAATATGCTGTGATTAATAAACTCGGGGTGCAGTATTTACTGTTAGCTCTCCCGACTCTCTCTCTCTCTCTCTCTCTCTCTCTCTCTCTCTCTCTCTCTCTCTATCTCTCTCTCTCTCTCCCTGTTCTCAATCTTTCTCAATCCTCACTCCCCCTCTCAGGAACTGTTCGGTCTTAGCCGGTGGGCTCCGACAGATATTCTATATTTTATGAGTTGGCTTGAGTTTTCTCTCATAATCCTTATTCATTCCAGCTTTTGACACCACTATCTTTATGATATCAATAGACTAACTTAAAGTCCTTTCCTCTTCCTATCACTCCATTAGCTGTCTAAAAATAAGAAGAGTAAAAAGTAAAGAGGATTTCACATAACACTTTATAATATGACAGTGAGGTACATCATAACTACCACCACTCCTTTAGCCATGCCGAAGTCAAAAGGCCCAATATAACTTCAGGAGAAGCTGAAAAACACGGTATTCTATAAACTAAAAAGAAATAAGATTTTAAACACCTAGTCATTATTTTATTATTCACCTCTCTGGTAATATACTTCCTGTTTTACTCTTTTATCCACATACAACAAGTCACTCCGAACCTAACAGCACCACAAAGTCTGATCCAGTCATTATATACTTTTCAAAGTCCAGGATTTTTGATTGATATGTGATTCTTATCATCATAGCCAGATATGGTACATTGTAGTTACATAAATAGAAACTAAAAAAGGATAAGAATATGCTTCCCCACAAAACTCAGTAAGATGGATAAAAAGGGATAGGAAAATCAAAAGAAGTTTAAGAGGCAAAGAACAAGCACTGAGCTGCATAAATCCTGGAGTATTCCAGGCAGCTTACCTAAATTTTACTCTGTAATAGAAATTTCCATTTCCACTTTTTTCCATGGTTCTTAACTAATCTCTCTGAGAGACTCCTCCATTATTTATCATATTTAGGAATCATAACTGAATATCTTCCAGTTTTCCAAAATTTTTAGAAGGTTGGAGATCCAAGGATTGTTTAAAGTTTGAAATAGTTAAAGGATTTAACTATTTAACTATTTCTGAGTTTATTTGATTGGCAACACACATATAACACACATATGTATAAGAAATCATATTCATAATTTCTGTTAGAATTTATCCTTCATGTTTCTTTTTCCCAACATATTGACTGCTATCCTAAAGTCATCTTATGTTGAGAAGTCAATATTTTTGCTGAGTCACATTATTTAATGAAAATGTTTTATTTAGATTTTATTACATAAAACTTTATATTCTAATTCTTCTTTGCTGAATCTAGACTTAGTCAACATTTCCACCCTTGCAAAGACCATGAATATCTAAATTATTTGTTTCTCTTTCATGTCTATATACAAATTGATTGATTTCCTTTCACAACTCATCTTTTGTAGGAAATATCCTTCCCAAGTACCGCCAGTAACAACCCAAACTAGGAACTCTAATTTTCCATTCTTATTTTGTTTATTCAATGATTCAGTACATATGTGGTCTGCTTCCTAGGTTATGGGATATGAAAAAGGGGTTTTACACAGTATTTCACCAATACATAATATGGACTGCCATCTTCCTATACACTAAGAGTGATTTTGCTTCCAGTCTGCTGGTTATTAATCAATAACAGGAGTTTTTGTCACAAAAGACTATAGTTCAAGATAAAACTACCTATATTAAACAAGTAATTAACATTAGCTGCCATAGCAAATCGCACAAAATTTCGCTGGTTCATCAAAATGAAATATCATCTTACATACACACAGTCAAACAGGGAATAGATAAATACCTTTACATGGAGACTCAGAGATCCTGGTGTCTTCCTTCTTGTGATATCTCCATCTTCCCAGGTCTCTTCCAGTCATACAGTGGATACACCACTAGTGATCTGGTCTACAAAGAGAAAAAGAAAGGAAGACCTCTTGGCCTTGCACAAGGTGATATATTGCTCTCCTACCCACATTCATTGGAGAAAACTTGCCTATTATCATGGTGACTAGGAAATGTAACCTTTCTATGCCTACAGTTAGAAAAAGGATTTCTGAGCTTCTTGTGTATCTTGATCACATCATACGTAGAAAAAAAATACATTTTCATACAATGAAAAGCATATCAATGTTCCCTCTTCATTAACCAGTTATCACATTAACACTGAAGGAGTATTTTTATGGACTGAATGGTGTGCCCTAAACCAAATTCATATATTAAAACCTTACCTCTCGATGTGATTGTTTTTGAAAGTAGAACCTTTAAAGTCATAATTAAGGTTATGAGGCCATAGGGTGGAGCTTAATCTAATAGAACTGGTGTCCTTATAAGAAGTGGTAGAGAAACCAAGGACATGTGTGCACAGGGAAAAGGCTATGTGAAGACACAGCAAGAAGATAGAAGTCTTGCATGCCAAGGAAAGGGGCCTCAGGAGAAATCAACCCTGATGGCACCTTGATCTTGGATTTCTGGATCCTAGAATAGTAAAAAATAAATGTATGATTTTAAGTCATGCAGTCTGTCATATTTTGTTATGGTAGCCCTAGCAGATTAATACAAGTATTTTACTTTTCTCTTGTAAAAATGACTTAAGCGTTCCTCTAAATTTCAACATAAGTCCTTGAATGTAGTAAAATAATATTAATCACTCACTTTTCAAGCTTTCATGCTCACCTTTGATTTCTCTATTATTATTTTTGGTATTATTAATAACAATTAAATATGCATGTTGTATAGGTATAATACATAAAACAAAAATTTCCAAAGGAAAATACAAAGTGTCAGGAAGGGACTTTTTAGATGTCTCTCACTCATGAAATGGAGAAAAACTCATGAGAGCAACAGGGTGTTATAATGAGAGTGCTCTCACTTTGGCTAAAATCTCATTCTGTGAGGTGAACATGTAGAGGAGTTCAAAAAAAGCATTCAACTAAAAAACAAACAAGAAAATAAATCTAAAAAGAGATTATTTTCATTTAATCAAGTTATTTTTTTAGAGAGCTCATTTGCCTGAAAACCTTTATTGATGTAAAATCCCTTCTAAGAATCCAGTGGTAGAGGTGTTACAAAGAGAGGTGCTATTCTTAAGTTTATATCATACTCTTTCTTCCTATAAATGGTTTCTATAATCAATGACTTGTTTCAAGAATAAAACCTGGTGGATGATTTCAATAAATCTACTTCAAGTCAGTTGAGATGGGAGCCAGATAAGTATTAATATATATTAATACTTTATATATATATATATAAGCTTCCTCTGTCCATACTCTGATATAGTCAGAATATGCATAAAATAAGCCTTCCTGACTTGTTATTTTTCATCCATGTTTGTACCCATTACTAGTAAATGATTGAAGAAGCAGATAACATGCTGTATACCAATTATCAATACTTGACAACCTTAATGCTCTTTAAGCTACTAATGCTCAGTGTTTACAAATCAACACTGATAATTTCAAGATTAAGATAAAATAATTATTTTAAATTAAAATAAAAAATAATAGTTTAAATAAAAACTAAAATTTTGATTATATATAATCTTAAATTATTGTTATATTATTTATATATGAAAATATAAATCTATCTAAAACTTCAACTTTAGCAAAACAAAATGAATAAAAATCAGTACAAATAATACAAAAACATAAAATTAAAAACATTATATTCTTGTAATGAATATTGTGTTGAATATGAAACTCCACTCACAAAATGAGTATGGCAGATTTAACATAGACCATGTAAAGACCAAACTATCTACATATTTGTTCTTTTAAAATTATAATAAATTATAAGAATATATGCTGTGGTACTTCTTGGTCTTTACTTGGCCCAAACTAACATTTGTACTTAAATTTGTAGCACTGTGCTATAGTCAATAAATAATTGAGTAAACATATTTGATTAAATGTCTTTCTTTTAGTAGTTTAAATAAAAGTAAAATTACAGAAAAGCTAAACACATTCTTTGAGAAACACCAAACTTTGAACTTAATTTGGAGAAAGGTAAAGAGCACTAGATGCCAAGATTCTTAAACCAAGACAAATAGTAATGTGAAAATCAGATTAGAATTCTATGATAAATACTGTGATTTAGAAAATAAGAAAATATAATGCTAATACGATGAAAAGATATTGTTAACAATATTCAATTTTCACATAAACAAAACAAATATTTAAAACTGAGAACATATGTTAAATAAGATATAATTTTACTTTTTTCTTCATTGTTCACTGCATTTTCTCCCCCTAAAAAAATCTTTCAGATAAAAAAGTTAACACATACACACACATACACAACAGAAATATTTACTTTAAAAGAGTTGGTAATAAAGAATGAGTAGTGTCTTTTACCAGGATATTAACATTGTTGTAATTTGTCAATCCACCACAGTAAAAACATATTTACAAATACTTGATCACATTAAAATTTTTATGTAATCAGGCCCAAGTATTTAAGCACAACTCTGAAAAATAAATATGTGCACATGAATTTGTTTAATTTCCATCAGTCATTCACTGCATTACTATCCATTAACATTGTTTACATATTGGGTTCTATCAAGTTAGAACAAATTATTAGTAAGTAAATTCACCTTCTTTGATGGGTGTTGAAAGAAAATCATATTATAGAATGGGCACTCTGTTACAATAGAACAGATAATTAAAGTTATAAAGAATATATTTGCTAATACACAAATTGAGACATAATTTGCAAAACTTTGAGAAGTCAATTTGATAAAACAAATAGCAAGTACATGAAGAAGAACTAAAAAATTAAACAGTATTCTTACATGTAAAATTATCTTAATCATCTTGAATGGAATAAGTAGTCTTTATAGTCTTACTTCATTTTAAAAACTGTTTGGAAAATGAACATACAAATGCACTTGGATGACAGGACCCACTTAGAGGACACTCAAATCAAAGAAAACATCTCACTTATGTGTGCCATCATTCTATACCAGGAGTTAGATTATTTTTAATAATGCAGAGAATAGTAATAAATATATGTCAATAAATGTATATGGGCTTAAAATATTTTTAACTTGTTAATTCTCTTATAAAGTAATTAAATTTCAACTAATTAATCAATTAATTAATTAATTAAGTGTTAACAGTTGTATCTCTAAAATGCTTGAAAGAGCTTCTGACATTTTGTATGTTCTTAATAAATATTGTTTTCTGGTATCAGGTAGACACAATTATAATTTAAACATAATATTTAAATTAATTTTAAGCAAGCATAAAATTATTAGAACTTTCATATTTTGACATGGTGCTTTTCATTCCTTTCAATGGGAAGGGAAAATAATGGATATAGGAATAGGAATATTGAAATGTATTTGAAATCTGTGAGAACTGTTGCCTAGACAAGCATAAATTGATCTCTCTTTCAAGGACTCCTTAATAATATCACAAATGTTAATTCAAAACTAGGGATATAAAATAAAGAAAAATGATGCTAAAAAAATAATTCATTTTTTCTCAATATTAGTGATGATCACCAAGGGAATGGCACTGTTGCTTTAATACTATGTTATAATTTGGCATAAAAATATAATAAGAATGCTCTTCTTAAACTAAGTTAAAATAAAGTAATGATTATTTACTTTTTTTTTTCTTTACAAGTTCCTGGTGGCACCATCAGAGCATCATTAAAAAGTCTTTGAGGGTTTAATAATAGCAATTCATTTTCCTAAATTCTTTGATTTGGCTTTTGTTCTGTTTCTCATGATCTTTTACATTCTTTTCTATCCCTGGATTTTAGCTCTAATAATCTATTACTTAGATTATAAGAAAAATGATAACATACCAAAGATTTTATGCTTTGATTCTATAGCCCAAGCAAAAGAAGTTCTTCAAGCAAATCAGCCAAGTGGAACACTTTATATATTACGCTTTGGGATTAAAACCTAATAGTAGTTAACTTTTATTTAGTTGGAGCCTCTAATTTTGATATATGACTAGAAGAGACCAAGAGCTGCAACTCTATCATGTATACGTTTGATGCATTTCTTTTATCCCCAACAGTAAAGAGAAATGTTTTAAAATTAAAACTGTATTAAAACAGCAAATTCTAAAACCTTCAAAATTTAAACTCTGAATAAAACATTAACTTATTTAGGCAAATACCTTCTATGCTATGAGAAAGGTAGTTCATCTAAATGCTGAGATTCTGTGTCCACAAATACCATTTTTAAAAATTATGCATATTTTTGCATTCGTATTTTAATTACTAATAATAGTAGTCACAGCTAACATTGATTTTATTCTTAAAAGTCAGATGTCATATTGAGAGCTTTATATAAATTTCAGTTGTCATCAAATTCTTATAAAGGTACAAGTGTGTAGATACAGATGTAATGAGAAGTGTAGCTGGCATTCACACTTAGATCTGTTAGAGCCAGTGGCCTCAACCATTACACTAAAGTGAATTGAAATATGAAAAAAAGCATATGCTTTCGATGGCTGGTGTGACATAATAATCAAACAAATTAAGCTAAAAATTTTGGAAAGCATATTGTACTGACTACTGGCTAGTGGAAAGATAGCAGTCATTATTCATGAGGGATAAATTCAAACAGAAATTATGAGTATGATTTCTTCTACGTAAAACCAATTGGAGGTAACTAGTTAAGACATCAATTAAATTTTTAAAGTATGTGTGTTGCTAATCAAATAAACTCAGAAAAAAAAATTCTTTAACTATTTCAAACTTTAAACATCCTTGGATCTCCAACCTTATAAAAGTTTTGGAAGACTGGAAGATATTCAGTTATGATCCTTAAACATGATAAATAATAGAGGAGGAGTCTCTCAGAGAGATTAGTTAAGAACTATAGGCAAAAGCGGAAATGGAAATTTCTATTACAGAGTAAAATTTAGGTAAGCTGCCTGGAATACTCCAGGATTTATCCAGCTCAGTGCTTATCCTTTGCCTCCTAAACTTCTTTTGATTTTCCTATCCCTTCTTATCCACCTTACTGAGTTTTGTGGGGAAGCATATTCTTATCCTTTTTTAGTTTCTATTTATGTAACTACAATGTACCATATCTGGCTATGATGATAAGAATCACATATCAATCAGAAATCCTGGACTTTGAAGAACATATAATGACTGGATCAGACTTTGTGGTGCTGTTAGGTTCGGAGTGATGTGTTGTCAGATTAATTCTATATATTCTGTGTCTAGATGTCAATTAATAATTTATTAGAAAATATATAATGACTGATTATAAAACATTATATGCTTTATCATTTCAAGGTTTACTGAATGAAAATTTAATGACAAAATTGTTTGTATTCTAATCTAATGAACCTATATCAACTATTAGATAAAATAATATATCTCTTTATCATTTAAAAAAATAGTAGCACACTGGAGTCTGAAACCATTCATTATTTTTAAATAATTATTCCAAAAACTATAATGTTTTAATAGAAAAATGTGAAATATTTTTGTGTAACTACAAGGTAAATGTAGCTTTAAATCATTAAAAACTAAAAATGCTATCAATTTAATTATGAGGTACATAATTTAACTATGTTCAAGTTTGTAGGTATCATTTTACAACTGAAATAGTGATATTGGATATTGAATTTTTTTCACACAGAATAAAAGAGAAAAGGCATTATTTGTCTACCATTAATCACCTTGTATAATATTTAATTGTGAAAGGCATTAATTCACATTAAAAAACAAACATAGGTATAATCTTTATTTCAGAATTGCCAGTAGGGACAGAATGTTCAAACACAGAATTAACAAGAAAGAAAAGTATTTATATTATTTTCTTAAAAATAACTGAATATTATCTATGTCAATCACAATAATTTATTGTTAAATACACTTTGCTTTTAAAAATTATTTCTAACTCTATTAATATCCTAGCTTCTTCAGGTGCCATTTACTAAAAATTTTAACTGAATAAGTATCCAAGTATTTTCATTTAACTTTGTAAGGTTGATTGACATTTGAAATTTCACAATTTAATAAATTTTAAATTTGCAAACTTTTAAAACAAGAAACTTAATAAATTTTAATATTTTAATGTTATTATGTATTCATCAGGTAATAGCAAAATGTTATTTTGCATAAAAGATAATAGAAGACTTAGTGTAGTTTGGAATTTGTATTGTCAAATTTTCATTTGAAAATTAAATTATGCCATTATTATGTGCTAATGGAATATTACCAGCTATAAAAATATGTATAAATATTATTTTCAGTACTAAGCACATACAAAAATATATACTCACAAATGTATCTAAGTAAGATCTAGTTTTTAAAAGTTAAACTTAGATTTACATTTTAATAATAAACTTAGTTTACTACTATAACTTTACCTCCACAACATGGTCAGGTTATTTTATAGAACATAGAATATATACTTTTATTGCCCAGAACCGTAATAAATTATGAAATAATAAATGAAAATAATGTGATGGCTCTATCTCAGAGTACCTTGATTTGTATTAACTACCATATATTTTCACAGCTTCCATCTGCACTAATATTCTGATTTTTCTTACTGTTTCATATGTTGAAAATTCCAGAATGGTTTGTATAAATTGTATTAATGAATTATTAAACTCTTCTTATTTAAATTAAAATACATTATGCACTCTTAAAAATAATTGAATAAACTGGCATTGTATAATAATGTTAAAATTTACTCTTATGTTTTTATTTTGGTAAAATAAACACATTAAATTTCAAATATTTAGAGATGTATGAACACTTCTTTGGGTGCTCATCTTAGTCATTTTGCCAAAACAAAATAACATACACTGGGTGGCTTAAAGAACTAAAATTTATTTTCTCACAGTTCTAAAGACTAGAAGTTCAATATAAAGGTGCCAGCAAGGTTAATATCTGATAAGGGTTCTCTCCTTGGGCTTCAGAATACCACACTCTATCTGCATCTTCATATTGCCTTTCCTTCCTTTTTGAGTGGGGACAGAAAAACGAGAGAGAGAGAGAGAGAGAGAGAGAGAGAGAGAGAGAGAGAGAGAGAGAGAGAGAAGGAGAGATCATCATGAGAGCCTCACCCTCATTACTTAATCTAATCCTAATTAACTCTCAAAGGCCTCATCTCCAAATATCATCACATTGAGAATAGGGCTTCAACCTATAAATTTTGGGGAGGCACAATCTATCAATTACAGTGTCATTTTATAAGATACTTTTTTTAAAGATTAAAATATAGTTGTTTTTATTTGAAACCATTTAAAATGTTTAGTGAAAATAAAAGTAATTTATATAACAAAATAAAGATATTGCTATTAATTTGTAAAAAAAATAATAAATTGTAGCTTGAGATCTAAAAGTAAGTGTGCTAACAGAGGGAAAAAGTTATTTATATATATATTTATATATAGCTTATGGATGATATCAGAAGATGGTGATAGTATTAGATACAAGTCATGTGGTTGGTAGTAAATGTCAATTTTGGGAACATATAATTGAATTATGTTGGACTTTTAGGGCAACTAAGAGACTTGTTAAATTCCTAATGAAGGATTTTTGCAGAGAACCAGGATCTCACTCTACTGAGACCCTCCCCACACAGCCAAGTATGTTTCCTTTTAGGAGATGAGGATATTGTGAAAAGTTGGGTTATTACATAGCTCATCTAGTTATTAATAATGGTCATTTAAAGATGTCTGTGTGTGTATATATGAATATATATATATATATGTATATATATATATATATATATACTGCACTTAATATTCACATTGTATTTTTTATTTTATTATTTATTTGTACATATTTTGTTTATTAATTTTTATAATTTCTATAGATTCATTAACAATTCTAGTCTTATGTATATCCTCAACCTTTTCCATGTAACTTTGTGCAGCCATTCCATTCTAATTCTAAGCTCATTTATTTGACTTGACATTGCCAAAATTTTTTAGAAAATGTTACATAAGCAAACTTGAAAAGAACTTAAATAGTTGAACAGGTCCATTCTTGACTTCAATTACTATTATTAAAATATGTCCAAATTAGCCTGCTAGCAGTTGAAAGACATATGGATAGAGGCAAAACTTCTCAATCTTTGCAGTTATTCTGGATTACCCAGATGTCAACCAAGCACCAGCTGTAAATGAGCCAGCCAAGATCAACAGAACCACTGAGATGACCTACAATAACAACAGACATATGAATGAGCCTGGTCCAGATCAGCTGAACTCTGTAGACTCATGAACTAAAAATCACTTATTTTTTTACGTCACTGAGTTTGTAGGTGCCTGTTATGCATCATTATTATGGCAACAGATAACCAATTCAGCTTAAAAAAGTAATTTTTTGTCCTAAAATGTATGGCTACATCTAGCATTTTTTATTTCTTATAATTTTAGAACCTTAAGAGAAAATCTTCTGATAAATCTAATAAATATGTTCTGATAGTTTCTATATACATAATAATAGAAAATCTGAGTCTCTCTTCTTTTCTAGAATATTTATAAGGTAGAAAAAAGTCATATTGACTTTTCCATTAATTAGACTACATGCTTTCACACGGTTTATAATTATAAAATCATTGCCCATTTCCATATGTCATAATTCACTTTGATAATACTTAATTTTTTTATGAGCCAGTCCTACAAACATTACACTGACTTGGGAGAAAAGTTATATTCTTTTTCTATTCTGTTCAAAATATCAGTAAAGCCTCCCCCACCCTTTTTTTTTTTTTTTTTTTTTTTTTTACTTCCCCATACATAGCTAAGAGTATGCTAACCAAAGAAGAGGTTCAGGCTGTAATAAAGAACAACAACAACAAAAATCTGTTAAAGGAAATAGAGTTGAAAACCAGGAGACCCAGATTCGGTTAATAATCCAAACTTCACTCTGGAACAAATAAAGCAAGCCCTGGTTAATAAAGGCAAAAATTACAAACTGTAATTCTTTCATGTAAATAAAGGATTGCTGTCTAGGTTAATTGGGATTGGTTAAATCTAATATGCAAACAAAAAGAAAAAAACTACAAGGAGGAGGTAAAGTCTGTACGTATCCACACAACCATTGTTCTGGGATATTTATGGGTCAACCTTCAGCTAAGTTTAGCAATAGGTTTAGTAGCTTAATAGCCACTCTGAGAACTGAGGAACTAGGTGTATACAGGCCTCACTTTCTTAAAAGCCACCTGGCTCTATTTTAAGTGACTCTCTTAATAATGCTTATTTCATTCTATTTTCTCCATTATAAAATGAGTATAAATTCAGTGGAAGAAGAAAAGAATGGTGGATAACAACGTGCTCTTTCCACCATACTTATTGGGATTAAACACATATTGTGTACATGCTGGTTGTATAACCCTGGGCAAGTGATTTAAACACGTCACCATGCCTTAGATTCCTCTGATAAAACATCGGTAAAGTACCTGCTCTATGGAAGATATTAAATCAGGTAATTTATTCTAAATACTTAAAACAGGGCCTTTTACATAGTAAGAATTATTTAGTATTAGAGATGGTATTGATGATTGCTATTGTTGCTAAAAGCCTTATAATGTGTGAAAGGAATAACAGTGACCCTGAAAAAGTATTTATAACCTTGGATTGTGAATAGGTTAGATATTATGGACAAAAGGAAATAAGTTTGAAGATGCAGTTAAGATTGCTAATCAAGTGACCTTAAAATAGAGAAAAATAAGATTTCCTGGATTATACGAGCGGGCTCAATGTAATAACAAGGGTTCTTAAAGAAGAAGAGGAAGAGAAAAGAGGAAAGTCGGAGAAAGATGTGATGATAGAATCAGGGTCAGGAAGATGTTCTATTTCTGGCTTTGAAGACAGAGAAAGGGTGTCACAAGCAAAGGAATGTAAGCAGCATCGAGAAGATGGGAAAGGCAAGAAAACTTATTTTCTCCTAGAGTGTCTGGAAATGAATGTTGCCCTGACATTTCATTGATTTTCGCCCAGGGGTCCCCAACCCCTAGGCCACAGATCAGGCTGCACATCAGGAGGTGAGCTCTGGTGAGCTTCATCTCTATTTGCAGACATTCCCCAGCATGAGCATTATCACCTCAGCTCCACCTTAAATCATTGGGCATTAGATTTTCATAGGAACACAAATCCTATTGTGAACTGAGCATGTGAGGGATCTAGGTTGCATGCTTTTTATGAGAATCTAATTCCTGATGATCTGAGGTGGAGCTGAGGCAGTGATGCTAGTGCTGGGCAGTGGCTGCAAAAACATATGAACATTAACAGAGAGGTTTGACTGCACAAAGACCAATTGCTTTCAGATTTATATAAAACCCTATTAGTAAGTGGCAAAATACAATTAAGCTGCATATAGTGGCATCTGATTCCGCATTAGAATCAGAGATGTATAATTATTTCCTTATATGTTACAATGTAATAATAATAGAAGTAAAATGCACAATAAATGTAATATGCTTGGATCATCCCGAAACCTCCCTCACTCCCCCATATCCTTCCCCGCAGCCCTCCTAATCTGTGGAAAAATTATTTCCCACGAAACTGGTCCCTGGTGCCAAAAAGGTTAGGAACCACTGTTTTAGCCCATTAAACCCCAACAGATTTTTCACATACAGTACTGTAGAATAATATACTTGTGTTCTCTTAAGCCACTAATTTTGTGGTACTTTGTTTCAGAAGCAATGGAGAACTAATGAAAAATAATATGAAGGAATTTCAACATATATAAAAATTAAAGTGAATACAAAATATGTTTGCTTTCCCACATTTCCAGTTTTTCCCATTAAAATTCAGCAAAATAACTATATAAATTTTTACATTCTTCACTGCAATAGAAATCCACCTCGTCTTCAGCAACCCAAGAGAGAATTCTAAAATTTAGGAGTCTCATCCCTTGCTTATTTGTATATTCTGAGTCCTCATTCCCAAGATCTTTGAGAGTAGACATGTCATTTTTCCTTCAGTGGAAATCCCAGTCCTACCCAGAGGATGACCATTGATCTACGGGCACCAAACGAATCCATTAAATCCATTTTTTCTAACAATCTGTGTAGAAAAAAGTTAGATAACAGATGAGTCTGTTATCTTTGATAAGACCTTCTCGCAATGTTGGGATTTGGCACATAAACTATTCTTTAACTGATACAAGTGGTTCACTGTGCCTAGACTGTATGTACAAATAATGTGATTCATGCTAAGTGCTGGGTTTCCTTATGGAAGTCTGGACTTTTCTATGTGCTAATTGGAGGGTACTCTATGTGCCTAGTCTTCTGGAAAAAAAAAAAAAAACTTTGAGTGCTGAGTACCAATGGATCTTTTTGAGAAGAAACATTATATATATGTTATGTGTTTTCTATTGCTAGAGAAATTAGCATATTTAGGAAGCTTGACTCACTGGATGGAGGGAGTATAAGAAAAACCTGTACATGTGTCTATGGATTTCTTCAAAATCTCCCTGTGTTTTTTTTCCTTACTAATACTGTCATCTGTCTTTACAAAGTAATAAAACTTAGCCATAAATACAACAATATGTTAAGTTCTTTGAGATGTTCTAACTAATCACTAGTTATGTTCTGGTCCCAACAATCAACAACACAGAAACATTAACTGTTTACTAATACAGAATTATTCAGTCTGGCCTAACACCATATTTACAATTTTAATAGTAGGTTCCACACTGAACCTTGAGAATCAAAGACAAGGTTGTTTGTTTGTTTCTTTTTCCCTATCAACTTCAGTTAAACATAGGTATCCATTTCTGTCCTCCTATCTTTTAGTTATTTGCTTTTAATCTACTTCAGCAAAGTTTTGAACCGAAACAGTCCTATACACAGTCCTGTGCAATTGGATGTGTGCATAAATGCATTTACACAAGATACACACAGACACACAAATGTCACTCAAGAACTAGAAGTAATTTTCACATTCAATGAGTTGTTAATCCATAATTGCAAGATGAATTTCTAATAATGAATTTGTAAATTGTAGATATACAACTTTGTCCATAGTAGAATTAACAGTTCATATTACAAAATCAATCACTTTAACTTTTCATTCTAGAACACAGGTTTTGTTTTGTATCTGTAAATCAAAAATAATCCATGATGTTGTCCTTAAGAAAAAAAAAAAGATGGCCAAAATAAGAATAAACTCTAATCTTCACTCTTCAATATTCTTACTGAAAATTTAATTCGCTTTATAAATTATAGTGTTTTGATTTATGTCTTCTTCATTATTTTTAAATATATTAGATTTGATTTTTATGAGGTATCAAGTTTAGAGTCTTATACTTTCCCCCTTTCCTAACCAGAGCCTGAAAAATTTTTAAAAATTGTCTAAAAACAAGTACAATACAATATTGGTGCATCGGAAGATCTATGATGTCTTATTAAGCAAATCCCAGGAATAAGCCATTTTTCTTATTATATTACTATTTCTTAATTTGACCAAAATAGAAAAAAATAATATATCTTTTATGGTTATTAGGCAGTATATTTGAAAAAATACAGCATATATTTATAATACTCTAGTTAGAAAAATCACATTCCTTAAATCTAAACTATTATGTGTTCAATACATTTCCTGTCTTGTTTTAGAATAAATTCATCAGATATATAAAAATTCTCTTTAAAATTACCATAAGAAGATGGTATAATGAGCAAAAAATAGAATAATTCAAATTATGAGAGATGCAATTTTTTAGTAAAAAAGATTTGCATTTTTAGAATTAAGTCTATCTAATAAAGTAGAATGTAAGTTGTTCATTCTATATTAACCTAAGGGTTATAAATTGAGTGTGGCACATAAAGAAAGGAATTTCAAATCTTGGTGCTAAGTATTATGCAGACATGAAGGAAAATAAGCAGTCCAAAAATAAGAATGAAAATTCTATTGAAAAAACATAATTTGATATAAAGATAGTCTGAAGTGGTTAGTTATGTTTTATTCTGAGTACGTTAAAATTACGCAAATTGTTATATAAACCTGGAATGGTTGAACTGGAGGCTCTAAACTGAAAGTATAAATTATGGAATATTTCTTAGAGTGTATAAGCAATCCACACATGTATTTGAGCTCAACTTTTTAAATGAATGTAATACTAAAAATAAAGAGTTATATAAATAAATATTAAGGTAGTTTTACATACACTAAGATTTTATGTAGTAAGTTGATTATCAATAAGCCACAGGCACAAGAAAGATATATTAAAAATTACATTTGGATATAAATTTGTCCATGATTACCTAGAATTGCTATTTTACCTGAATGTCTAATTTCTTGACTAAATATACTACATGAATCTCTTGAAGGCAGAAATAAAAAATGAGAAAAAAGTTTCCAAAAAAATAGTAAAAAGTGTAGGTATAAGTAGATTTGACTTATATAGAAAAAAAATGTCAGTTCATGTGATGGCAGTGGAATGGAAAAGTGTGTTTTCTAGAACAGTTAGGTAGTATTGCTGGAGGAAAAGGGAGCTTTCCAGATGTATATTAATCTAAAACATCTAGGTAATTTGCAAGTAAGGCAATAACTGTAGAAATTATGGGAGTTGCTTTGGTGTATTATAAAGAAAAAAATGTTCTGAAGATTTTTAAAGGGTAGTGGACCCAAGGACAATATGAATAAATAATAGAATTATTGATTGCATTACACATTCATTAGTTCATTCAATTCAATAGCACTAAGAATGATATTAAAATACAATTACAAATAGAATGATTTAGGTTTGGAGATTGACAGAGTGGCTCGAATGGAAAGTTACAGGCACAAGGTTCTACATTTATAAAATATAATTTTTTAACTGTCAAAGTTTCATGAACTTGGATACCACAGCTATGTAGTTCACCGCTGTATCTTTAGGCATTAATGAATGAATAAGGTTTGATGAGAATTAACTAAAGCAGTTCACCACAGGTTCCAGGTTGAGAGTTTTATATAAACTTTATTTTTACAAATGTAGTGAAGCCTTTATAAATATTTAAGCTAGAATTACTAATAGAAGTTCATTAGAACATATATCTTTATAAATATCATGATAAATATATCAGTTGATATTAAAAACATCGGAAATATGGTATTGTATTTTACTTGTTTTATTATCATACATATGATCAAAATAAACATTTATTGAATGAATGTTAATTTAATAAGAAAATTCTTAATCCTCATTAAATTTAGTTAATGTGCGTAAATGGATATTTTAATATAAACCATCCTCGTGCCACAAACCATGTTAGCTTTTAAAACATTTCTTAAATTATTCATAACTGTCATGATTATGTCACATTTTATTTGTCATTATGTATATATTACAAGTACAATAAGCACATCTCAAGTCTTTAATGTGCAAAGATAATTACCCTAGATACCGCAAACAAATTGAGGTTGTAAGAGATCAAAAACTATGTGTTTGATCAATAAATCTGTTCAGCCAGATGAGACAACTTTAAGCAATCTCCTAATCATAATAAACTTTAAGACAGCATTACAAAAGATAAATCAACCTAATGGTTTTTGTTTTTTTCTCTTCTCCCTCTTGCTTCCTTCCCTCCCTCTCTTCAATATTAACCTCATGCCTCCATTACTTTATTTCTTTGTCAGAGAAACTCACCAACACAGTTCAATTATGCCTATAAAAATGATTTAGTACTCTCATTTCATTTGCACTCCATGGTTCATTTAAAAAAAAAAATATCTTCTAAAGTATATGGACAATATTTTTTAAATTGCATAATTATATAGAGAAATGGGGTTAAATGAATATTGTGGTAGGCAGAATTTTAAATAAAAATCCAATGACCTACACCTTTATCAGCCTCCCTTGTACAAAACATTCATCTTAAGTATTAGCAAGACTTATGAACACGATGGAAAATCACTCCCATGAGTGCTTACTAATTGGTTGCCTCGAGTGAATCAAAATGGAGGTTATCCTGGGTGGGCCCTAGCTAATCAGGTAAACCCTTTCATAAACTACCACATTGTAAGAGGGCTCATGGAGGAGGTCAAGGAGCAATGAACCAATGTCAGTTTCAAAGAGCTGAAAGCTATCTTTGGCCAACAGCTAGAAAAAATTAAAAAGAGAGACTTCACTCCTATATCCAGACAAATCTGAATTTTGTCAACAACAAGTGAACTTGAAAGATGACCTCAGCCTCAGATCAGCCTGCATCCCTGTACAACAACTTGAATTAATCCAGATGAGACCCTGAGCAGATAACCTAGTAATCTGTACTTGTACCTGTACTTCTTACAGAATTTGCAAGGCAATAAGTGCATATTCTTTTAAGCTACTAAATTTTCAGTAATTTGCTACACAACAATATAAAACTAACAAATATTTTTTACTATAGAACATATTGCTATTGTATCTTCTAAAATTCAAATTTCTATGTAAATTTCATTTTAATGTAAGTGTAATAAAATCTGAGTTATTTATGATTTTCAGGCAATTATCATGAGCCACAATTCTAAGGTAGATTTTCCTGAGGAACAGACTCTGAAATAAGGTTTGCCTGCTAAAAGTTAATTGGAAATTGTTCTTGCAAACTATACTGATGAGAAAGAAAACAATCAAGAACAAATCAGAGATAGAAATTGGAAATAAACACTTTAGCCAATACCATGGAAGGTTCTGGATCCAGGAAGCCCTTCAGTGTTGCCCAAGTGATAACTAGGATACTAGGTCTTTATAACCACACAACCACCAGTCATTAGATTTGAGCTGATCCTGAGAGAGGGTAATATTTCCAAAATCCCATTGGCTGAGGGTAATTCCTAGAAAGACACTCAATGTAAACAATCTCTGGTTCATACTTCCAGAAAGTGGGGGAATGAGTGCCTTTGCAGGCCTGAAGGCATATTTGGAAATCTCAACACAGCAGAATCTACAGTTCTGTCGTTGAGTCACTAGAAACTATTTACTTTATGTAAAAGTTCACCCCATCTTGCAATAGCTCCTCCAAGAGTCTAGTTACTTCTTTTCCTTGGGAAACTTATCACAAAAAAAAAAAAAAAATAGTGGAATAACTACACCTCTCCCAAATTGCAGTGGATTTCTGAATATTACTTGATATGCATCACACCCTTCCTTTACCATCCATTCTCTGTGCCACTCATTTTTGTCTAGAACCTCTACTGATTTAGGTGGCTTACCTGGGTGGCTCAACTGGAATTAATGAATTGATGACCGAGGCCCTGGTCATTATGCCCCTCTTAGACCTTAAATACAACTTTGTCCATTTACCATTAAAATTGGACAGTGAAGTATTAAGAGTTGCTCTATTTAATAATCATGATATCAAAATAACACTTTTCTGTATTCATTATATAAGAGGTGCTCTAGAACCTCCTGATAATGGGGGCTAATTACCTCTGTCAAGATGACAACTTCTTTCCTTGTGAAAAATAGATAGAAGAAATGAGTGGCAGCTTTAACTTAAAGTTTAATAAAACTCAACATTTCCACATGTGAAAACATCTGCTCATTAGGAATCAGAAAATGTAGACCTAATAAGTTTGTTTATGAGTATAAAAGATAATTTTTTTCAATTAAATCACTAGGAGTAACAGTGAGATTAATCTCACTTATATGCCTTGCTTTCCAGATGCAAAGATTCTACCAGTTTAGGAGATAATGCCATATAATGATTTTGATTTAGATTATATACTATATCCCTTCAGATTATTTCACATCACTATAGTACATAACTCCAAACTAGCTTTTAAGCTGAAACAAACAAACCAAAAAATGGCCTTTCCATTGCTTTGTCAAGCAGGTATCTTCTGAGTATGACAGGAATGATACATGGGCGCAACGCACATTTATTTTCCTACAAAGTGTATTTCTTGTAATAGAGACGATGTTAATCAATTATAAAAGCATATCAAATACATTGTAAGCCCTTGGATAACACTCCTGGTTAATGTCTAGTCATCATCCTCATCCTCATCATACACAATTAAATTTCCATAGTCCAAATTTGTGTTAATTCTAGCTATCCTTTCCAGACTGGCTCTAAATAGTTTGCCAACAAACCACTTGGTTGCCTCAAGAAATGGTGCTACATTGGAGGTTCATATTTACTCCTTATGACTGACAGACTGTACATTCAGTAGTAGCCAGAGAAAGATCGATGTTGGTGAGGAAAGCCTATGTTGTTGGGCCCCTGCATACTCTTCACATTTGCTTCATTCACAATAACTGCATGTTGGGTCTGTATTGACCCAACATTGCGGTTGAGGCAATGACAGAAGCTGGTTAACACCAACTGGCTGAGTCAGTTTACCTGTTTGTCTACTTGTTTGTTTAGTGATTTTTCTATGATGAAGCTCTCTGGTGAGAACTGATACATAATAGAAAGATCCTCACAATTTTGCTTACTCTCATATATCCATTCACATTTCTCATCCCTAGTACTTTTTATCCATGTTATTCCAAATTTCTCTTCTTCCAGGACTCTAACTAAATATTCTGTGAAACTGTATATATTCTTACTTAGTGCCAACTTTAAAAAAAAAATAAGTAAACAACCAGGTGTGCAGCTCATGGTTTTGCTTAGAGGGTTTCATGATGTGAAGGTCAGTCTGTTTCAACACCTAATATCTCATAATTAGATGTTTAGTTTCTACCAAAGCCTATTAGTGGACCTGAAGCTATTCATCAAAATTAGAATAGTTATCTTCCTAGAGTTATGCACTGTGATTTTCCTACTGATACTTTCCAGAGCCTTCATATAGCAATTTATTTGCAATTAACACTTTAGGTAGCACTGGATTTTCTGACTCATTAAGAACACCTAGTAGAGTGGCTTGTACTGCAGCTTAAACTTATGGAAAAACATTTTCTTGATCAAATATTCAAAACCAGCAGCTTTAGCAGTAATTAAAAAAATACATTAAATTGGCACACTCAAATGTGTTCTGTATTGCCTTCAGAATCCAAAGAGAACTACCATGTGTTGTGATTCTTATTGATGATAAATGATATATAGTGTATCATCTTGTCTTTCACCTTAATGAACTATCTCAACATTGTGAAAACACCTGAACCTCAGAGTCTTCACTTTGGTGACATGCCCTAATGTTCTGTGGGGTTTATTTTTTATCCTCTAGTTTACTATAATAGTCTATAATCTCATAGGTCTTACAATCTAAAGTGCTTGCTACTTCTTGCTTATCATCAGCATAAATGTCATCAACTTAGTAGATCAATGTGACATTTTGTTAATGTTAAGACATTCAAGATTTGTGCAGAATATATTATGGCATAGAGCATGAAACCTGACATGGACCCTAGGGAATATCTTCAAGGTACACTGATTTTCCTAACAATTAAAACAAACTGCTTCTGATGGTCAAACTGCTTATGATGGTCATTGCTTATGATGGTCATTTTAACTAGTGGTTAAAAAAGCATTAGCCAGGTCGGTAGCAGCATATAATGTACCAGGAACACTGTTGATTTGCTCCAGTGAAGATACTACAACAAGGACAGTAGCAAAAATTGCAGTCATCACATGCTTAAGTTCATGATGGTCTACAGTCATTCTCTAAGGACTGTCTACTTCTGCACCAGCCAAACTGGTGAGTTATAGGGATGTTATAGGTTTCATTCCTTCTGCTTCTTTCAAGTCTTCAATGGTGGCATTATTTTTCTGAAAAGTTACAAAAGTATCCACTTAGCCTACCATAATGGTCTAATCCTTACGATTAAGGGAACCAATTTAATCAGTGGTGTAAAGTTAATTTTCCAATTGCTAAGTACATTTACTCAAATGATACATTCAGAAACAGGAGAAATAACTTCCAAATGAATGAATATACTAACCAACTGGTTCATGTAAATCATACTTCCAATAAGAACCAATCACCTGATCACTATAAACCATTACCTTGGTAATTTAAAATGGTTTTTCAATCCCAAAGAATTATTAATGCCATTTAGAGTCAGTATCCAGTAATTCTCCAAAAGTTTGGCTCTGTTCTTTATTCCATGAACAATTACTTTAGTAAATGGCCTCGGGTCTATTGGGTGAAGATTTGGTGGAAAATTTCTGGGGTATACTAGTGTACTTGTGCACTTGCAGTAATGTCATAAGATCTTCTCTCAAGGTAATAAGATCTTCCTTGAATCAATTCATCTGCAGATTGACTTAGGTCTGGATACCTGGGAAAAGAAAAATGTGATTTTCTAATGTGGGGACTTGACTCAAGTCAAATAAGACTTTTGTCTAATAGACATAATTTTTTTTTCTTTTACATAAATAAAGCAATGCTCACTTAGGTTGCACATCTATTTCATTCTTTGGGTGATTATGATCAATTAGACCTCATCAAAATTCTCTGTGGGTCAAGGCATTTCGCTTACTTGCACTTCCCTGTTGCCATTTATAGCAGATGTGCTCACCCTGTCTCTGATAGTTAAATACTGCTGCTTGATTTCTTCTACTCTGGGATCCCATTATCCACATTTAAATCAGGGGGACCATCTCAATGAAAGTATCATCTAAAATTAAAACTGACCTACGAAGAAGTTAAACCAAATGACTTTTTTTTTTTAGGATAAAAATGCTCCTCTAACTAATGTGTTTCTTAAGTTGTTAGTGAAGCGAGTATCCTCTCATCCCTTCACGAAACAGAGTTGGAGGCTGGGTGTGCAGACTGAACATGATAAATCCAGTCCAACATTTCTATCTCTGTACCACTAGATTCCCTCTTCCACATCATGTCTGAGGAACTCTGGCCACTCAATCAACTAATCAAAAAAAATAATAATAATTTTAAAACACTTCTTAGAGCATGCATAATTGCATGAGAATCTCTAGTAAGTCCAATAATATCATTTTAGCCCAACATAGTTTTATACTTTACCCTCCTTAGTGTAACACTTTTTGAATCTATTCTTACATATGATTCCCAGAATTCTAGTGATATATATTAATAAATTCTTACAATGTTTTTGGTGTGTAAACTTTTTTTTTTTATCTTAGATCATAGTATGTACCTGTTTTTCTGTACAATGCTGAGATTTGATGTTAGTTATGGGACTAGTGAACAACAGGTGATGGTTGTGGCTGTTGAGGGGAATAATTATTCCATTCAAGACATATGATCTGAGTAAGGTTATAACAGGGTTTTCAAGCAGATGGAAACTAGTCATCTCAAACATCAGAGGTCAAGCTACTTCCACAAGCAAGGAAGGTTTAGAATCACCTGGAAGTTTAATATTATCAGTTTCAACTAATTACAACCTAATGTCCAATTCTAAATTTCATGATGCCATGTTTTCACAATAAACTCCCTAATTTCCATTTGAGAAACTTGATGACACTATGAATTCAACTATTGATTGAATTCAGCATCCCACAAAATTAAATTCTGTCCTAATTCTAGTGATATGACTATATGAACATAAAAGATAAAAGATTACTTTAGGGCTCTTGGAAATCTTAGATGATGACTTGATGTGAGAGTCAAGTGACTTGATTAATTTCCTTTTTGTAAAATTTTAAATGAACTCAAAAAGATTTCTTCCATACCGTAGATTTACATTGATTATTACTATCACAACAGTTAAGTTCAGCAGCCACTTAGGTTGCACAGGTAATTGGTACAACTGGAACTTCCTCACAAACAACCACAGGGGATAGTTTGTTTAATTGTGATACCACTACAAGCTATGGGTTACTAATGTCCTACTCTTCATTAACAAAGCACTCAACTCTGTGCTCAAACCCAAGTAAATAACTAAACTAATTTCCAGATCATGTATTTTGTGAGTCTCCTTTCAGGAAATACTCTAGATGCAAATTCTGTGTCAGTCAAGGTACAACCAGGAAACAAAAATAACACAGTAATTTGAAACTGGAAACTATAATATAAAGATAATTAATTATAACAAAGAAGTAGCTATAAAGGGACAAAGTGAATTCTAAAGAACATTCTATAGCTGAAGGGGAGTTCTAAAAGAAGAAGCAAACTTTGTGATTGTCATCTTACCAAAATTAGTATTCAGGTATTGTTGGAGTGGTTGTTGTTGAAGCCTTCTGGTTAGTGAAGAAGTTTGTATGGAAAGGTTAAGAACATCATCAAGATTTCAAAGTGTTTGGTAGCTAGTCTGACATGAGTGATAGGGCAACAAAAGAATAGGGGCCCAGCCTACAAACCACCCAAGTACACTCTAGTGATGGTAGACTTCTGGGTCTAGTACATGTGGACTAGGCAGAGTTATATAGCAACAAGTCTCAATCAAAATGACCTCACTTGCCAATCACCTAGAAATGCCTTTTGAACCCCCATCATGGCCCACATATAAGGTAAACATTTCCACTGGGTCTTTTTTGCCTTTCTGGGCTCTCCTTCCCTTTCCCTTCTGCTTTTTGCTCCTTTTTGTCCTTCTGGGTTCTTTCTCTTTTTGGTAGTCTTTTATAGCCTATAAGACCTTTTGTGGCCTTTTTAGCTCCTTTGTGACCCGTGATTCTTCTCTGTGTCATTTGAGGAAGAACCAAAGAAAAATGCTAATTACACTTCTGGGCTGTTGTTATCCCTCTCCATCTCATCCACTGTTGGGGCGACAATGAACTCCAATTTGTCCCAACGGTGACAAAATGGAGCTCTCTCACTTGCAAAGCAGACTGAAGCCTGGGCTTCTGTGCTGTCTGTGGTGGGGGAACTGTGCTAGAGATGGAGTTGTGAGGTCCCTAAGGGATTGTACACCTATACACTCTGAGTTAGCAACTGCAGCAGAACACCACTGTCTGTCCCCACAACTCTTACTCTGGCAATGAAAGCAAGAAGTAAATAAAATGAAAATTCTTCTTCCTGGAATGTTCCTCTGATGCCCTCTATTGGCAAATCTTAGCACTGTGTTAGATGCAAAGGAATGATGACTAAAATGTCTATCTCCATTACTGCAGAACAAGTATTAAAGGGTGGATTTGGAGCTGACACAGTTTGGTCCAGAAATCTTGAGTTTTCTATAGTTATACTATTTGGAAAGTCTAAAAATAAATTCCACATGGCATCACTTCCCAACACAATATCTCTAATATCATTGGATTTTTCAGACTATAACAGGGAACTGTTTTCTCCCTTGGCCTCACTCAAACTACCTAGTTTCTGTTACTTGGTAAATGAGAAAGAATTTTGAATATGATGCAGCCAAGAACACTGAATCACCTATTAGGTACTGTGCTTTCTTCTTAATGGAGTAGTTTTTATACATTATTTTGGAGAGTCTGCCCTGGTATGTTCCATATCATTATTTCCCTCCAAATTTCAATAATGCAATCTCCCCCTAAACATTCATAGTTTACTTTTCACTATCCAAAGCACACATGGGCTATGTAAGCCTCTGTATACTTGCCAATTCTTGTTTCTCTAGACAGATTTATACAATGACTTAGATAAAGTTTAACAATGTCATGTTCTGTGGAACGGTCAGGTGGTCTTGTTCCCTTGACAACATAATAAAATGTTGTGTGAGAGTTAACATATTATTCTATGCTTAGGTTTACTCTTGTCCATCCCCTATTCAACTAAATGGTCCTCTGTCTTGATAAGGATAAAAAAGAATGCATTTGTCAGTCTACTGCTCCAGTCTTTTTGATAGAGTTTTAATAGGAGCCATCTTCCTCATATCCTTTGAGCCCTTGAGTGTGGTACTACATTCATTTAATCTACAATGTATTCATATACTTTGAATAAATACCTAGCAGTAGAATGACCAAGTAACATGATAAATGCAGGCTTAAATTTTTGAGAAATTCACGAGATGTTTTACAAAGTTGACTTGTCATTTCACAATTCCACCAAAAGTGTACGAAAGTTCTAGGGTTTAAACAGACTTGCAAACATTTGCTTTAGTCTTATTTTAACCATTACAATAGGTGTGTTGTTATAACTCATCGTAATTTAAATTTACAGTCCTCTAATGACTAATGATACTGGGCATGCCTTTTCTTCTTATTTGACAACCATATATCTTTTTGGATAAAGTATCTGCTCAAATGTTTTGCCAATTTTTAATTTGGATTTTTGTTTTCTTATTACTAAGTTTTGAGAGTTCTTTATGTATTCTGTGTTTTTATCCAATATATGTTTTACAATAATTTATTTTCAATCTATGATTGACTTTGTAATCTCTAACATTGCTTTCTAAGACCTTTTCAAACATTGCTTTCTAATTTTAATGACGTTCAATATATCAATTTGTTCTTTTATGGATCATGTTTTTTGGTATCAAAACCAAGTAATCTTTGCTTAATCCAAGGTTTTATCATTTTCTCATATATTTTATCTCAGAAATGTAATAGTTTTAGATTTTACAATTCTATCTTTGATCTATTTTGAGTTAATTTTTTTTTGTATATTGTGACATAGGAAGTTCACTTTTTTTTTTTTTTTTTGCATATGGATATTCAATTGTTCCAGCCTCCTTTTTTTGGAAAGGACATATTTTTCTCCATTGAATTGTCTTTGTATTTTTATAAAAAAATAGTTGTCCCTATATGTATAGGTCTCTTTCTGGACTCACTGTTCTATTTTTCTGTTGATATCAATATGACACTCTCTTTAATAATATAGCTTTATATTGTCTTAAAATCTGGTATGGTTTGCCTTCCATTATCATTTATCTTTTTCAAATTTGATTTGGTTATTTATATCCTTTGTACTTAAATATTATTTAAACTTAGCCTGGAAATTTCTATTAAAAAAAAAAGATTTTTTTTTTTAAGATTGTGTTGAATTTATAGATCAATTTTGGGAGAATTGACACCTTAACAACATTTGATTCTCTTACACATTAACAATCTATAGGTCTTCATATAATTAGGTCTTTTAAATTGTTTCTTGAAAATATTTTATAATTTTGACTATATATGTCTGTCAAATCTTCTCAGGTTTATCCCTAAGTATTTCATATTTATAAAAAAGTTAATTTTTACTTTAATTTCTGATTGTTAATTACTAGTATATGAGAAAAATCAATTTTGTGTATATTATCATTGTGTTTACATCTATCATCTATCATAAATATAATTTTTAATTATACCATATTTTGTATAGATTTCATTGGATTTTCTAAATATATGATCATATTATGAATGAACAAAGGCTGAGTTGTACTTCTATTCCAATTTGAACGTCATTTTTTTTTTATTTACTAATTGTACTGGTTAGAACTATCAGTATCATGGCAAATAGAACTGGGGGGACAGACATCTTTGTCTTTTCCCTGATGTTAAAGGAAAACATATTTCATCATTAACTGTGTTAGTTTTTGGTGTTTTTAATAGAAGGCTTTGATTAGGTGATGATCTTTTCTATTTTCTTTGCTGAGATTATTTATTTATGATAAATTTATATTATTAGATTTTTCAAATGTTTTTCTATTTCTATTTATATTCTATATAATTTATCTTTTAAGTTGTTTAATATGGTCAATTACATTGTAAAATTGAAAGAACAAATAGATGACACTTATTGTTTACTATATTTCAAACATTAACATAAACATTTTTATATCAAACCTCACAACACTATTATGAGGTTAAGGATGATGATTATGTCCACCTCAAAAATAATACAATTGAGGCATGCAGACAAGTATTGTTTGTGGTGGAACCAACATCCAATCTGAAGTAGCATGTCTTAATAGGCCATGGTATCAACCACTGGGTTAGAAAGAAATCATATCTAACTGGAATATGAGGTAGAATATAATATTTCATTTTAGAAACATATTTACAATATTCAGGGAAGAATAAACTTTCAATATGGATTTTCCATTTAAGTTATAACTCAGCAAATCAGAACTGGAATCCACAGGATGTAAATATTAGTTGATAACTTATAAATGATAACTTATACTAACTTAAGTTATTTGTTATAAAATGAGAATATTCAGGTTCCTTTTTTTTTAGCATATGAGAAGATATTGGGTTAAGACTTAAATATGATTAAAAAATAAAAAAAAAAGGAATTGTACCAGTTAGGAGTGTATTTCTTTGGGAAAAAAAAGTTTATTTGGTGACCAGTAAGTTATTTAAGATCAATTATAAATATTTCTTTATTAAACAGTACTCTTCATTAGAAGACACATTTTACATTAAATCTAAAAAAGGAGAATATTATATTCTGCTATGATTTATTATGTTTTGAAGAGTATCTTGAAAACAAATACAGCACAGCTTGTTTTATGGTTGACTTCCAAACAAAAGAAAATCACTAAACTGTTCATGATTTCATTTTTATTTTGATTCTTAATTATAATATATTTTACAGATAAGTAAGCTGTGGACTGTGGAGAGTAAGGAGTTTATCCACTGTTACATTCATTAAATGTATTTCTCAAAGCTCAGTCTTTTAACTTCAAGGCAAGAGTTTTCTCTAGGTCATCTTTCCTCCACTAGGAAATTAAACATTAAGGAACAGGCTTCATTTAGAATAAAATTTGTGTAGCTCTCATATAGCTATAGTGCCTGTGGCAGTAGTAAGTTGCCCAAAGCTAAAATCAAGAACTGTCCAAATTTAGTGAGATGAGCCTGTGACAGTAGCAAAGGTCACCTAAATATATTTATGCTCTGTAATAATTTCAAACCTTAAATTTATTTTACAAATTCTTGGGAAATTTTGTGCAAGATAATTTCTTCTCTGTCCCTAGAAAATATTTTGTCATCATTCTTCCATTAGATACAGTCTCTCTCCTTCTCCCACTCCCTCTACTCTCATTCATGCACAAATACTCTGTCTCCTTATAGATCTGGTTTACTTAGTGTGCATTGGAATTACCTAAAAGGCTTTTTAAAACACAGATAGTTGGACCCTTCTCAGATATTGATTCAATATATCTGGAATGGAACCCAAGAATATGCTTATTTAACAAATTCCCAGTGAAACAAGTTGCTGCTCCAGGGACCTCACTTTTATAGCCACTGCTGAAGAGCAATTAAAATATTCCACTATTACCAATGAAACCAATGTGGTGCTTGTCAACTGGATTTCCAAGAAAAAATTTGTAACATTTGCTTATTTTTCAAGCCACCCATGTTATGTCAAGGAACATGAAGTTAGGAAGAGATGCGCATGTGAGCTGGCATAAGCCAGCTCCAGAAGCCCTCTGGAAATGACCATTATGTTACAAAATGCTTGACTACATTATGATTGTGTACAACCAACTGTACTACCAACTAGGTGACCACAAAATCTCTTTTTTTTATGTGACTATTTTCAATAAAGTCTTTTTTTTTTAACTTTTCAATAGAGTAAAGTGCATAGTGTTCAATAACCAAAACTTTTTAAAACTTTGTCTTACACATAATTTTCTTTACTCCTCTGTCCTGGATATTGAAGTTTATCAAAATTCTACTTGTTCTTTACCACATCTAATTGCATAATAGGGAGGGAGAAAAGCTTGTGATCCTGAGAGTCTAAGGAGAGAGGAATTTATGGTGGAGTTATGGAATTGCTTTAAAAAAAGACATCCCACATTAAAGATTAAGTAAGATATCTTATTTTATCCCTTACTATGATGTTGGAAAACCAGGAAAGAGGAGAACATCATTACACACACACACACACACACACACACACACACACACACACACACAAACATCCCTACCTTTGACATTAGACATATTTATAAAATCTGTTTCCCTTTCCCTTAAATATAAAGGTAGGACTATAATCAGAGCTTAACAAAGAAACCAATCCAACTGTAGTAATGTGTCACCCATAACGAAGTAAAGCGCCTGCGGTCCTCTACCTCGTCCATATTGCCATGGTGAGTATCACCACTCCAGGGGTTGTAATGCCCTAATGAAGTACATTTAGGAAGAAAAGGCCAGGATTAATATTCTTATTTCATCTGATTTTTACCAACACTGCTACAGAAACCTGGTCTGTGGCACACGCTAACAATAATTCCTGGCACTGGCATTCTTTTTCTGTCAATCAAAGCACACGGGCAGCTTATCAAACTGCTGACCAGAAGGGTCTTAAAATACCACCATAAAAACCATGGGTGGCTATACTCAAGTTTGGAATAGGTTCGTGTGGTTTGGCATTGATTGGTTGCGCCACCCAAGTATTTATTGAATAGCCCAAAATAGGACCCAATGATTGTATGAAACAGATCTCCAATCTTGACTTCCACCTAATTAGTCGGACTGCAGCACTCTGGATTTACTCTGGTGTTGGGAGCCGTTTCTGCTGCTTGACTTGGAGACAGGGTTAGAGTTGCTTTCAGGGCACAAAGGCTTGCAGAGCTGGCAGACTTTGAGGTCAGTAGTTGCTTAAGAAGGAAGTCTGGCTTGATGAGTAAGAACTGAAAGGAAAACAGGAACAAAGATGTTCATGGGGAGCTTGTGTAAAGGTCAGCAATTGTCTACATAATTGTGGCTTTTGTTTGTCATGAAATATTGAGTGTATAAATATGCTGTGCTAAATAAACTCGGGGCGCAATATTTACTGTTGTTCTCTTGACTCTATTCTTTGTCTCTCTC
>PVKZ01000264.1:1005545-1039146 GCA_004027375.1 Macroglossus sobrinus | reverse complement strand
CTTTCTTTCTTTCTTTCTTTCTTTCTTTCTTTCTTTCTTTCTTTCTTTCTTTCTTTCTTTCCTTCCTTCCTTCCTTCCTTCCTTCCTTCCTTCCTTCCTTCCTTCCTTCCTTCCTTCCTTCTTTCTTTCTTTCTTTCTTTCTTTCTTTCTTTCTTTCTTTCTTTCTTTCTTTCTTTCTTTCTTTCTTTCTTTCTTTCTTTCCTTCTTTCCTTTCTTTCTTTCTTTCCTTCTTTCCTTTCTTTCTTTCTTTCATATCACTTTAAACCTTAGGAGCGGTGATTAACTCATCCTAAAGTGATTTCATTCTCTTGGAGAGTTCACACTTCAGTTGATCGTTACTGAATTCACAGTGACAAGAGCCCTCCACATTTCCAGGCCCCCTTGCCAATCTTTCTACAGCTTGGACTATCAGGACATTTTATCCAATATCTGTCTTCCTTAGATTTTCTGGTGTTATTGCCCATTTTTACTTTATGGCTACATAGAACAATTTAATGCTCCTTTCGGCTGTCATGTACCCTATACCCCATTCCCAGCATCCAAACTGAATGTCACCAAGAACTTTCTTATACAATAAACCAATCTTACATTCCCTGCCTCAGTTATACTACCTGTATCAGTACTTATTGCTATATAACAAAACACCCTAAAACTCAATGTTTAAAAAATCAATAAGCATATATTGTAGTTTACAGGGCTTTTGTTTAGGATATTTTTTCTATCTCAGTGGAGTTCACTGATGCATTCCTGATCAGCTGTAGATGGAGCAGGCAGCTTTCCTGATCCCTAATGGAGTGCTAATAGATTTTAGGGGTTAGTTGTCTATAGGCTGGTCTAGGATGGTCTAGGTTCTTCTCTGCATGATCTCTTATTATCCAGAAGCTAGCTCAGGCTTGCTTATGAGATGGAGGGAGTTTTCTGAAAAAGCAAAACATACATGGTCTATAGAAGCCTGGGTTCAAAGGCTCCTGAGTTTGCCACTTTCTATTGGTCAGGGCAAGTAATGAGGCCAGCCCAGATTCCAGGTGTGCAGAAAGAGACTCCACCTGTTACTGGAAGTTGCTTCAAAGTCATACTGCAAAGGACATGGATTCAGGGTTGGGTGGGGCATTGTGGCCAGTTTTATAGTCAATGTAACAGAGAGACTAAAACAACAAACAAGCAAATGCCTTAGGAGTTTGATTTCACTGAATAACATTCTGTTTGCATTTGATTCCAAGTTCTTAATCAAGATCAAGAGTAAATCAAGTGAATTTGGCAAATCATAACTTATATTCTATCTTTTCAACAGTAACTAAGAAGAGACATAGAAAATAGAAAGATATGATGTCTATTTCAAACTCGCACCTGACTTAAACATGTATCGAATCAGGATTGAGAGAATAGAATGACTTTGGCTCCTGTTAAAATGTGTTGAGTAAACACATTCTGTTTACTTCATGGCAGGAGCAAGTTATCAAAACTAAGTTTTTGGAGACAGTAAATTAGTAAATAACAAAGACCTGTTCCAGTATTCAAAAGACTGCCCTGCTGGCATGACCTTAAGTCTTCATTGGATGATGATTTAATACTTAACAGATTTCCTCACCTAGAGTCAGCTCTTATCAGATAGAATTAGCTCTTCTTTAAAACATTCATTAATCCATCCATTGGACAGACATTTACAAGGTATATCTTTTATAGAATAATATTAATAAGCCAATGATACAATAAATTAACATTTGTGACTTATCAAGAGAAGTCATAAACAATCAGACACTAATGTGACTTTTGAGTTGAGAAGAGCCTGCTAGGTCTGTGGTGACAGGATATAACTGGCCTGGCAGGGACTTACCTTATGTTTGCTGGGGATGTGGTTTTGGTGTGACTTTTAGTCTTGTCTGGTGTAGTGTTACCTGGGCTAGAGCATAGAGCTACCATTGATCCTGAAGCCATCTAGCATTTGACTCTAAAACACTTTTAACTCATAGAATAATATCTCAGAGCCTGGTAGAAAGGTTAAAAATTTTTTCATTTGGTTTATGAAATAAGCAGAATGGGAGGTGAGTCTGCTGCTAATTGTTGGAATCAGTTCCTGTGGAGTCTGCCAAAGTGAATGTACAGTCAAGCACTCCATACATTTAAGAACTTTCTAATGGAAATTTTTATTATATATGATTTTGCCCTTACATCCTAAGTTTTGAATAATTCTGCTTAGTTAAAAAAACCAGGGTGAGGAGACCTGCTTACTTTAGAGATTATGTCTAATCTCTCATTATAACCCTAGAAAATTCTCTTAGCCTCTCTGAACTTATTTGTCAATAAGTTAAGTGATGATACTGAATAAATCAATCATGGCTCTTCCTTTTATATTTACAAGACTATATATTTATGCTGTTCATGTGAATCTCAGAGCTGCTCTGCCATTCTAGGAGGGTGGGCATCAGTAGCTTCATTTTACACACCAGAATGCTAAGGTCATATCCCAGGTGAGGTTTATGAGTAGAATCTGATAGGGGGACTTGGAGAGCTGTTAAAAAGTCTACTACTGATTGCATCCAGCTCTTCTGCAGATTTTAACAGCATGTTGCTGTGTAGAGCTAATGGCTCCCAAAGATGCTTTGATCATAGTACGATATTTAGTCAAGTTACCACCACCCCAGGAGGATCAATTCCCATCTGATGGGTCGTCCAGATGCAGGAGCTCTTTAAAATGTGTGTAAGTGAACTAAACAAAACTGTTTAGCCTGGTCATTAGTATAGTTACCAATACAAAGAAAGGAAGACCCATAAAACAGTCTATGAAACCTTGACCTCCATGGGTCTTGGTTTCCTTATCTGTAAAATGAGATGGTCAGACTAAATGACACCCAAGATCTCTTCCTGTTCTGAAGTTCTGTGATCTCCTTTTATAATAAGATGAAAATTTAACAGTTATATATAACAGGGAATAGATTTTCTTCTTTTTTTTAAACCTAAATTCAAGTCAAATATTGATAAAGATAAAGAGAGTCATTGCACACTAATTCATTTTTCTTCTCTGTTCAAATATTTTAATTAAATATCTACCTATTAATTGTCTATTCTGTGGAAGATACTAAGATCATCTTACTTTCTCTAAGCACTTCAATACAGAATGTGGACACTCCAGGACCAATAAACTATATTACTCAGGTTTCTTCTAAGGCTTACTAGAGCTAGATTTGGGGTCTCTAAGGAATGAAATATGCTCAATAAAGTCTCCTCTCATGAGGAAGGATGGCTGTGTTCTTTTGAACCATGTAGTGAACATTCTTGGTCCACTCTCTGCCAAATCAGTGCACCGATTCTTCACTGCTGTGAGTGTTGAATGCTTAGCATTCACACTTGTTCCCTATTCTTTTTCTGAAGGGACCTGACCAAAAGTGTCAGCTTTCCGAGAAGTTTATTGCCCCAACCTGGGGCATCCTGCAGCTAATATCTAATTGATGGGGATAACCAAAGGCTAGCTCCTTGTCTACAGGTAAGACAAATTCTGGTATAATACATTCTCCAGAGCTCCCCATGGGATCAGATGGAGGTTAGACTTTAGCTGAGAACACATCCTAACTCCTTCTCTGACCCCTCTGTTTTTCTCCCTCCCTTCCTTCTCAGAAGCCAGCCTCAAGGAATCATATAGGATCAAATTTCCTTTTTAGTCTCTGTTTCCAGTGAACTTGACTCAGGCCCCAGAGCCACATAACTCTTCCTTAGAATTCAGGCATTGCTTCCTGAGACTAGTTTTATGTTTGAATAAATCTTCATAAGTGTTCAAGCCTCTACACGTCCAGGAGACTTCATGGAGTAAAGAGAGGCAGCTACCCACTGTCTCAAGAACATGACGGCCCCTTGGGAATTATTCTAGACTTACACAAAAATTTACCTCTAGATACAATTTGAGAAAACAGGACTTTAATGCTAAGTGGGAACTCTCAAGACTCCAGAGTTGCAGAGCAAACAAAAGCAGAGCTCTTTGTTAAGACAGTAAATCTTCTGTCTGTCCTTTCACTCTGGTCCATCATTAAACAAAATCCTAACTGGAGATGACATCCAGATGGTAGGAGTGGTAGATCGAAGGGCCACAAAGCCAGAATATCTATATGGGGAATGTACTAATGGCTGAAATCCAGCTTGAGAGCTCTTACACTTCTCAAGACAGTCTCTATGGCAGTAGTGGCTGTAGCAGGATGGAAAGCAGAAAGAGCCTTTGAGGGAGACAAGATTTTGTTTTCAAAAGCCGAAGCACCCAGGGAGGGGAATGGATTCACAAGAATAGAGCAGAAGCAAATGCTGAAGACTGGCTTCACTAGAAAGGGTTTTCTCTCAGGCTGGGAAGGAGGAAACAAAGGCAAAGATGTCATCCTATGAGAAATGTAATGGGCAGCCATTGTGAGGAGGTGACAAAGCTGGAGAAAGGGGGAGAAAAAAGAGACACTGGTTTTAGGGGTTGCAAAAGCTTAGATGTTGGGCCCCTGGGAGACATTCTTTGTGGGCCGATGAATGAAGACCAGATGACATTTTCTCCCTTACAGTGCCTAAGGAGGTCTTAAAGCAAGGAGTAGAGAGCCTGCAGCCTGGCTTAAAATATTAGCATGAAGAATTATTATCAGTGTGACCTTGGGGAGGTCAGTTTTGACATCTCTGAACCTGTCTCCTTATATATAGAATGGAGATAATGGTACCTATGTTCTAGGGGGCTAAAGGTGAACTGCTTTACCTACACAAAGTACATTAAATCATCTGTGAACTAAAGGTTTTTATATTGCTTAATATCCCAGAATTCATATTGCCCTGGACTGAGCAGTTTTTCCCAGTTCAGAGAAATGAGGTTTGGAGACAGATTTTAAACAAAATAAAATTAAGTTTTATTATTGAATTAATTTATACATCCAGCAGAAATTTTCTACCAAAGGTGAATTCATTTAAACTGTCTCTAGTTTTACTATGAATTTGTTTTTTATTCTCCAGCTTACTACCTTTTATGATATTTGTATATTTGTCTTGAAAATTATTGAAGAGGGAGAGAAAAGAGAGCAAGTGCTTCAGTCTCTCAATGAAAACTCATGAGTTAATTTATTCTAACATGCTATTTGCTGTCCAGCAAGGAAGCTTTACCACAAGGAAATGGCAAGGGCTCAAGTGGGAAGCAGGAAACTGAAAAGAGGAAATGATTTACAAGCCCCCAGAAAATATGCAGATGGAAGTGGATGAAAAGTGAGAAGGGAGGATACCCCATATAATTCTTTAACCAAAAGTTAAAGCATATAGTTTCGCTAGTACTCACTTATCTCTGCTGTTTCACATTATTAGTGTGATTTTGCTAATTTCTAAAGGGCAAATTTAACCAAACACTTTAGAACCCTCACAACCCTAGTATTAGTCAATAGCTAAATGTAAATTTGAATTCTGCGAAGGATGAAATCAACAGAAACCCTGAGAAACATGCAAGAAAGAAAACTCTAAGGACTTATTAGAGATTTTACAAGCTAAAGCTAGGTTCCTTTTTTTTTTTTTTTCTTTTTTTCTTTTGCACGATCACAAGCTGGTCCAGAACAGAAAGCAGGACCCAAGGTTCACACATATATTTACTTAGTTAGCAAGACATTCCTATTTTTATGGGTCAGAGTTCTTAACTTTCTTGTTAGCAAATGTTAACAAGGTTTAAAATGTATAAAGTGAGCTGTGGCATGTAAAAAATTTTGGCCTATTCTGACTCTTTCTTTTTTTATACCTATGTTCAAGGAAAATGTCCTACTAACAGGCAGAATGTCTGGGCAACTTTATAGATAGTGTTCCCACCTCAGGGCCACAAGGTCACAGATTTGTTCCTGATTCTATTTTAAAAACACTCAGCAATGGTAAGTTTGTGTGTGCTTTTATGAGAGGGAGCTGTTTTATGTGACCAAGATCTTAAAGACATACTCCAAGGAATCTTGCATGTATGCTGAGCTGTGAATGAGAAGGCTGCTATGGTGCTTGCTGTGAAATTGGGGAGCTTCGTTGAATCATAGAGAAAGACTGACTATAATAACGCTCAAACATTATGTCTATGCAAGGCCAAAAAGCACTTTGTTTTCATGGTGGTAATCAAAGCTCTTGAAAGGCATTTCATTCCTGCTGTTTCAGCATCAGTCTGCCAGTAGTCATAAAATGAAACAAGGGAGAGGAAAGAAAGAAAAAGAAAAAAGCAGACCCCATTCAAATCTCACAGACATTTTATAACTATTTTAGACACTGCAGGCCTTTCCCTCTTGGGTCATGCATAAATATGGCTTCTGAGAAGTCACTCAAAATCCCAGTAGGCCCCCTAAGTGTGGAAGTGAAATGAGCCATCAACACCATAATGAGCAAACTCTGGGGGCACTTCTAACAGAAGGGGATCAGGAAATAACCCAGTTGGGTGATTACTGGGATTTTCTAAAGCATGTACACAAAAGAACAAAATGATTCAAATCTAATTCTTGGGTCCAGTTGCTGTGCGATCTTAGAACATGGATGATCCTTTCTGAGTCTCTGTATTGTCCCCTCTAATATGAAAAGAAGAGTGAAAATTTTTTACGAGTCAAAAAATATACTATTCAGGAACTTCGAATGGAATGGTAATTTAAAATGTGGCAACTAATTATCATGTAGTGTAAATAATTCATATAGAAGTATCTCTCTCACCCAAGGCTGCCACATGAAGCCTACGGTGTGCATGGGTCCCCAGAACTGTGTGCCATGATGGCCCTGCTCTCTCTCTACCAAAAATCCCAGGTTCCTCACCCCAGGGGTAATCTCTATTTTCTATAGCTTGTGAAATCTAGGGGTATTTTATGCATATACAAACACATGTACACTGTCTCATGACTTGCTTTTCTTAAATATTCTGGATCATAATTTAGGTGTAGATATGTATATGTATTCACAAAGCTGAGAGGCTGATAACTTTCAATCAACTTCCTCTTCAAGTTGCCACATCAGTCTGATTCCACCCACGAGGGAAAGCAACCACCTAAAGCAATTTCTAGTTCTACAACCCTCCCCCTACAACGTACATGTGAATTATCAGGTTTCCTTCCTCTAAAATCCTGTTTTTCAAACATGCCCATACATAACCACCACAAGTAATTATTAGACCTTTCTGCCAAATAACCACAAAGCTAAATTCTTGTGGTAAATAATGTACTACTCACTGCGGCGTGGTAACAGCAGAACTTCAGCTTTGAGCCTGCTTCCAGCTCTCCAGCATGATTCCAATACTATAGGAGCATATATTAAGGGAGAAGAATTAGCCAGATTTGAAAACTCTCATCCAGTGAGATCATAGGAAAGATAAATGACTGAAACGTGTCAGGAAACAGGAGGATTCACTTTTAGACTTTTATATGGAATGCTCCAGACTAAGTTGCAGAGCTTTTGTGTAATTAAGAAAAGTAGTTAATGGTAATTATTCCTCCAGTTATTTAGAGTTTTACAGTTCATAGAGCATTTTTCTTTTCCTCTAAATTATCTCATTTGATCCATTGAGATGAACAGGTTATGATGATTCCCATTTTATGGATGAGGAAACTGAGGCTCCCAGAGGTCAGGTGACTTGCTCAATGTGTCACAGCTATAACATGTCAGAACTTTTATTAAAATGCATAGTTTTTATTGTACTGCCATAATGATTTTGCCTTATTAAAGGAATTTGAACAACTCAATCATATCACTAAGGCAGATATTCTTAACTAGGAAAGAGAAGGGTATGGGGGAAAGCCATTTTAGAATCATTTTAGGAGTTGTTTGAAAAACAGATGTTTATCTCCATCTTTCTTCCCCCGAAATGAAAATATGTCTCAGAATGAGGGCAGGGAAATAATTTTTAAAAATTTTCTCTGATAATTGTAATTTAGAATTATCAGAAACATCACCTGGTTGAAAAGTACTACATTGGGTTTTTCTCTTCTTAAGTGGAGATACCCACTTCCAAGATCTTGCTTTGTCTGGTAGTCTTTGAAGTTATATATTCACTATATCTATTATATGATGGACAATGAATATTATTCAAGTCTTCCACAAAAGTGAAGAGACTGATGGCATAAATGGGAAAATAGTCAACTTTTATTTGACTGATATGAAAAGGTCATAGGTTTAGACTGTAAATAAGCATGTATGAGATTGTGTGTGCAGTATCCATATCTAAAGCAACTGAACAAAGAGGTGATGTGTGGATTTATTATTCACTAGTTTACTCTTTACTTTTCTAAATGATGACAATATGTATCTTAATAGTCATTTTAAATCCGTGGTAGAAGATGGCTTTCCTTGTATTCCTTCTCTGTGCACTTTGTGGCTCCTCCCATAAAGAGATAGTCTTTGCCCACTCCATAAATCTGGGCTGGCCACTATGACTTTTCTTTATCTGATAGCACATAGGAGGAGTATTATTGTGACAGCACTGAATCTAGACCTTAAGAAGGTCTTGTATTTCCACTCATTCTTTTAGACCCTGCCCTGCCATGTGAACAATTCAGGCTAGTCCATGCAAATGTGAGAGACCACATGGAGGCAAGGAGCCATTCCAGTTAAGGACACTTTAGACCAGCCAGTTCCTAATTCACCTGGCTGGCCATAGAGCCATGAGGGAGTGAGCCCAGATGCAGAGGGTGAGGATATTGACTCTACCTCTTGATACAAAGTCACAGAGTTGGAAATTCACATTGCAAAGGGGCTAAGATAAAGGGAGAATTGCAGTTATTTTGCATAGTCTACCACATTTATTGCATGAGGTTACTATGCATATTAAACAACTAAATACATGTAAAGTATTTATTGCAGGATCTGGCACTGAATGAATGCTCAATAAATATGAACTATTATTACCGTTTCTGAAATTCATGCCATAACGTGTAGATGGCCTAATTAATGCTAGCATGCTCCTTATTCTTAGGAACTGACATTGACAATTCTTATAAACCCATCACTTGATCTAGCAGCACACCAGGGACTCAAGTGAGAAAAAGCAATCAAACCCCATGGGGAGTGTTAATATAGACCTAACTGTCTTTCTTCCCTGAATGGAAACATCCCCATGCCAATCCCCCCTCAAATTATATGTTGCCTTTTCTAGTCAGATTTTGACCAAAAGTTTCAACAGTAAAGATGACTCATACCTTAAAGAACCGAAAGAATGTTTCTTTTATTGCTTCTCCATCCATTGTATTGCTCTCGTGAAATTGCTGAATGACGTCAGGGGATATCAAATCTGTCAAAGTAAGCAATGAATGACATGTCACAGGGTTTCCAACTCATCAGGAAAAACTTCAAATCAACTTGTTTCTCTGGAGACAGCTCACATCCCGGCCTGTCCCTGTTCCCTGGGACTCATAAAGCTCCTATCTCCGGGACACAGGTGAGGCCTTTACATTCTTTGAGAACAACAGTCTGTTCATTTCCTCCACGGCTATAAAGTGACTTTATTGGACTTCAGTATCTAAAGGAAACAGAGCTCTGGGTCAGAGGGCACCTTCAGAGAGTCAGTTGACCGATTTAGAGTCCCAAATCTCAGGTATGTGGGGTTGGGAGATGCTCTTGAGCTCTTTGAAATGTAAGTTAAGTTAAAGTTCGAAGGAAGCTTCTGGGCTTGATAACTGTTATTGGGGTCAAGATACATTTATATGTAGTTTAAAAGTGTTTAGAAGATTTAGCCAAACAGCATCAGCAGTTATACATAATGTTTCTTTATGAACCAGCAACATATATATTACATTGGTCCAGGGGGGAGATTAGTTCAGATACTGAGGAGACCCTCTGCCAATTACAATGGGAGTCGGTTTTGGACAAGCCCAAGGAATGGTTGATTCAACATTCTTCCCCATTGTTACACTAACAACACCAGTTTGAACAGTGAAGTCTCAGTCTGAAGAGAAAAGCATTTATTTATGTGACCAGAGAAGTACATCCTTTGCTCAAAGTATGACAACTACTGGCTTAATTCTAGGTCTGTATTTCCTAAAGTCTGGTCTATGGCACATAAGGCTCTAGTCAGACTGGTAATGAATAGTTCACTGTGGGAATAGATTGAATAAACACTGCATCCTGTGTTTCACCCTTGCGTATTCATCGTATATGTTGGCACATTACAATTTTGAAGAAGTCGTGTAATATAAAAACACATTTGGTACAAACCAAATGGTTCCAGAAGATAGGTAACCAAGGAATCCCCTTTGTTTTCTGTTTCAGTTATGCAACATGAAATACCTTGCGAGATGAAGGAGACAGAGAGATCAGTAGAGTATGAGTAAATAAGATTACTGTGACATACTTTGGAGGAGGCTGTTTTAGGCATTTAATGCAATTCAACATCTTTTGAAAATGATAGGCACAAGTGTTAGATGACTTTCACAGCTGCAGACTTTTAGTTGTAAACTGGTTTATAATTTGGGCCTTCTGTTCGAATTTGAAGAAATCTAAACAATACATCGGAAATGAATCTAAGTAAAAAGAGTCTGAAAAAATTATCAATAAGATTACAGTACATATATTTAGAGTAAAAAATTGCTAAAATAGAAGGTTGGCAAACTATGACATTGGGACCACCAATGGTTCTAGAAATATCTGTGAAGAGTAAGGGATTCTTCCTCATGCTCTCCCTTTTTCTTTACTACGTTAGTCCTATTTGCTTTCTTGCTGGACTCTTCACTATTCTAACTATCTGTTTTTTATTCAGTAACATGGGTATATGCAGTCAATCTGAATGGAAACCAAGCGAGTGTTCAATGCCTTTGACATTTGGTTCCTTACACTTATTCTTCCTGGTAGTTCTTTTTCTTGTGTTTTCGAAATCTTCAAGACAGATGGTGCCTTTCCTAAGCTTTTCAATATTTAAAAGAAAAAAACCTGAATGGAATAACATATTTGTCTGTAATATGGTTGAAGAGATTTCAATCATATTTTTTTTTTTTGCTTTGGGCTGGAATTTTATTACCTCATCTCATTTCGATTATAAGCCTTGATTGGGATTTACATTTTTTCAAGTAAGAAAAATAGAAAAATTAATAGATAAAAGTATTTTTTTAATGTGATTTATATTAATGTTGGTTTGAAGAAGTAAAGAGGTCTTTAGAGATTTAAAGATTAGAAATCAATACTTTTTTTCACCTTCCTTTTTCATCTCCTCTCTCTAGCTTATTTTTCCCCTTTGACTTCCTAGAATATGTGAAGAAAAATATAGTCCTGTTTGTTGCATGCTAGAGACACAGTTGACTTAAGTTTTATTTTATGTGGCTCTGGCATTTATTTTCTGGAATATAAATCAGTCTATGTACCTAGGTACTATTACATAGTGGTATAAACAGTGAGACCAACTCTACAATGAAAACAAATGCCATTTTTAAATAGACAGCATTTCTTTTTTCTTTCTAAAAACATTTAATAGAAATATGTCCTTAAATTCAGAATTGAACTCTGACTGATTTTTCTATCAGCCATCAACATGAATAAGCAAAGAGCCTATTATCGATCACATACACATAATCTGATTTTTTGTTGGGCTAGTTTAATTGAGGCCTTTATTGTTTTATGGAAATTGTCAAGACATATATGAAAAGAACTTTCATTAGTAAAAGAAGAAAGTAGTAGTTGGATGAGTGATTATATTCAGATTTTTTGGATTTTATATGCAACAAGTTGTAAACCCAGAATCAACTCTGCCATGCATTGTGGGTAGTCTAACAAGTTTTATGAGCAATTTCTTTTTAAAGTGTTTTATGTAAATTGTTTCTCTTTTTTTTGTGACTTCATGATCCTTTACTGCTCCACAAGTACTTCCAATGTCAGTGTACTCTGTGAATGCATTTTCTCTTCTTTAAATAATCCATTCTAAATGACTCAGTAAGAAACTTCAATCCAGTGCCATCTCTTTCTCAATAAGAATCTCTCTCATTCCACTGCTGGATCAACTTACTGGGAAGATTAGCTTTATAACTAAGGGCAGGTGTAGGGGTAGAGATGGGCATGTATCTGCTCATTTTATTTGAGTGTTAAAAAGCCTAAGCTGACTGACTCTTGGTTATGGGTGTGTGTGTGTGTGTGTGTGTGTGTGTGTGTGTGTGAGAGAGAGAGAGAGAGAGAGAGAGAGAGAGAGAGAGAGAGAGAGAGAGAAAGAGAGAGAGAATGAGATTTCATTTGCTCCATTTGCTTTTGAACTGAAGCTGTTTGATTATTAAGAAACAAATGTAAAACTAAACTAATCTACTGGTTTAGTGTAGTTCTCTTGAGGCTAAATTTTGGGTTAGATTTGTAATCCGCAGTATGTCATACGCCATAAATTCAGGGTTCCCCAAACTTGCTGATCATCACAAAACACGTGATTTGCCAGAAGAACTTTTCAAGAAAGTTAGGGTGGAAATGAAGGATAGCTTTTAAAAATACAGAAAATCCCTGAGAATAATTTAAAATAATTGATTGTCCACTGCAATAAGTGATAATTACTTCAGCTGCTGAAATGGTTTAGCAAATATTTACCAAAAGCTGCTGTGTGACAAACTCAATTCTAGACAGCAGTGAAATAAAACTCTAGCCTTCTAGAAGTTGATATCTCATTGGAGGAGGTGGAAATATAAAATATAGGTAGATAGCTGATAAATAACATAATAATAACAAACAGATAACAAATAATAGATAATAATAATAACATATACTATGTTGTTTTTATTGTAATTCATCTTTTTTCCTTCATCTTCAGGTTTTCGACATTTATCAGTGTGGACCTACATTGCTATAGTTTATTTATGTTAACTGATATATACTATTCTATGGAATAACTACATTGCAATTCATTTTACTGCTTCCACATTGATGGCCCTTTAGAGTGTTTTGATTTTTCACTGTCATAAGCAATGTTTCAACACGCTTCCTTGGGCCTGTCTCTTTGTGTACATGTGGAAGTTTATTTCCTGGGTATATATTTAGCAGTAGAATTACTAAGTTATAGGGAAGGGGAATTTTTTAAATGCAGACTTCCAAATCTCATCTTGGTGTCCTGAATCACAATATCTGAAGTCAGGGTTTGAACATCTATATTTAAACAAAATCTTTTTGGGAGATGCAATCAATCTTTGAGGGGACCAATGTTTTGGAACTCATTGCTCTAGCCCACATGAATTTATCCCACACATGGTTTAATAAAGGAATGAGAGATGAATAGGCACTTCTTGGCAATGAGAATAAATTTGGCCCCAGGAGTGGATATGGTTGGTATCCTCCCAGATACCCTTTACTGGCTTGCACACCCATCTGCCAACTGCTGTGAGTATTAGCTGCTGAAAGCTCACAGCTGCCCCATCTTTAGAGAACTGCCCTCAGCAGAAATATTCAGACTGAAATTTATGACCTTTTTTGCTCCTTCCAGTCAGCTTAGCTAATGATTGATTGACTGTCACTGTGGTATAAAGAGCTGGTCCTCCTAACCCAAGGAGAGACAACCCTGTTGTTTAATTCATGCTGCAGAGCTCCCAGGGGGATCAGACTGAGGCTAGACCCAATTTAGTCCTCTCCCCTGCCTCCTATTTCCTTCATTCCCCTTCCCTAAAGGTCCTGCCTCAATACATAATGTGTACCTGATGCCCTGTTTTAAGCCATACTTCTAGGAAACTTAACCAAGACATTTCTTTGCTCATTCTTTTTTTGCTATTTTATCTTTTTCTCTGCTTTGCTTTTGTTTGCCCTCTTTTCTTGCTGCTCGTTAGCTTGTAATTACCAGTTCTATTTCACCTGTAAAGAAAACACAGAAAATGAAGCAATGATATCCATTTTTACTTATCTTTAAAGAGTACGCTGAGTTCATTCTGAGGCAAGGACCCGTAGGCACATTACCCTTGCATCATACTCACCCATCTGACAGCCTGGCGGGCTGATGAAACTCTGAAGTCTTGGATTAATTAACAGTAACATCTGGTGCCCTTTCATAGCTCCTTGAAGCTTTCTCTGAGCCCACTACATGACAAGTTTGTCCTGCATTCTTAGAACAAACATGGCAAAGATCATGTGGTCAGTGACTGTTTCCTACTAAGCAAATGCACTGCCCACCAGAAATGAGGCAATGCTACTGCCCCTCATGTGCTCAGCAGGCATTTTTTTCCCAGCCTCACTTGGCTTGGAGCCCTGTGCCAAAGTGCTCTCCCCACCCCCACTCTCTGTGCAATAGCCTCATGCTACATCTTAAAGTCAGTGAGTTTGCTGTCACGGAATATTTATAAACACATGGGCAACTTACTTTTAAATACTAATACTAATACTAATACTAATACTAATACTAATAAATACTAATACTAATACTAATAAAAAGACACGTAGGCCTTGGAGCTCTAAATCGAGCATTCATTTAAGCTTTGAAGTCAGAGCTAGGAAATAAATCCTGAGATCCTTCCAAACCAGCCCTATTTCAAAGGGAGTGGCAGTACTTGAAAGATGAGCCTCTTCCTCTCTGGTAGGCTATGCTGGGGTAGGCTATCTTTCCCCCAAACAACAAAAGCTTATAACTTACAAGGATGTGGACTAGTGGAGAGAGAAACTGGGAAACTATGGGTTCAGTTATGCCCTTGAAAGCTTTTATCCAATATGAAAAGTGATTCCTGCTCCTGAAGCTGTTAAAGAATTATCTGGCCTACCTAGCAACTCAGATATAATCCTCCCATGGCTGCATCCTCACAGTTGTACCCTGGGCAGCCACCCCAAATTGACAGGCACAGATTGTGCTTTCACAGGTAGAAAAGGATTACTTCAATCCTATTGCCTTTGTTCATATCTTTACTCAAAATTTTCCATTGTACAGGGTTTGACAGATAATTAGTTGCAATCCTGCTTCCAAGCTCCTGCCTGTTAGCGGGGAGGATTTATCTCAAGCCTCCGATATCTTTTGCAGTATAATAAACTCCTGGGGCCCCATGCAGGACAAAAGCAAATGGTTCATCTTGCACACCAGCATCCAGTTTGTGCTTCCAAGTGCAGATCTTTAGAATCTATGGTCTTCTGGAATCTGGATTCTTAACTGCTAAGTGACTTAAATAAAAAAGGTGAGAGCTGAATTTTAGCTCCCTGAATTTAATATTTGCTTTTATGATCCTTCAGTATTTTCTGAAATTCTAAATAACTGGACTTCTAATTACAAGTCTTCTGGATCAAACTTGCTTTACAGCCACAAAACTCTCAGTATCATATGTTTGGAATTTATCTTTTTTTGCTGTCTTAGATTTGGAAAGGAAACATATTCACATCTCTAGAGAAGATCTGGTGTCAAATTCCAGTTTTACTAAAGCATGACATTCTTGGGTCAAATAGCCATGAGTTTCCTATTAACTCAACTAAGTCCTCACTCTTCCCACATGGTGTTCCTCCAGGCCCTGGTGTATTGTTTTTCCCCCCACTCACCACCAATGCTCCCTTTCAGGCAAGCAACAGAAATCAGTCATTTCCAACTTATAGAGAATTTAAGTCATTGCCTTATGTTACCCAGGGGCAATAGTTTTTAAAGTCCAGTGCTTACTGTGGAATGATGGGCATTGTTGGAGATTTTTATGAGGCATCAAGAAAGAGGTATAGGATACGTATGAGAGTGGGGTGTTGTAAGGAGCCTTTTTGAGCCTCTGATGTGAAATAGACTTGTCTGGATATAAATCAGACAGCTTATGAAAATAGAAATAAATGTGAAATCTCTTGAACAGGTAGGAATTAGAAGCGCCAACTCACTCTTGTCTCATTATTACTCATTTAGGTCTCTTCTAAACATTTATGATGAGGTATCATTACCTCACATTATGGGAAACTATCATTTTTTAAATAATAACAGTAATATAATCACACAACAAGATAGCTTCTTGGCTTTTCAAGCATTTTTAATATTAATATTCATGCCAACCCTCTGAGATACATAGACACATAAATTTAAGATTATCACTTTTTATATCACAACATTGATGTTCTGAAATCAGGGTAACATACTGCCAGAACACAGCTGACACAAAAACTTCAGTTCTCCAGATTCATAGATCAGTACTCTGTTATATCCAGCTGACTCCATTCAAGCTAATCATTTAAAATCAAATTTTATTTGAGAGAGATATATAAAACACTCTCCTTCCCCAAAAAAACCTGTAATATGCCAGAAGCTTTGATAGTAAAAAAGCAAAACAAAGCAAAACTGAATGTGATCTGCCTATGACTTGACTTTTTTCTTTTTCTAATACATTTGCTGAGGCCACTGTGCCTAGTATGGTCACATTGACTTATTTTCAATCATACACTCCTTCTCACTGCCACTTGTTAAAATTACAAATGAGGACAGAATGGGCAAGAAAAAATGATATGATTTCTTATAGTCCATAATGAGAATTCTGGGGAGAGAATGGAAGGTTTAAACAAATTATTCTAATTGTACAGAGGTAAATTCGTCAAATATAATTTTATTTGTCTGAGTTTCTAATTTTTTCTAAAGATTATCTCTGTCTTAAGTTAAATGTTGACAAATCCATATATGAGGAAAACTGAATTACTCATTAGTGCCTATGGGGTGGACTTTAATTTTTCCCTGCAAGGTCAAGTTTGGCTTCTTCAGAATCATAATTATTATTAATGTCAGATCTGGTAGTTTGCAATGTCAGATACGCTGCTCTTGTAGAGTTTAATTCTGTTATATCTTTAATGTGGTCTGTACTTTTGGCCAGAGTCAGTTGAAGAAAATGGAAAACATGATTTTTTTATTTAAACAACATGGAATGTAGAATATAAAAAATCTAACTTAACATTAGCCCAGATTATGTAAATTAAATGAATAACCAAAGCAATCCTGCCTTCCCCCTGTAATTCTTCATCATTAAACCCACATCTTCAGTAAAGTGAGTTTGTTTTTCCTTGCTTCTCTGAGTACAAACCCTCAGCATTCTTATTGTCACACATGAACTTTTCTCTTAAAAGCATTTACTGCCTTGTATCAGTCACAATCAGAATAGGTGAGTGTAAATGCTCATTGGGCACTGTAATACAAACTCGTATATCCTGTAGACTATGTCAGTGGTTTAGATAATTAGAGCCCCACTTGTCATCCTGATAAAATACTCAAATATTTCTTTAGATAGTTTTAGAGCCCTGATTCTGTTGTTTTCTGCCCATGCTCTAAATTTGTGGAGAATGCCTCATCTGGGTCCCTGTGGCTTTGCTTTCTCAAGAAATCATTATATCATTTTCCTTTAGTTTTGTATGATTTTTACAAAGAAAGTATTTCTCTTTTTTTTAAATGCTGATAAATGTTGAAATAGGTATAATTTTTTATGTAGTTGCCATTTTAGAAACTAGAAACAAACTAAAGGAATGAAGCAAATATTTTAGCTATTAATTAGGCACTGGCTCCAAAGAAGCAAGCTGGGCAGCTAACACAGCATGACACACCCCAGGGTAAAGTTTCGAAAATGTGATTATTTGACTAAAGAAGCAGTAGAATAAACGTTTGCCAAAAAGGAACTTCAGAAGCTCTGCTTGAACATGAGTTTGAGGAAGTGAAAATACTTTAGATGGGATTTCTGTTATTATAGCTGACAATAGGCTGGCTAGCTCCCTGCTGGCAGATGGTGCCAGGGTGTTCTGATTGAAGAAATAGACTGGGACAGCTGTTAACCATTCATGAGGCTCTACTGTTGCTGAAAAAAAGATGGCAAATAGAAGAGCATGAAGTAAGAGTTCCTTTTAGAGCAGAAGACTTAGTCACTCAGTAAAATCAGATGATCAAACTGCTGACTTTGATAGAGATTTAGTTATCTATTGCCATATAACAAATTACACTCAAGTTAGCAACTTAAAACAATGTTTATTATCTCAATTTCCATGGGTCAAAAAACCTAGGTACAGCTTAGCTGGGTGCTTCTAGCTCAGAGTCTCTCACTGCAATGAAAGTGTTCTCTGGAGCTACCATCAGCTCCAGACTCAACTTGTGGAGGGTCTGCTTCTAAGATCACTCGTGTGGCTATTGGCAGGCCTGCAGTCTTTGCTAGCTGTTGCTGGAGTTTCCAGCTCATTGACAAGTTGGCCTCTCCTTAGGGCCACTCATAAAGTGAGAACTGGTTTTCTCCTAACAAGGTCTTTAAGACAGAGAGAGGGAGAGTGAGAGGCAGAGGGGTAGGGAGAAGTGGGGAAAGAGAAGGGGAAGGAGAAGGAAGAGATATGAGAGGCAGAAGCCACTGCTCCTTTGTAACCTAACCTTGGAACTGACATCCTACCAATTCTCCTGTATTCTTTCCATTAGAAGTGAGTCAAGAAATCCAACCCACACTCAAGAGGAGGGGAACACACAAGAGATAGATAACAGGAGGTAAGGACCACTGATGTCTGTCTTAGAGACTATCACAGATAGTAACCATATTTTTCATTTAAATGAATGCCAAAATTATTTTCCTCCCTTCAGTACTGCAAAGGTTATTGACATGAGGTGAAAAAGAAACTTTGGTTGATGAAAAAGAGATCATAGCCTTAATTCAATATATCTTCATGGTTAGTGATAACAAGCTGGCTAGTATAGAGGCAATGGGAAGATGTTATCAGTTAGAGAGTTGTGTGAGCTGGAATCCTTAACTCTAGCTCAGGCTGATGGGAGACTGGGTACAAATCTCTCAGTTTATTTATCTGTAGAATGGGTTTCACTGTGAGAAATTTCCTTGGTGTAATCTTTGGCTAAATAAGAAGTGTCAGGATAGAGTTGCCTCTAGAAAGAACTTATATCGCTTATATCACAGCTTTGCTACATGTTCTTTTTATTATAGTGACAAAATTTACTATATATGTGGGTCTTTATATTGACTCCTGATAAAATATTAAGTTTTGTGAGTCATTTTATAATCTTGATTAATTGAGACTCATTATGGAAAAATGGCAAGAGCTTAGATCAAAAGGTGTATTTTTTAAAAAAAATATATTAGTTTCCTTACATTTTACTAGATGATTAACTGAAAAGGGGGTTCTGCCCATGTAGAATTTGTATCAAAGGGCATGATAGAATATTAGAGTTGATAGGACCTTTGTAATCAGTTTCCTGAATTCCTTCATGTATGGATAAGGAGACAGGCCAGAGCTGCGAGTAAACTAGAACTATTAATTCGAGCTTAACCTACTATAGACTGCTGCCCCCACCAGTGTTACAGAAATTAGGAAGGCAAAGGGAGAAAAAAGACCTTACTTTTTTGTTTTAATATGAAAAAGGAATCAGTAGAGATTGAAAAATCTTTTTCAAATAATACTTCTAAGCTAACTCCTATAAGGTTTATATTTGTATTTGCAGGAACTAGTCTAATACACAAGAGGTGTTCAGTAAACGGGTGCTGATCTTAATGGTATTGAACCACAGGCAAATTGCACACAGTAGGTGCTGGTTGGATACGTGCTAATCCTAATGGCTTCCAGACACTGGTGGATTGCATATTCAGTTATTGTCATCTGGGCTTGGAAACCCATTATAGAGCCTAGATTGACTTCTGTAATCACCATTGTGTGATCTGGTTGGTGGGATGATGGTATTGGGATAATTAGGTTGTAGATGTTGGAGGCAACATTCAAGGACAACATGGACAAATGTAACTAGAAACAAAGAGGCCTGAGTTCTGGACCCAGTTTTACATCAGAGGTCCAGTTTAGAAATAAAAACAAAACAAAACAAAACAAAACAAAACAAAAAACCTCAGGTTTCAGTTCTATACATTCTATAAGTAGTGGTTTAATTCTGGGCAAATTACTAACTTCGGGTAATTTTTGTAAAATTAGAGAATTAAATTACATCAGTGATTCACAATCAGTATTGATAGCATATCATTTTGAAGGGAGGGCATATATCAGAATTTCTGAGATATAGTACAAAAAACTTATAGATAGAAAGAAAAAAAATCCTGAATTTTAGTGGTCAGAAGAACCAACGTTTTTTAACAGAGATAGGGCATCCCAGGATATTTTTCAGGTAGAAAAAATGAATGGCATGCATATTTAGTGAAAGGGGCTCAACTAGAAATACATTGGGAAACAGGCTAGATGATTTCCATTTTTTTTTCCTAAAGTTTGGAAAGTCAGTGAGTAGAGAGGGACAAGGTCATTCAAGGAAACAATATTAGGACAGAGAAAGTACTGAGAAAGAAAAGAGCTGGCCTCCAGGTAAGAGTGACCTGAAATGGTGTCAAGATTGAACACTGGCAAGCAGAAACAAAGTCTTCAAACAAAGAACACTAGGCTGGAGCCTTCCATCTACCTGAGTTAGAAGAAAATCAAGATCTCAATTCCAACTACTTTCTGTAGCAGGTCTACTCTCGTCCACTGTTGTATTTCCAGGACTAGATGTCATTTATGAAGTTCCAAAGTTTATAGCCCAGAGGAGCTTAATCTTAGGAAAATGGTCCAAGAATATATTGGTCTCCAATGTAAAGCCAAATTGAATTGTTACTGGCTTCAATTTGAATGGTAAAAAATATCACTGCAGTTATTAAATCTGTTATTTCAATTAATTACATCAGCACAGCCATGCCTTTTGAAGGGGAAACAAATTGAACATTTATAAACATTTCAAAATGACTTCCATTTTATTTGGATTGGTATTACCCTATAATAGACCCAGTGACATTTTACAAAAAACTAAAATAAATAATTTTACTTATGTATTGAATTATTTATAGTTCATCTATTCTGAAGTGAAATCTAAATTCTGGGGAGATCCCTAAAACACACTGTAATTTTGGCTTAAAAATAGAAAGAGATGTCAGTTAATTGTCCTTCCATAAAAATACATGTAGATATTCTTCTCCTACCAGAGGGTGAGTTTGAAGCAATTTCTTCTTCTACCCATAGCCGACCTAAAAGAAGGAAGGTGATAAAAAGCCTGATAAAAGAATAAAATGTTTATAATGGGAAGGGAAGGAGCAGAGTAAAGAAGAGAAAACTGGCCTTGAAGTGAAAGTAAGCAGGCATGGTTGCTAAGATGATTCTAAAATCCGTGACTAAGTCACCACTTAGTGGTGTTGGCCATATCGCTAAGGCCATCTGGTTATTAATTAGATTGCTTCCTATAACTTTCTGCAGGTTTACAATATTTTTAGAAACTAAAGCAAATAATGCTTTAATTTTAGTGTAATGTGTGTTCATCATTGAAAAATTGTAAAATACAAGAAAAGTACAATGAGAAAATAAAATAGAAATACCACTAATACAATCATTCAAAAAACTCGTGTACAAATTGGGATATAGTTTTCTACCTTCTAGTCTTTTTGCTCTGTGTGTACTCGAGGGTGCATGTGTGGCACTTTCTAGAAGCAAGATTAAAAGAAAACAGTTTTGTAGTATAACTCATTAAATTAAATATACATCATGAGCGATTTCATGTCTTTTTACATTATTAACCCATTTCCCATTTGCCCTGAGATTATGTGCTAGTGGCGCTTGTGGTTGCAGCATTTACCCTGAGATAACTCACAGTCCTAACCTTACTCCCAAAGTTTGCCACAGAATGTCTCACTTTTATTATTATTTTCACATTGCTCTAGTATATCAATAGTCTTTGTAAACAAATGATCTCATCCTATTTATAGCATTTTGTTTTTAATACTGTTATTTCCACTTACAAAATATAGTCATTCTCAGTCACTGAAAATGTCAAATCCTAGAAAACGTAGCATTGCTATGTGTGATGTTAACATAGTTCTCAAATGGTTGTTAGCTGAAAATTTATATGATGAATCTGATTTATGTATACATTTATGTTAATTTATGTTAAATTGGGATTAGAGACAAGTTTTGTTTAGAATCAACTCCAATAACAGTTTTTATATTTTATTTTCACATTGACAACCAATCAGATTTTCTTCAGTCTCAAAGAGTGTGTTTATGTAAAATTAAATTAACACTGGCAGAAAGCTGCACTTTTTTTTCTAAATGGGAAATAGATTTTAAAAACTTGATTTAAATTTGTATTAAATATGAATTTACAAGCTTATATTTATGAGTTTATAAATATGCATTTATTGTAATATATGTGTTGTATATGTATGAATGGTTGCATATATATATATATATATATATATATATATATATATATATATATGTATATATTCTCCTCAGGTTGTTTTTAATTCTCCACAAAATTAATAACATTCCAGTGACTGTCTTTGCAATTAAATTTCTGTGGTTTTCTGTGGTTGGTCCAATAGGGAAAGGGAGAAATGGAGAGAAGATGTGTGGAGATGTGAGTGTACATATCTAATGTATGTACTTTAAGTGTTTTACAATCTTTAAATTAACAGAGAAATTGTATCTTGATGGTTTCAGGGAACAATTGGGCTGATTACTACAGGAGCATTTAGTGATAGGAACAATTTGATTTGATTCAGGTAGTAGAATTAGGAGGACTTTTCCTGAATAGAACCATAGTTCTGGGATGGCATATATCCTCTGGAGAAAAAAAAAAAAGACACTATGGAAAGGGAGAAAAGATCCAGAAACCTTTTGTGAGAGCCCTGTAACACTGAAGACCTTAACAACTAGCTTTTAGTAAAGGAATTAGAAAATAATTTGTAAGAATTAGGAACTCCCCAGGCAGGTTAGAGTCAGAGAAAACTCCAAATATAATTACTACATTCCTACTTGTACCAAGTAACAAGGTGTGATCATCTCTCTGGCTTCATCTGTTTAACTCCTTGCCCAGACTTAATGGTCTGATTAAGTTATCAACTTATGATTATCCCCTTCCCCACTCCCAGGCCATGCCTTTTTCATGTTGTCTGGCCTGCCCTTTTTCCTTTGTTTTTCCTAAATCAATTTTATATAACCTTAAGAATTGATTCAAGCTCCATTTTAAAAGGAATCCATGCCTCACCTTCCTTACTAAAGTAAGTTACATTCTTCTGGTCTCTTACCACACCTTGTATCTGTTTCTGTTAATTTACCTACCACGTGATAATGAAATTGGGTCTTTACATATCTTTCTCTTTAAATTGACCTTCTTGAGAGATTTAGCCTGATTCATTTTTGTAATTATAAATGTCTAGGATAATATTTAGAATATTATAAAGACTCTTTTGTTTAGTGAAAAGACTGCTTTCATAATAAAGTTGGATATATGAAGAATAAATAAGAAAAGAATTGTGTGATAACTGAGACAATTTCAATTATTCAAACAAATCAACTACAATACATGAAGGAAGACTACCAGATTAAGTATATTTGATCGTTTTTTGCTTTTTTTTTTTTTGTCTCATAGAATAAGTTGGCTTGGCTGGGTTAGTTAGGTTGTCCCTTCATTAATTAAATGTCAGGAATCATGTGTAGCTTACAGAGCTAACCCAGGACCCTGGAGAGTTCAATTTGTTACTAAAATGAGGCTTAATGCAATGACTGAAGCACAAGGCCAGTATGGAAACATCGCCTCTACAAAAAGCAAATTTTCAATCCTCTGAGACAGAACTTAAGATGTTCTATTCTATTTCTCCCTGTACCATTGAATATTTTTAACTTTTAGTAAAAGTTAAGTTGTCCGTCAATTACTTTCTCATTTAAAAAATGAGTTGATATATACCATAATGAATGAAGGAACAAAAGAGAGGTAAGTAGATATCCAGAGAGATAATTTTAATGGACAGATTCCCACTGGTATTTTTCACGAATGACATTCCAAACAGAATTTGAGGGTCAATAGTCAATCTTGTGAAAATTGTTATGAGAATTGCTACAAAATAGTTATTAGTTTAATAAAATAATAAAATGGTTATTTTCAATAGATGTTCTTTTTTCATGTAAATTAATTATTTTGCAGAGATGAAGAAAATATCCTTGGTCATGATAACAGTTCAACTATGCTAGATGTGAAATGTCCAGGGACACTTTACTTTTTAATTTAAACCATTAGATAATTCAGTTTAGAAAGCTGGGGCCCTCAGTTACTTATGGGTCTGCCTTCTACACATTATGTTTTAATTACTATTATTAAGATCTTAGCTATTGTGGATTTGTGAATATTTTAAATTATATAAACAGAAGAGATATATGAAAAGAAATAGAAATCTCTAGAAAAGTCTGAATGTGCAACAATTATTACTCTTTCACTAACAGACTTTACCAATAAAAATAAAGTACTTAAATGTAAGAACATGATCTAAATACCCTATCATCATAAATTGTTTCCTGTAGTCTCAGGCCTACAGATTACTGAAGATCCTGCTAAGAAATTAAAGCCACATGACATGCTGAAATAAAAGCATGCAGATGCTCAGGATGTTTTCACCAAAGTATGCAAAATATTACTAAAGTGAACCAATTTTTATTTGAACTATTTATATGAGATATTCTTTGTATTAATTTTTGCCTCAGTAGAGAAAAGTTTTTTTTTATTTGTTGTACTGTGCTTTTTTAATGCTCCCAGACAAGACCTAACTTGTTAAATATTGGAAAAGAAAATCTCCCCATTTGTTTTGTGGAACTTTTTGATAGTTATCACATCAAACTCCCAAGACAGAGGTGTTGGATCCTACTGTCATTTTTTTTTTTTTAGCCCATCACCCCAGGTCCCCCCAAACACTGCCAACTTTGCTCTGTTGGTCTAAAAGCTTGAGCCTTTACCTTCTACCTTAAGATTGTAATATCCTTTCTTCTTCATTGTCTACTTTTTGTAGATTTTGTGGAGTCACTGATCTTGTGTGGCAATGTGGAACTTCAGAAAAGTGCTTCCTGGGTTTTTGTTGTAGCATTTCTGTGAATGTGAAAGCCTGGTTTTCCTGCAACTCTCCACTTGGAGTCTCATGTTCACTATGCTCTCAAGTGCAATATAGTGTTCAGAAAGTTTGAAAAGACCATTTTCATATCTCAAATTTTTGGCCATTTTCAACAAAGCTCTTTTGTATAATAAGACAAAACATGACATGACATATAACCCTTGATTATCTCAAAGAATGGACCCAGGTTTTCTCAATAGGTTACTTCTGTAAAATAGAAAATATTATACTCAAGATTACAAATAATCTCTATGAATAGAGTAAATTTCAGTCAGTTGGTGGTAAGAATACTCTCAGGTTAATGAAGAACTCAAAATGAAGTCATGTGTTTGGATCTTTTTGGCTCTCATCCTAGAAAAAAATATATTGGTAAATTCCTGACATTGGTTTTGGCTATCTTTTGGATTTGACACCAAAGGCAAAGGCAACAAAAGCAAAAATAATCAAGTTGAACTACAACAAACTGAAAATCTTCTGCTCAGCAAAAGCAACCATGAACAAAATAAAAAGACAACCTATGGAATGGGAAAAATTATGTGTAAACCATATATCTATATATGATAAGGGGGTAATCTGATAAAATATACAAGGAACTCATACAACTCAATAGCAAACAACAACAACAACAAAAACATAAAGTAAAAAACAACCTGGTTAACTATTGGACAGATGAAGAGACTAAATAGACATTTTTCCAAGGAAGATATGCAAATGACCAACAGGTACATAAAAAGTGCTAAACACCACTAATCATCAGAGAAATGCATAGCAAAACCACAGTGAAATATCATCTCATACCTGTTAGAATGGCTATAAGAAATAATGAGTGTTGGCAAGGATGTGGAGAAATTGGAACCTTGTGCATTGTTGGTGGGAATGTAAATTGATACAGCCACTTTGGAAAGTAGTATGGAGGTTTCTCAAATAATTAAAAATAGAAGGAATATATGATCCAGTAATTCCACTTCTAGGTATTCATTATTTATTTTGCTTATAACTTTATAACTTGGAGGACATGAAGAGAATGAGAGAAAGAGGTGAAGTGTGTTTTCCATTATGAGCATGGCAGAAGAGGAAGAATATTTTTCTGTCTGCTCCTTTGAACAGACTAAGGGGACACTCAATGATTTCTTGGACCAAAGAAACTTTGTGTTCCATGATACTCATTGACAGTTGTCCTCTCTTCCAAGTAATTCAGCCAGATCCTCATCTCTTTCTGTCTCCACCTACTGCCTGCCATACAGACATTGCACTATAATTCACATTTCCCAAGTGCTTTGCAGTAATTTAATGGACTAATTCCCATTTTACTACAGGAAGGTAGGATATTTTTAGGTGAACCATTTTACAGAATGAAAAAAAGAGGCAACAAAGATGATAGGAACTTTTGAGTCACGATGTAAGTCTGCACTAAAACAGAAAATTCTCCTTGGAGCTTTTAATGAGGATTAATATAGAACTTTAATGTCAAATGTTATAGTACAGTGATTTAAAAATAAAAATTATAATCATAGTCATTACATATCACTCTTTGCAATTAATCTTTTGTTTCTTTCCATATTCCCCAACGATATTTTAACCATTAAACTCTATTTAGCTATGGTGGTTTACTAGCTTTGTTATTTGTGGCTAGATCATTAAACAATAATGTGTGATAAATTTTTTCTTTTGTTACCTGACAGAGTACATTAGGGTGGAATCCCAATGCTACTGAAATGCTAAAACAAACACAAACAAACAAACAAACAAAACCCTCTTAAATCTCAGCATTTTCTATGTTAATAACAAGTTCAAGATATCACATTTAGGCCAATTGTGATCCCAAACTGGAAAGATTTTGGAGCTCACTTTATTCATTTAAAAAGAACCAAGACCAAACATTTTGAAAGTGGTGCTAGGTTGTTCTTTGGAGACTATGCCTGTTTCAAAAATAGGGAAGACTGAAGCTCTGTACTAAGTTCAATGTTGATTTAACCTTGTTTATTACTAAATTATGAGTAACTAAGGGATCCATGAAGCAAGGATGTAGGAAGGTAGGCAGAGCACCCAGGCTTTAACTGCAGCTCATAGAAACACTCCCAAAATTTGACTGTCTTGGCAGCATTTGCAGGATGAGATATTGACTAGGTCTAAAAGGTCTAGAATATGAACTTGCTGCCACTTAAATACTACAATAAATATGAACTTTACTTTGAAAAAGACCTGAAGTTTCCATGTAGATGCAGATGTTGGAAAGGTTGCACTTTATGAGCAGTTTTGATGGGTGGAAGGAGAGTTATTGAAATCAGAAAGTTGTAACACTCGATGTGGATGGTTATGTGGTGCTTAACGCATATGAAACTGAGATAGTTGGTAGATATTTGAAGTCTATGCTTCTGTGCATTTTGTGTATTTTTGCACAGTTTCATTAAGTTGGGTGCAATTTTCTGTGTCCACTTTTTAAGAATGAAATCCTGCATATACAAATATATTATGCTTGAATTCTAATGTAATATATCCATTACTTTGACACAAGTTCATGTTTTCAAAAGAAGCCTAGAGCAGAACTGACTATATCTATTAGTGGCAATTCATGGACAGGCCAAGTCATGGACCACTATAGTTATTCCAAGTCACCCAGTAGGCTATTCGCAAAGCAGGGGCTATAACTTAGCTCTCTAGACAAATAGTCGAGTTGTCTTACCAGATAACTAAAATATTATATCTGTTTATAATTTAAGAAATAAAGTACAGAACATAAGCATGCTTTGTAAGGTATAAAGTTCTCAGTGTAATATAAAATTAGAAATGCCATGAGTCCTTTATTTTGTTCTCAGTGACAAGAGAGCAATGTCTCTACCCTATTCTTTTTTAAAAATAACTCTGCTTAATCTTCTAGTAATCAAGTGGACAGGGACAAATTAACTAAACCTTAGTTTAAGAGGAAAATGGAGAGAAATAGCCAAAGAAGATAATAAATCCTAGGGTTGGAAGCACCTACCCAACTGAAAGAGTATAAAAAATAGAAAAATGGAAAAGACAGAAAAGATGTGCCTGATCTATTGCAGACCTACTGGTGTCTGTGAGGAAAAGATGTCTGGTTGGAGAGTTCTTACCTTTTGGAGCACATCAAAATCTTTAAGGAAGTTTTGTAAAATCAGAAATGTATGGGGCCTCCCATAGTCCTACTGATTTAAAATTTCTGGTAGTGGGACTCAAATATGTGTATTTCTTATTCTCAAGTGATTTTGATGAGCCATTTGGATAAGAACCATTAGGAGTAGAGGTCGTGTTACCTGAGGCATCACTTAGCCTCTTAGAACCTTGATTTCTGAGTCCATAACCTACCTTGCTAACCACACAGCATTTATTATAAGAATTAGATGAGTTAAGAAATATGAAAATAATCTGCAATCTATGATGCACTATATAATGAAAAGTTAAAAAATTCTGACTTAATTTATAAATATTTTATAGGAAAGATAGCCTTACAGTCTAAAACTCCTAAACAAACTATTTTTTAAATAAGTATTTATTGAGTGTGGATACTAGACCATGCCTTGCACTTTGTATAATAGAAGTTATCCTCTACCTGCAGGGATACTAAAATTGTATAAGTTAAATGGGATATTATATAATAACTAGAAAACAAGATATAATATGATAAGTAGGTTAAAGAGATACCTAGTAATGAGCATTCAGAAAGAGATAATATGTAACAACAATAATATCTAACACTTAAGGAGCACTTAATACACATCAAATGCTATCTAAAATGTTTTTTATGTTTATTATCTCATTTAATCCTCAAAATAACCTATCGGAATAGTTACAGTCTCCCAGGTGGCCTCTTCTGTGTGTCCCCATTTGTAGGACTTCTGTTCAGCTAGGCTTCAGGTGACTCCCAGTGATGGCTATTCTGTAGTTGTGATTTTGATGTGGATGTGAGAGGAGGCAAGCAGAGCATTTACTACTCTGCCATCTTGAATGGAAGCCTAAACTAACTTTTTTTGTTTCCATTAATAAAATGAAAAATTCAACCAAAACAGTGTCTTTCAAATAAGAACTGTCTCTTTTATTGGCCTAAAACCAGAATTAAAGAATTACCTGTGAATCATGATTGCAGTTATTTCTCTAACAGAGTATATATACTAATGATTTTTTTAAATATACTTCTGTTTTCCTGTCATAACCTTCTTTATTCCCCTTTCTCCACAGACAACTTTTAGTATATTTAGTGGGTTTATTTTTATTTTTATTTGAACATGTTACTGTTTGAGTACATGCATTTTTAATTTTTATAAATGGGGTTGTTATATTTTCCATTATTTTCAGTGTTTTTCACTATATTAATAAGATCTATCCATGTTGCTGTTATTAAGTTAATTCATTACTTCTGCTAGCGATTTAAAAAGTATGTATATATGTTAAGTTGCATTAGTGGGTCCAAATCTTTTTGCCTCCTTGCATTTATGTGCTTTGCTATGCAAATTTGAGGGCCCTCTTACATGGACAGGGTGACCTGCCTTACCCCTTGACACTAGTCTCAACCATGTGACTTGCTTTGTGATATTTGCTGATTTGATGTAAGCAGAAGTTTGTAAAAACATTTATGTATTACCACTTGTTCTTGTGCCTCTGCCATTACAATAAAAACACATGCTCAGGTTAACCCGCTGTGCCTAGGAAGAGGGGGAGAGATAAGTGGAGCAAGCCAACCTGGAGCTATATGGGTAAGCTGGCTTGACGGCAGATGTATGAGCAAGACCACTTATGTCAAATGAGCCCCACAGATGCATGAGAAATAAATTTATACTGCTGAAATTTTGTGGTTGTTATGCAGCAATATGGTGGCAATAGGTAACTCATACAGTGTACTCTGAGAATCTGCACTTCCATTGATTTTGACTTCAGGCTGTCAAATATGGGAAGGCTAGCCATTTGATTAGAAGTCAAAGAACTTATAATAGTCCTGTTTATTTTAAAATGTAATTTGATGAGTACTATATATGCATAACCTGTTACAGTTTACAAAATGTTCTCTCTCTCTCGCTCTTTTTTTTTTAAACTTATTTGATCTTCTCACCTCAAAGCAGTAGGCAGAGTAGTTTTTAAGCCCTCTCCTACCTCCCCAATGCTTAGAAACTCATGTCATTAGTTCTTCAGGTATTTTATCCTGACTCTTCAAGATACATTAATTCCCTTAGTACTTCAGCATATTTCCACCAGCCTTAACAAGAATATTCAAAACAACTTTATATCAATACACATATAAAGAACCAAGTATTTATCTAACACAAAAAGAAATTATACAAATGTGCATATTTTTTGATGGTACATCTTGTAGTCACACTTCTATATGAAACCCTAAATTTGAATGAACACATGCAAAAAAAGAATGCTGAAGTGGATGGATAATAACTCTTATTTTATAATAATGTTCATCATTTCAGCATAGTAATTTCACAATCCCTTGTACCAACATAAAAATGGATACTGTGTACAAATAAATAGCAAAAAATTTGGGGTAGTTTGACAACATAAATATGGATATAAGAAAATTACTTTGATTATAGATCAACAGTGTAAATCTTGGGGAATTATCCAGCTGGAGAATCAAAAGTTAACAAACCTTAACTATCTAGAACTGAACATTAGAAGGAAATTTCAATTATGCTTATAGAGCTGATTTTTGACATGTTTCTAGTTTTGTGATGAACTACCCTCTCTGATAAGTAGCTGGTTAATTATTTTTAATGTTACAAATACATAAGCAAACTTTAAAAGCCAGCGTTTTTTCCAACATGCCACTGAGATCAAAGCCAAATGGGAATAATGTGAAGAAAGTATTTTTCTGTGCTGATGAATTACAAAATGAAAAAAAAAAAAACTCAAAGTAATCTATCTCCATCAGCTTCTTGGGCTTCCTCTCATGTTGTTTGTTTAAAACTATGCTGACCTACCATGAAGAGCTGCTTTAAGAATCAGGAATACTGACAACCTGAGGTCCCTGGAGGAAAGGCCAGAAACACAGATTCGCTTCTCTCCATTTCCAGTTAGAGTAGATTGTGTGTGCTTTAAAAGTGATGAGTTGTGTTGGGGCTGCTGCTTTTATAGAGTCCTGCGTGGCCTTGGTGTCAAACAGTAGCCTCAAACACCACTCTGGGAAAGAGAAGGAGCAGAGAGGTCAATGCATGATAATGTCCAGGGTAATGCATCAGTTCATAAGTCTTCAGAACCTCCTGCCATGAAAAACAGCTGCAGTTCGCAAATGTATGAACCCTAAGCATTATCTGTCTCTTTGCCCTTGTGTGAAAAACTATAACTGGATCTATTCTTGCTTGGCCTCAATGGCAACCCATTTAACAAGTAGGCCCTGGGCCTGCCAGGTATTTGAGAAGAAATTCAATGTATCAACACCTTGCGGTATTTCATCTTACAGAAGCTCAGGCTAGCTTGTTTTCAGCCTCACTTGCTCTGCCTCTGGCATTGGGTGTGCTGCCCTATCCCCATTAGTGTGTCATTAGTGCCATTAATGAAAATCCGGTTTTATACACTGAAAAGTGATCTGGAGCAGTCTTGAGGAAATGCTATAAAGGCTGTCCCTGCTGTGAGCAGGAGCCTTTGGCACACCTGCAATTTTGACAGGGCTCTTAAAAAATTCTCTCCCCCTGGATGGAAGGAGGTGCAGTAAGTATAAATAGTATAATAAATAGTATAAACAGTTTCATTCTGGAGCTGTGAAATCCTTTCTCTGTATCTGTATAAAGCCCATGCATTCTGTGATGAAGCCTTGAAATGTTAAGGTTTTATAGCTTGTGAAACTGGTCATTAACCTTAGGAGCAGGAATTGTATGCCAAACCCAAGAGTCTTAAACAATCCTCTGTAGCATTCTCCTCAAACAAAAGTAAAGAAGTAGAAGTCATTAATTTAAAATAATTATCTGTTTAGTAATACACTCAAGCACAAACTCAAGTATTAGAGAATTCGTTTTACACTATGCAGTAAATGGAAAGAAGGCAAAGGCAGTAATTTTAATTCAAAGACTCAGTATGGAATTTCTCAGTGGAATTAGAAAATTGAAAGGAATAAATAGGTGATTTAAGTTGAGATACTCCTGTATTGAAATATAGAAATAAGGAGGAAATGGTCTCTGAATGATACATATATAAGAGAACAATGCAAAGCTATGCAACTTCTTACAACACCTCAGCAAAAGGTGCTGAAACTGTGGCCATGAGAATGGAGAAGAAAATTGGCCATGTGAGTGAGACATTGATAAAAGACAACCAAACTGACAGAAATAGGACTGTTCTCCTTTGTCCTGCCACCCACGGGAGTATGGGTCAGCATAAAGACTGAGACAGAAAACCAAAGAACAAAAATGACAAGTCACTGAGATCACTAATTAACATTGTGAAGCACTGATGTGAAGAACACAAAAGATTGCTGATGCTGCCAAATTTTTTAGAACGTTCATCCTAATTTTAACCTTAGTATTTTCCTTCCTGAGATTCTTTGCAGCTGTTCTCTCCCTATGTCTCCAGTGAGTTGCCTAGTTGTGGGTCCTTATGCAAATAGTTTAACCTCCCTGAAACTACCTTGCTTCATCCATGGTGGGAATCATAAACTATTCTCATCTCATAGGATTGCTGTGATGTTTAAACAACTAGATAGATGTGACAGGTTATTTGCTGTAGTTAATGTTAAGTAAAGAACTTTCTAATGACAGCTTTTCCAGATTGGTGGAGGAAATGGCAATACATTTAATACTCTGTATGTGTATAAATCTAGGACAAAAATATTAGGACTTGTTAGACACTGTGTTGTAATGGGTAAGAATCTTAGCTCTAAGATCGGTTGAGCATGGATTCGAATCAAATTCTGAACTTTACCAGCTGGGTTACTTTGAAATGATGATAAACGTATCTAAGACTCAGTTTCCTCTTCTGTAAAATGGGATAATGATAGTATCTGATAAGACTAAGTAAGATATTACATACACAATGTAAATTTCAGCCTAGAGTTTTACAATAGAAAAGGTCAATAACTTTGAATTATATATTTAATAAAAAGTTATAGCTATAGTATAGTATGTATGAAATATTTACTTTTGAAAGACAGTTGAAAATGGATATAACTACAGCTTTAGAGCTATACTGGTTTCAAAGAGTGTTAAAAAATAAGCCTAAACTACGGAGAAAAAAATCTCACAGTAGTAGATTCATAAATGCATCCCTTGAAGAAGAAAAACCAAATCAATCACAAAAAGAAAGAAAGTTGTTTTTTTGATCCCCTGTGAGGTTGTACTCTCGATTTAAAGACCTCCTCCTAGTAGATAGTTGTCTGGTCATTGCCTAGCTGGATATTTCCATCAACATGGAAATCATTATATCTTGAGTATTCAGATTCTATTTTTTTAGTAATTCTTATTTTAAAATCAATTAACCTTATATTCTAACCAAATAAGCCTACTTCTGCTTCCACATTTCTGACCAGTTTCCTACCTGTTATGATCCCGAATGAATCTAAGCTCTTTTCTACTGACAATCCTTCACATATTTGAAGTGGTAGGAGAAACATTTTTCTCCCTCTTTAAGAAGTCAAAATTTAGTTCATAAAGCAGTGGGATAGAGCAACAATACTCTTTACCAGCTCCTTCTCCATGTGTAAACACATTTAGAGATTAGTAGGGAGCTCTCTCTCTCTTTCTCTCTCTCTCTCTCTCTCTCTCTCTCTCTCTCTCTCTCTCTCTCTCTCTCTCTCTCTCTCTCTCTCTCTCTCTCTCTCTCTCTCTCTCTCTCTCTCTCTCTCTCTCTCTCTCTCTCTCTCTCTCTCTCTCTCTCTCTCTCTCTCTCTCTCTCTCTCTCTCTCTCTCTCT